>CAWUFW010013576.1:0-467769 GCA_963921515.1 Calotriton arnoldi | reverse complement strand
GCGGGCGGTTTTTTCTGTTTATTTTCCGCCTCTGGCGGTTTTCGGTTCGCGGCATCGTAATTGCTCGGTCGGTATTCAGACGGTGTAGGCGGGCGGATTTTCGCCACTGTGGTTGATGGCGGATTTTTCTCCGCCCGACATCGTAATGGACACCTAAGTTTTTAAAAATGTATAAATATTTTAGTATTTTATTTTATAATATAATGTTTTTATTATTATATTTTATGTTATAGGTGTATGTATATATATATATTTTATAGTTAATTTTTATATATTTATAATATTTTAAAATAAATTAGTTATTAGATTATTAATTTTTTTAAAGTAAATATACATTAATATATATTTAATTTTATATATCTATGTTTACATTTTGTTAAATTAAATTTGTTTATTATATTTTTTTTAATGTTTATTATATCTAAGCAATTTACTTAGTTTTATAATATAAGTGTTTTAACATTATTTTTTATATATTAAAAAAACAATATTTTGGACTTCGATATTTTTTACATCTATATTTTTTTCCCGATATTCTTGTCATTTACTTTTTAAATATAGGATGTCGATATTTTGACTATCGATATTTTTACATCGATATTTTTTACATCTATATTTTTATCATCGATATTATGTCAGTGATTCGTTACAATCCTCTGCAGCCCAAAAACGGTATGGTTTCCAAATTCTGATGATCCTCTTGGGGTGGAAGAAGCTTTGTGATCTGCGCATCCAAAACCTGGAATACCTTGCCTCTGTATATCAGGTCTATGAATAGCCTGCTCCCGTTCAGGAAAACTTTAAAAACAAGGCTATTTAAGAACTAGTGAGCTTCATTTTTCTAGGTTTCTGTTGAGCTAGTGCCAAGACACATCCTAAACATGTGCTCTAGAAATAAATGTAACATCACATCAAAGCGTATAGTATGATGTATGGCCCCTCAAAGTGAGTGGTACTCATCTGAAACCACTCAAAACGGGCCCCACTGGATGAAAAAAAATTGGCCGTCAACTGGGTCTGAGGCAAAATACTTGCAAAGACACATACATTGCCCAAACCAGGGCGTGTTGGTCTACCGAGAAAAAGTCAATTTCCTGAATGGCTGTTTCCTCTGATAGGTTGTTTGGATAGAGGCAGAGCCAGTCACATGCCAGATATGCCTAACAGCAGACTGAGACCTACCAGGCTTTCAAGACATTGCCAAGACGTGCGAATTTCTCTTCCACTTTAATTCCTGCTTGACATATGGCCAGTAGCGGTCGGTGGTGGGAGTGCTGCCGGGCGCTGATGTGGGGTGGGGGAGGGGCAGGGTGAAGGGTAGTTAACTACGGATTACGGGCCATTACAGGTAAGTACACATATAAATAAATAAAACGAATTTCGTTTCTCGCGCTGCATCGCCAAATGTGATGCAGCGCGAGAAACGAAATTCGTTCGTCAGCACCCGGCGGCACTCCCACCACCGACCGCTACTGCATATGGCTAACCCTTCCGGCAACACATAAGAACATTTTTCTTTAAAATCTTTTCCTTTGTCCGTTCTTTTCATTTACATGTGTATACACTGATTAATAAAAATGACTATTACAGGAGGATTCACACTGTAAATAAAATGATTTCACGGTATATTAAAAAAGATTCAGTCGGTTTTAAGAAACATCATTGCAATCGATATTTTAAGAGTGTTCATGCAGTTGAGTTATATAGTAGTTATTTTAGATTCATTATTGCTAACCAAACGTTTTGAAAGCTATATTAGGATTCACCATTTGTAAGTGGAACTGTGTGTGTATGCACGCTTGCAAGTCAATCTTTGCCTCTGTGTGTGTGCGCGCTTGCAAGTCAATCTTTGCCTCTGTGTGTGTGCGCGCTTGCATGTCAATCTTTGCCTGTGTGTGTGTGTGTGCGCGCTCTTGCATGTCAATCTTTGCCTGCGTGTGTGTGTGCGCGCTCTTGCATGTCAATCTTTGCCTGCGTGTGTGTGTGCGCGCTCTTGCATGTCAATCTTTGCCTGCGTGTGTGTGTGCGCTCTTGCTTGTCAATCTTTGCCTGTGTGTGTGTGCGCTCTTCCATGTCAATCTTTGCCTGTGTGTGTGCGCGTTCTTGCATGTCAATCTTTGCCTGCGTGTGTGCGCGCTCTTGCATGTCAATCTTTGCCTGTGTGTGTGTGTGCGCGCTCTTGCATGTCCATCTTTGCCTGTGTGTGTGTGTGTGCGCGCTCTTGCATGTCAATCTTTGCCTGTGTGTGTGTGCGCGCTCTTGCATGTCAAGCTTTGCCTGTGTGTGTGTGTGCGCGCTCTTGCATGTCAATCTTTGCATGCATGTGTGTGTGCGCGCTTACATGTCAATCTTTGCCTGTGTGTGTGTGCGCGCTCTTGCTTGTCAATCTTTGCCTGTGTGTGTGTGTGTGTGTGCGCTCTTGCATGTCAATCTTTGCCTGTGTGTGTGGTGAGTGAGGGTATGACGCATCTGACTGTATCTCTGTGCTGGTGTTTAAGTAATAGAAGAAGACTGGCCTATATGAAGATGAGTTCCTTCTAAATTTGAAGACTCTTTCAAAGTTTAAAACGTTCACACAAGAACCTGCTCACACTGCACCCTCCATCCGCAGACTACCCCAAACTTTTCTTGGCCTCCAATTAAGGAGTTCGTTCTGCTTCCTTTACTTTCCCGGTCATAGGGGGTCATTGCGATGGCGGGCGGACAAGGTCCGCCTGCCACCGTAACGGAATGCGGGACCGTCCGCCAGGGGTGCGGCGGTCCCGCACCGGCGATTAGGATGCCACCGCCACCGTGGCGGTGGCATCCTTCATTCCCAGCATTGTGGCAGGCGGTGCTCACAGCACCGCCTGCCACAATGCTGGGAATGCACTGTGTGCATTGTCATGCAAAAGGTGTCAGGCACCGCGAGGTGCCTGCCACCATGTCCATGCCAATGCAGGTGGGTACCATAGGTACCCCCCATGTGCACCCCCCAACTCCCCAATGTGGGCCCCCGAAAGTTAACTCCGCCTGGTTTTCCATGGCGGAGTCTCCGCCATGGAAAGCCCTGCACCGCTGCCCATGATAATATGGATGGCGGTGTCTAGCAGACACTGCCACCATATCCAGCCCCTTTTCCGCCCGGTTGACTGGTCGACCGGCGGAAAACCGGCAGACAGTCTTGCCGTCCGCCTGGGTCCCCACCGCCATACTAATATGGCGGTGGGGAAATGTGAGGCGAAAATAGCGGGCGGATCGCCACCGCCATACGGGCGGTGGCGATCCGCCCGCTATCGTAATGACCCCCATAGCTCGCAGCTCTGGCAGCCCAAGCCAACCTCTCTAACACAAACTGCTTTTAGAAATGTTAAGAGGGCCGTTTTTCTGATCAGAGGATTTTGACTTGTAAGTGGAATATCTAATTACTAGCGGTTGCTAAGAGGATTTTCTCCACAGGCAAAAGCTTTACAGAGCAGACATTGACCAGCTCTGGGCTCATCGTTGCCACTCTGGGCTGCCCTTGGCTCTCTCGTAGCATATTGCTGTTTGACCACTTCGAACCCCCGAAGCCCCAATCCTTTAATAACCGGGGTATTTCGGCTGCTCAATAGTGTGGCATAGATAGCACAGAGATGCATTTTTCCTCAGGTCAGGTACGGTGTTGTCAATGAAGGCCTTTCACAACACTTCATTGGTGTGCTTGGGGCCGATCACCGTCATTTCTTGGAGTAGCTCAGTGAGCCCCACCCTCTGCCCACAGACCATGATTCATTTAAATACATGAGGAGTAATAATGCAGCCCGTTGCCCAGGGCCCGACTGAGAATGCAACCAGCCCTGGCAATTGCGTCAGCCCGGCGGGGAGGGAGGGGGGCAGAGGATGGGGGAGGGCTTGGGGATACGGGGGTGCTGCTGCTTTTGTTACATGGGGCCAATATTGCTGCACTGCTGCAAAACCGTCTCCCAGTAACAAACAAGGCCCCCACCGCTCCAAAACCGGCCCCCACCCTTCCGGTCCACCGGGAAAACACCCAGTGACACTACAGCCAGTCCGGCCCTGCCGTTGCCATTATATCCAGAACAAACAAAGATCCCAATTTGTAATAAGGCGGAAGGGGTATCCGGCATATTTTTTTTATTTTATTTTTTTTGTCCTCATCTCACCGATAAGCTTCTGCAGATCTTTACAGCCGTCTTGCCTCTAACTGAACGCCCACTGGCTTACTGCGCTTGCTTAGGTCGACCCGACCAGCCCCTGTTGATATAGGCTTGGTGTAATCATAGGACAATATCGATTGCCAACACCCATCAAGTTATTCTCACATTAAATTACATTAATCTCAAGCCCCTACCCCAGCTAATTAGGGGCTGCCAGATGTTTGTCGAGCCTTCCGGGATTTCGGGATGCCCTAAGCGGGCCATGGCAAAAGT
Organism: Calotriton arnoldi; assembly: GCA_963921515.1. NCBI lineage: Eukaryota > Metazoa > Chordata > Amphibia > Caudata > Salamandridae > Calotriton > Calotriton arnoldi. Next base: position 463,357 of record CAWUFW010013576.1, on the reverse strand, counting down.
TGCTTTAAGCCATTCTTCTCTGGTTGGGGAGAGGGGGTTTTTCCACTTATGCAAATCTCTCTTCGAGCGAGCAACAGCAAGTATAACAGCAGCCCCCTATGAATCAGAGGGAGATTTGAACTGGAGACACCATCGTCTCCGAAGAGTACCAGTGAAAGATTGACCTTGATACTGACTTTAAAAATATCACAGAGAGTATCACCCACGCCGTTCCAAAAGTTCTCAGTACTGGGCATTCATAGAACATATGGATGTCATTAGCGGTTAATGTCCCGCACCTGGGGCATTTTGGGTTGGTGTGTGGAGCGAATTTGGCTATCCTGGCCGGCGTATAATAGAGTCGATTTACAACGAAGAAGTGGTTCCTCTTTAGACTGGCTGGATTGATATATTTGTAGAGTAGTTTCAGGGATGGCTCAAACAAATCTACAATGTTAAAGTCAATGGAGGCATTATTCCAGACCGAGACTTGTGGTGGAATATCCATATCTTCTGCTTCCAGAAGTTTCCTGTACCAGATTGAAATCTCTTTCTTTTTTGGCTGTATTGATTGTAATAACTGCTCTAAATCCCAATCTCCCCTTACTTCGCCTCTCTCTGCGTCATACCAAGATTTAAGCTGTAAATACTTAAATTTAGAAAAACCAGGGCCTATCTTAGCTTTTAAAAACTCCCAGGGGTGAATTCCATCTCCGCCCACCAGGTCAGCCCACTTGGTCAAACCTGCTCGTTTAATTGGTTCCACCAAGCTGTCTTTAAGGCAAAGTGGTGTCCCCGGGGAATCCCAGATTGGGGCAAAGTCAGAATAATAGCCAAGTCCCCATCTACATCTCACTTTATACCAAGTTTCCAGGGCTGCCTTAAGTACCTTCAGGCGTACTCGTTTAAAGAACCTCGGGGCCCCAAACTTATAAAGAAAGCCTTCACCTCCATCATAGCCATCTCACCCAGCAGCTTACCCCACAAAGTTTTATCTGGGTTTAAGAGTAACATCCTTACAGCTTTAAACTGAAACGCGACTGAGTACCATCTAATATCTGGGAGGGCCAATCCACCTTTAATAAGCCTCCTCCTCAGCTTCTTCCAGGACATCCTTGCGGCTTTGTCCCCCCAGATAAAGCTCCCGATTTTACTTTGAGCCTTATCAATGCTCTTACTAGGGAAAACCAACGGGACTGCGTTGAACAAATAGGTCAACTTGGGGAGGATGCCCATCTTTTTGAAGGAGTAACCCTTCTGCCAAATTCTAAATGGGGCCCTAAATTGTGTCCCAGCACTTAAATTATAGGTGCTATTAGTGGCCAACTCTACTGGCACAAACATAATGAATGTCTAATGATGAAATGCTAAGCTTACGCACTACCGGCCTTCCTACTTAAAAAAAAAAGTCACTTTATGAAAAGGAGGCAAAGCTTCATGCAGAGAACTGCCTGAGAGACACTTCTATCTCCTTCCCCTACCAAGCTCCCCATCCAACAAAAAACAAAGGCATGCTGAGGCTGCGGCAGATGTCCTGGGGTGTTTCACACATTTTAATGGACATTGGCTGCTTAGAACCTTGTAAGACAAGCTGGAAACTCAGTGCATGAATTGCCAGCTCCCCTTCCCTGCCACCATGTGATATTGACTGTGCACACATGGCTGTGATAAGGGGACCAATATCATGTGACACAGAGTGGCACCATGTGAGTTGGCAGGTTTGCCACTATGATTTAGACGCTGCTGTGAACAATAAGACGATGACACTTAATTGTTTCTAAAAACATTGACAGCTGCGCACATCATCATCCAGCAAACCTGCCTAGCTTGGCTCCAGAACTGGATGCCAGAAAACTTTTAATGCTAAACCTCCAGAAAGTGAATTCTTTCTTTTCACATCCTCTCTTTAGAACACAATTTACCTCTTTATCCGAGACCCTCTGAAACTTGAGGGGATCTCATGTTTACTCTCATCCGCTAAAAAATCCCTTGAGTTCATGCTGGATCCTGCCTTCACTCTAATCTCCCACATAAACAAGATGGGAAAAAGTGGCAAATTTCCATCTTCACCCTAGAAAACAATTTGCCAGTTAATTCCCCCTGACCAGCTAAGAATTTCCCAAAATGCTTTGGTTTTCTCAATATTGGACATCATGAAGGCCCAACTGGTGGTGACCTCCAAAGCATCCATTGCAGTACTAAAGTAGTGACTCACTCAGTGGCCAGGCTCATCACTACCCAGGAAAATGTATGCACATCACTACTGTACTGTGCAGTCTCCCCTGGTTCCCCGTCATAGTGGGGATTAAATCCAAACTCCACTTTCAAATTTACAAAGCTATCCTCTGTAACAATCCTCCATAACTAGTGGATTTGTCCTACAAATCAGGTGGCACAAGACAACTTAGAGGTAGTGTGAACACCCAATCTTAAATAAATTGTTCTGTGAGAACGAAGTTTTATTCAGCTCAATGACAAGGGAGCTACCGGAGCTCCAGAAAAATGTCTGACAAAACTCTAAACACTGCGGGCAATAGTCTTGGGCACATCTTTAAAAGTGTCCCCACCACCATATTTTTTTTAAACGAGCTATCATTGCATCTCTGCCTGATTGGGTGGGCCTGTGGAATAACCTCATCATCTTTGATACCAAAGAATTGGGCAACACAACCATTCTTTCTGGATCTGCCCACACCCATTCTTCATTTATCTTGCAACCTTTTTGCTCCCAATCCTGCTTCTCCTCCTGTCCTGCTTCTTCCTGAATGTTCCTTACCTCTTTCATTGTATATTTGGCACACTGGGGGCGGCCACTGCTGTAAATAGAGCAGCGTTCTCATCAAAGGCATTTAATGCGTAAAACCTGCCCCTCCGCCCACAAAATTATTTCTCCTCAACACTTCGTCTGACCTTCCATGATGTGCAGCATATTTCACAACAGCTATCTGAGATGACATTTACAGAGCTCACAACAGATCTAACGCTTGAGGACCATAGGGTATTAGAGTACCAGCTGATGTCATACACCCCCTCTGCAGCTAAAGCAGCCCGTAATCATGCACCACACCAAAGCCATAACGCGAATCGGTGCAAACTGTTACATTTACATTTTTTGTTCGACAACATGTGCTTGTGAGAGCGATCAATTCTGCAACTTGTCTTGATTGAACGTTTGCTAAAGAAGAAGCATAAATCACTCTGTCAGTGGTGCAAGAAGCATATGCAGCGCTTACATTTTCCTGCATTCTCTCTTAAACTTGAACCTCTACAAACAACACAATAACATAATGTTCCAAGGATTAATTCTGATATCGGGACGGGATTTTGTGCGCAACTCTTTCACCTGTATACAGTAATGATCTACTTCATCATGTTGCTGGAATAGCAAAGGCAACAATATAGCAAAATTCAAATTCCTCTTGCTTTTACAGATATGGGAGTAACAAGTAAGGTTTTTTCATAATGTTTAAGTTGGGCATCTGTCAAATGTGTTTAACAAAATTTCAAGTGAGTGAGGTACATATAACATTACTTGATGTCCCAACACACTTTTATCAGACTTTTCCACAGCCACTATCTCTTCAGCCATGGCTCTCAAGCACCCTGGGAGAGATGTCACTACAGAATTAAAAGAAGCTCAAAAATATGCAACAGAGCTTTGTTGATCACCATGGCATTGTGTCGGCACAAAACAAACACAAGGAGATGATGAACGGAGCGCTGAAACTTTTCAGACACTCACCCCCAGTCACAGATCTGGGTTGAATCCATCATCGTTCTTTAGCTCACTTCGCCACCTCAGTTCAGACCCAGCTATATGCAAATCAGTCTTGACCCTGTGCCTCATGGGAACAGTCCAGGCTGAACTGCCAAGCCAGGTCTTCCCTGAACCGGAAACAAGCATCCTGGGACCGGTTTCGGGGCAACACCCCTCATCAGCCAGGATAGCTTGAATCCAATGGCAAAGTGAGAAAGGGACCCACGTCTGGGCATACCGAGCCAACTTAGGGCGAACAAAGCAAACACAAGGAGATGATGGACGGAGCGCTGAAACTTTTCAGACACTCGCCCCCAATCACAGATCTGGGTTGAATTCATCATCGTTCTTTAGCTCACTTCGTCACCTCAGTTCAGACCCAGCTATATGCAAATCAGTCTTGACTCTGTGCCTCATGGGAACTGCCAAGCCAGGTCTTCCCTGAACCGGAAACAAGCATCCTGGCACCGGTTTCGGGGTAACACCCCTCATCAGTCAGGCTAGCTTGAATCCAGTAGCAAAGTTAGCAAGGGACCCACGTCTGGGCATAACCTGCCAACTTAGGGCGAACAAAGCAAACACAGGGAGATGATGGACGGAGTGCTGAAACTTTTCAGGCACTCACCCCCAGGCACAGATCTGTGTTGAATCCATCATTGTTCTTTAGCTCACTTCGCCACCTTAGTTCAGACCCAGCTATATGCAAATCCGTCTTGACCCTGTACCTCATGGACACAGTCCAGCCCGAACTGCCAAGCCAGGTCTTCCCTGGACTGTAAACAAGCATCCTGGGACCGGTTTCGGGGTAACACCCCCAATCAGCCAGGCTAACTTGAATCCAGTCAGCACAGACAAAGAACACTCCTCCCTCTCAGGCCAATATAGGGAAAATGATTTATCATAATCTGGCTGGGGCTGGGGATGAACACCAAGTATGTTCAAACTCCAGGAATTACTTTTGATACCCCTCCTAATAGGGCACCGGATTGGAGATGTCCTTCCTTCTCAATCATGGAAGGAGTTGGGCTAAGAGGCAAAAGTTTAGAATCCATTGACCCTGCCATACCAAAGAACCCCCTCACCTCTCTCTCTCTCTCTCTGTACGGTGGAGGACTATCTGTAACATAGCTGTCATTCTCTCCTGGGGCACATTCCTTGTGCCTTTCTCTAATTCATGACCTAAATAGATCACTTTAGAATGACAATATTGGAGTTTTTCAAGCAAGACCTTATGCCCTCCTAAGCCAAATAATTTATCAAAGCCATAGTATTCCACTTGCATTAGGGTTGGGTGTAACTCATGTAATTTCATGCAGCATAATCACATGGAATTACCTAAATATTGTATGAGATTATGTGGAATTACTCGAGAAGAGTAGTTCTGCATTTAGCGCTATTTTCTTAATGCAAAAATGCCCTCTTGTGTCCAAAATGGACGCAAGGATGCATTTCCCACTAATAAATTGTGCTAAATGCAACAGAACACAAATATCAGCATGTGCAGCTGCTCCCCCGTGCTAAATGTGCTCTTGGGGTAGGATTTTCCTCCCACTTACTCCTAGCATTAGTTTCTTAGCGTAAAATGCAACCTTGTGTGCAAAATTGAATCAAGAAAGACTGCATTTTGTGATCAGAAGTTACTGCTAAATGTAAAACAAAATGAACAGCAGTGCGAGCAGTCACTTGCTAAATTATTTGTTTCTGTGCTAATTTCTTCCCCAAATTACTCTAAATTACGCAAGCGAGTGTAATTGCATAATTATCCATAGTTCCTCTTCAAACAGTAATGCGGAATTACCGAAATTACTATGATTACTTTGGAATAATTGAAACTACTCTCTAATTTGCATGCCTCCCTCATAAATAAGTGAGGCGACAAGCAAGTTATTGATATACTGAACCAACACTTATCCATGAGAAAGATGCAAAGATTCTAGATCCTTGTGAAGAGCTTACGAGAAAATAGACGGTGATTCAGAATATACTTGTGGGATTCTCTGCCAACAAAACCACATTTTTTAACGTTAAAGCAAATACATATTGGCTGTCTTTGTGTAATGGTATTGAAAGAATGCAGAACAAAGATGAATGACAGTAAACCATTCTACGATGCAACCACTTGGGACATAATCATGACAGGGTTTGATACAATGGGGAAATTGGGGATCCCTATATCAATAATTGCTCTCAAATATTTTGGACCATCCTCCAAGATACCCCATCAGCTTTACATACAGGGAGAAGGGGGTGGTGCATGAACTTGATTCTATTTCAAGTCACTTGTAACAAACAAAATGGTGTCAGTTTATTTTCTGCAATTGCAGCCTAGGCACCCACAGCAGGGATACATTTCTGCTTGAGGATCTCAAATCAAGGACATCTGCCATAAACAAATCCTTCTCTGGGCCTATATCCCCACCTGGAACTCCCTACCACCTAGTTAAAGGAAATAACCCTCTCTTCTCACTTTCGGAAAGCATCATAGTACTCATATGTTTTACAAGTTCCTAAACGAGTCTTCGTTAGATATGTTAGATATGTAAGTGATACAATTTGTCTGTGTTACTCACAGTCATTTGCTGTGCTCTACTGTCTTTTTGTATGGTTAAATATAGGAATGCTTGATCTGATATGTGTTATACAATGATAAATAAAGTGCCCTATTATCATACTGTGTAGGTGAGTTATATAAAACATTAAATAAATCAAATAAATCTGAAGACCATGGTAGCAAAAAAAAAACACATTATGTTGTCACAACTAAGGCCCTCATTAGGATGTCGATCGGAAAGCCTCCAACCATAGGTCAGAGGCTTTCCGACCGACATCCTTGGTTTGAATTCCGACCGCCATGTAAGGATTACGGAGGTTGGAATTCAAGCCCACCGGTTATTCCGGCCGGCTTCCGACGGGCTCATGGAGCCTGTCAGCTAGTCGCAAACCAAACATAATCCCATGCTGATGGCGTTTTCGCTGTCGGGATTATGATGTCGGTTTCCGACAGGCTTTCCATGTCGGGCTTTACGACATGGAAAGCCTGTTGGAAAGTGACTTTGGGGGCCCCTAGCAGGGCCCCCTTCTCCCTGTGGCCTCCGGTTGGGGGCCGAGGGGCCACCTATGGTGCCCCCTGTAAATCTCTGCACCATGGGGTGCCTGCCACACGGTGCGGGGTTTTACACAATGCGACCGCACATGGTGCAGTCGCAAACTCCCATTTCTCTATGGGAGTTTGCGACTGCACCATGTGCGGCTTTTTCCACCTGGCGCACAAGCTCCCATAGAGAAATGGGAGTTTGCGACTGCACCATGTGCAGTTGCATTGAAATACGGTGCTCGGAACCACCGACCTACGGTCGGTTGGTTCCCACACCAAGATGGTGTCGGTCAGAGACAACTCTGAACAACATATTAACAGGGGCCTAAGTGATGTAAATTCACCAATATGAAATTTATATCACAAAACACACTTTTCTCAAAGAAATGTGTGAGATGATGAAGGCCTTAAGGAATGAAAAACTGAGTGGTGCACAACCTGCAAAACTAATGGACCTTCATCATGAAATATATTTTAATCCTGTTGGTACGTTCACCCACTTTCCACCACATGCTGTAGGACCTTCAGATGCAAAAATATCTACAACTCTGACAACCGCAGGCATAATCATCTCAAGATGTGAATGGAACTTTCAAGATTATGCTAAACTTCAATCTTTGGGCCTGAAGCTACACAGCTGTTAGGACCAGTTGTACAACTCTTTGCATGTTTCCCTCTGCAGTTCCACTGTTTGATGCGTCTGGCGGTCTCTAATGAAAGGGGCCCCTTAGACATCAACTGCATTGCTCTCCTTTCCCTGCACAGCTAGCATTGTTCTGACTAATCTGGGAACATGACATTGGGCGTGCTCTGACCCCTAAAAAATGGAGCAGGGTCCTCGTGCATCCAAGGAAGGTCTCCTGCAATGCACGATTTCCATACATACAGCATAATATACTGCATAGAGATTGTCTAGCGCCAGCTAAATTACGTAAAATGTACCCTACAGCATCTGGTGCACCACTACAACAAATTTCATTACATCTGTAAGGAGGGTGTCAACTGTTTTTGATACACCATGTACATTATTATTAATTAAAGCGGTGGACGTGGTAACATGACGAGAATTTAAATGCTTTTTTGATATTTGGTCATTCATTTGTATTTTTCTAACATTTGTGTCAATTCCTTGATTGGGGAGCACACTTGTGTCTCAAATATTTAATTTCAATCATTATTTCCACTACATACCCAGTCTGTTTTTTAACTATGGGAACTACGGGGCCGATTACGATGGCGGTCGGAAAACCATTCCGGCCGCCGTGGCAATGGGAAAAGACAGCCAGCAAGGCCTGCGGCACCACCGCCGATCACATTACGATGCACTGCCAGAAAAATCCGACCGCCGCGGTCGGATCTCAAGAAACACCGCCGGGCACGTGCGGAAAAGGCGAAATACCGTCCACGGTGGTTGGATTCACTGCGGAAAGCTCACAAACCGCCGATACACAAGCGGAATTTCCACGAGTGCAATTATGATGTTACCGCGGTGCCTGCGGTACGACCGCTTGTTTCCGACCGCCGCGATTGTCATCAATGATGAATGGGAGAGCTGGAGGAATGACCATTGCAGTCCGACCGCGGTGTTCGCGCAGAAATAGTAATGGCGGTCGAAAGCAACTGCACCACAAAACTACCAAATGTGGCTGTGTATCTGGCTCACCCAATAAAAACAGCTTACACACCCCATTGACACATGCCCCTGGCAAATAAAAACTACAAATCCCAGCTCAACACAGACAACACACCTGACATGAATACTCAGTTTGGACCCACCCACATAGCAGAGCATAAAACCAGCCCCTGCATGACCACAATTCTTTGCACAACTCCAGAACTGAAGGGCCCAACAATACCAAACAAAGGATAGGCAACCCTGCACACATCACACCATCACAAACACATACACACCACACACATCACCACCACCACCTTCACACCTGCACTCTTAACCACTCAGCACATCACACACCATGGCACAGAAGATGCCCAAATTCACTGATGGTGAGTTGTCAGTCCTGGTGGATGAGATTATAAGAGTTGAGCCATATATTTTAGGAAGCAGGGTCCAACAGACCCCATCAGCCAGGCAAAATCAAATGTGGCAAAGGATAGTTGACAGAGTCAATGCTGTAGGTCAAGTTCCACGCAACAGGAAGGAGATCAGGAAGAGGTGGACTGACCTCAAGAGCAAGGTCAAGGAGAAGAACAGCAAGAGCCGTGAGCTGGCAAACCGGACTGGCAGTGGCCCTCCCATTCCACCAAGAACATTCAATGCATGGGAGGAGAAGGTGCTTGGCATACTGCACCCAGAGAGTTGCACTGGAATTGAGGGGGAATGGAGGCTGGTAAGTACCAACAAAAGTCTGCCATAACACTGCTATGTAGTAGCTTGCACAACTAAAAAGCAACACCTCCTAGGCCCAAATGTACTCATGTCCACCACACTCCCCCAAACATGTCTCACAGATCCCACAATAACTCCCTCTCATTCACCACAAAGGTATATAACAATATTTACATGGGGGCACATGCACAGGCAGCCAGCACTACAACTCCCAACAGGCCCCCTTGTCCCACAGCTGAGCAGGATGGAGCATTCCCCACACCCACAAGCATGGGCCAGCCATTTCCCTCCAATGTGTAACCTTACAGGTAGGTAGCCATCTCAACAGGGAGGGGTCTTTGTGGCTGGGAAGTCTGCACTACAACTCCCAACAGGCCCCCTTGTCCCACAGCTGAGCAGGATGGAGCATTCCCCACACCCCCAAGCATGGGCCAGCCATTTCCCTCCAATGTGTAACCTTACAGGTAGGTAGCCATCTCAACACGGAGGGGTCTTTGTGGCTGGGAAATCTGCACTACAACTCCCAACAGGCCCCCTTGTCCCACAGCTCAGCAGGATGGAGCATTCCCCACACCCCCAAGCATGGGCCAGCCATTTCCCTCCAATGTGTAACCTTACAGGTAGGTAGCCATCTCAACAGGGAGGGGTCTTTGTGGCTGGGAAGTCTGCACTACAACTCCCAACAGGCCCCCTTGTCCCACAGCTGAGCAGGATGGAGCATTCCCCACACCCACAAGCATGGGCCAGCCATTTCCCTCCAATGTGTAACCTTACAGGTAGGTAGCCATCTCAACAGGGAGGGGTCTTTGTGGCTGGGAAGTCTGCACTACAACTCCCAACAGGCCCCCTTGTCCCACAGCTGAGCATGATGGAGCATTCCCCACACCCACAAGCATGGGCCAGCCATTTCCCTCCAATGTGTAACCTTACTGGTAGGTAGCCATCTCAACATGGAGGGGTCTTTGTGGCTGGGAAGTCTGCACTACAACTCCCAACAGGCCCCCTTGTCCCACAGCTGAGCAGGATGGAGCATTCCCCACACCCCCAAGCATGGGCCAGCCATTTCCCTCCAATGTGTAACCTTACAGGTAGGTAGCCATCTCAACAGGGAGGGGTCTTTGTGGCTGGGAAGTCTAAACTACAACTCCCAACAGGCCCCCTTGTCCCACAGCTCAGCAGGATGGAGCATTCCCCACACCCACAAGCATGGGGCAACTATCGCATTGCTCTCCCAAAACTTACACGTAGGTAGTGACTGCATGCACACCGCCATCCTTTTCTAAATGCATGTAGCCACATAACCACATCAGCACTAACATGTCAGCCAACTTGGCATAGTTTTAAATGCCACATCCAGTGTGCAGACATCTAAGTGCACGTAACTGTCACATATTTTGAACTCATACTCACCAAGTCACAAGTGAAACAAATGCATCCCACAATCATGCACAGCAGAGAATGCAATGTGGAAGTGCCATGGTGTCTGAGCATGAAGGCCCATCTCAACACCAAACATGCATGGTCTACATGAAAATAAAGGAAAGTACATGTGATTCCAAAGCTATGTATAACATGACAATGGTTCCTTCTAGCTCTGTTGAAATAGATTACATGAACAGCTAAATGAAAAGACGCACAACAGAAAGTTGATGTCACGCAATTAGGCAGATGAGGACATGTCCGTGTAGTTACACTATCTGTACACTGCACCAAGTTTCAATTCACAACGGACACCATGAACTACTAAGGTATGTACCTCAACGTCATGTCATGGTGCACAGTATATAGCAGGCATACAAAGTCATTGCATTGTAAAGTGTTTGTTGTATCAAATGTCTCAAACAATTGTCTAACATCAAGCTTGTTGCGTGCAACTCAATTACCATATGACCTCTGTTCAACAGGAGATGAACAACTAACTGCAGAGGATGACACCAACATGCGGAGCCAGTCTCCCCCCCTGGAACGTGAACTCTCAGATACAGATTCCCCAACATTCTCGGATGAGGATTCTCAAGCTGGCCCCTCTGGTGTAGCAGGGACTAACATGTCTCAAGCCCTCATTGTCCCCACCACCACTACCACCACCACAGCAAGAACAACTGTGCTGCCCCCATCCACTACGAGCTGTGTGGCCTCCACCACCACCACCATGGCAAGAACAACTGTGCTGCCCCCTGCCACTACGAGCTGTGTGGCCTCCACCACCACCACCACCATGGCAAGAACAATTGTGCTGCCCCCTGCCACTACGACCTGTGTGGCCTCCACCACCACCATCACCACTGCTGCCTGCAGCACACGCCCTGCCACGGTGGTTACCAACACCACCACACAATCACAGCATGCCAGGGAGAGTGTGCAGGTGCGTCGGGGGACTATGCCACAGGTCCGGGTCAGGAGGGCAGGTGGGAGTACAACTGGGGCAGAGACACAGGAGGACAATGACCCTGAATCCCTGGCCACCATTGCAAGAGTCCTTGGTGCCTACCAAGAGAACCATGGAGTAATGGGCCAGCTTGCTGAAGACATGCATGAGATCCGCCTGCTGCAGCAGTCCAAGGACACACGGATGGGCCAACTTGTCAACCTTGTTGGCCAGCTAGTGGGTGTTCTGAGGGACAGACTCCCAGCCCCAAGTGCAGCTCAACCCCCCTCCAGTGGATTGCCTGCTGTGCAGCCCACCATTCCAGCTGCAGCCACAGAGAGGGGTGTGCAGGAGGAGAGTGAGTTCTCAGACACCACTGACCCTGCAGCAGATGCCCCCCCTCCCAAACGCACCAGGGGCCGTCCGAGAATCCACAGGGGAGGATTTGGTGGCAGGCCACCATACCAACGCCACTCACAGAGCCAGCCATGATGGTATCTTGTTGTTCCCCTTTCCATTGACTATGTTGACTATCCTTGCCCACATTGCCATGTTGATGGCCTGAGTCTGTTGGACTGTGTGACTTCAGCTTTGTGGTGACTACACTATTTGTCTCAGCTACCATGACTGACAACTCATTTATTCACTGTTCACATTTATGTACATATTCCCTTCACTTGCACAAAAACTAATTTTAAATAAACACTCTTCACATACCTATGTCTGTGTGAGCTACATGTTTATTCCAGTATGTACAATGAGAAATCAGATTTCAATGTTCCAACAGCTCTGAAGCAGAGGAGGCATTGAGAGGGTGAATGAACCTAGAAAGACACAAGAGAATGACATTTACTCATCAGGTGACGCCATTACAGCTGAAACACAACACTAGGCATCAAGGTACAAAAACAAGCACCCATAGCAATGGTCAACAACCTCAACATACACATGATGTACCTGGATACAAATACCCTGTGCCACACACATCAGCCCTTATCACACACACACCAACAGCCAGCAGTTAAAATTCTCTATGCCTTGATCCTAACATCCAAGCAACACACAATGTCACTGTTCTACAAAGTCACTTACATTCAAGGGAAGTAGTTGGCAATGAGCTGTTGACGCACTTCAACACCTTCCTCTTCACCACTATCGTCCGCACTGGAAGTGTGTGGGTGTGCAGGAGGGGGCATCTGCTGCTCATCGTCATCCATGATCAGCGGAACGGCTTTGCGCAAGGCAAGGTTGTGTAGCATGCAGCATGCTACAACTATCCAGCACACCTTTCGTGGGGAATACAACAGTGCACCTCCGCTCTTGTCCAGGCACCGGAATCGGGACTTCAGGAGGCCAAAAGTGCGCTCCACCACATGTCGTGTCCTACCATGTGCCTCGTTGTAGCTGACTTCACCCGGGGTACTTGGATTCCGCAGTGGGCTCAGCAAGCACGGCCTGTTGGGATATGCTGAGTCACCTAGGTGTGACATACACAGAGAAATGTTGTGATAGAAACAGTTGACGAGAACAGCATGTCACACACAGCGCACTACTTGACTCAGTGTACTCACCTACAAGCCATGCACGCTCTGGATGTAGATTTTCCATCAGCCGGGGTACAATGCTGTTCCGCAGGATGTAGGAGTCATGGGCGGAGCCAGCAAATCGCGCACAAACATGGCTGATGATCATATCAGCTTGGCATACCACCTGCACATTTATGGAATGGTAGTGCTTCCTGTTCCTATACACCTGCTCACGTGCCTGTGGTGGGACAAGGGCAATGTGTGTGCCGTCAATGGAACCAACTACATGAGGAATGTGGCCAAGGGCATAAAAACCAGCCTTCACAGCAGGCAAATCTGCTGTATTTGGGAATCGTATGTATTGGTCCTTGTATAGCATCATTGCGGACACCACATCCCAGAGCACCATGCTGAATGTTGGTTGCGACATCCCACCGGCGCTGGCCACCGTGTATTGGAAAGAGCCCGTAGCAAAAAAATGCAGCGCTGCCATGATCTTCACTGTTGGGGATAGGCAGTTGGATATGTTCGTTGAGGCCTCAGATGGGGCTCCAATTGAGCACACAGCTCTTGCAGTGTAACGCGATCCAGACGAAATTTCCAGATGATGTCCACATCCTCCATGTCCGCCAGGACTGTGAAAGGCCGGTGCACATTTGGTCGTCGACTACATGAAATGGAAGAGGACTAATGTTATTCAAATTACACAATGAGATGTGTCCGACTTCTCACATCTTGACTCACGCAGCAGAAACAATGAATGTACTCCAACAATTGCTTAATCCACAACTCAGATGCAGAGACACCTTCACCACATGTGTTTTTACAAGTGGACATGTTGTACATACTGACTACCCCAAAAACATAATCAGAGGTTGTGAATGGTACACCAATACATCTGGTGTCCCCAGGCCTAGGAGTAGGTGACACAGCAGATGTATGAGACAGCAACACTGCTGACTCATATGTAGCTGCTTTACCTGCAACACCTTCTTGCTTAAGTTGCAAAGACCACTAGCTATCATCACAATGTGCACAGTGTGTGTAAGCTGATCACATATCCTACTTAAATCAGCTATGGGCACAGTAAAATACCACCATTATGTGGTCAGGCAATCATTACTGTTGTTTGATTAGCCATCTCACACATTGAGTTGATTTCAAACATGAGACAACATCATACAACCAATAGATGTACATCCACACACATATCATAGGTGACGTGAGTAAGTGCATGGCAATGCATGTCACATTTTCCACAGACATGGCATGTGTAGGCATCACTGAGTTGAATGTCACACTAGCATTCATTGTACAAAACAAGTGCAGTAAGACACTATGGAGGCATAGTGTGCAATTGTTAAATTTGACTATTGCCATTGCTAGTGCATAATGTGTCCATAACCGCGGTATGCGTGCACCGCCACTGCGGGTCCGCTCATTGGCTACACTTGAAAGATGCAGCATAGCGGTAGTGACCGCCTGGCCTCCGCGGTGTGACACCACCAATGCCATTGCAGATAATGGGACCCGCGATCGCGGTAGTGAAATGCTACTTTGAAAACCGCGGTAGGCGTGCACCGCCACCGTGGGTCCGCTCATTGGCTACACTTGAAAGATGCAGCATAGCGGTAGTGACCGCCTGGCCTCCGCGGTGTGACACCACCAATGCAATTGCAGACAATGGGACCCGCGATCGAGGTAGTGAAATGCTACTTTGAAAACCGCGGTATGCGTGCACTGCCACCGCGGGTCCGCTCATTGGCTACACTTGAAAGATGCAGCATAGCGGTAGCGACCGCCTGGCCTCCGCGGTGTGACACCACCAATGCCATTGCAGACAATGGGAACCGCGATCGCGGTAGTGAAATGCTACTTTGAAAACTGCGGTAGGCGTGCACCGCCACCGCGGGTCCGCTCATTGGCTACACTTGAAAGATGCATCATAGCGGTAGCGACCGCCTGGCCTCCGCGGTGTGACACCACCAATGCCATTGCAGACAATGGGAACCGCGATTGCGGTAGTGAAATGCTACTTTGAAAACCGCGGTAGGCGTGCACCGCCACCGCGGGTCCGCT
Source organism: Calotriton arnoldi (assembly GCA_963921515.1). NCBI lineage: Eukaryota > Metazoa > Chordata > Amphibia > Caudata > Salamandridae > Calotriton > Calotriton arnoldi. Next base: position 448,207 of record CAWUFW010013576.1, on the reverse strand, counting down.
CATTGGCCATACTTGAAAGATGCCAGCCAGGTGGACCAATTGCAGCAGGTGACTGCCACTGATACCACCCAGGGGCCTATAAATCTCTGTGGGAGAGCCACACATTTCACATGCATTCAGACACTGCTGACTGCCATTCCTCTACAACTGCATATTTTTCTGTATCCTGGACCCAGTGATGGCGAGAACAGAGAATGTCAGGGCCCGTCCCTTCACTACAGAGGAGCTGGAGCTTCTGGTGGACGAGGTCCTTGCACAGTATGGGAGGCTTTTGGTGCGCCAGATGTACTGGTAAGTGTTCCTGATTCCAAGTGTGAGAGTGATCAAATGATACCATGATGTTGCTGTGCAGTAGTATGTGCCTGTGAGTGCAAGTCGATGTACAGGCATCCTAATAGTTACCATGGCATGCTCCATACATGTTCAGTGGAAATTGCATTTGATTATGTGTAGAAAATGGACACTCCTACAGCCATTCTTGCACAAACTTAATGAACATGTTGGTCTGAGACTAGGTGATGTAAATGTGTGTTACACTGCCATGCATGCTAACTTCATGTCAATGGTGTCTGTAGGCTCATTTCCACACATACATAAGTTGATTGAAGGTAAGGGGAGACATGCATTGTTTAAACAGCCACACAGATACGATGGTGTTTTGAAACGGTACAAGTCGGGGCTAATTTTTACTGTGCCATGTTATGTAACTGTCCACTCACTCTTCACAACCTCATATGTGACTGTTGAAATGTATATTGGAATGGACCAATAACTTATGTGTGTTGCATATTTCTTAAGTGCACTATGTTGATGTGAGCATCATGCACAATAGTCCAATGCATGAGTGGAACCCACTTGATGTTAATGCAACTATGACACTTCACATCAATGTAAGTAGTAGATGTCATCCTTACATTGATTTGAACATGTGTTCAGTCTCGCATGTGCTGGCACTTTTCACCCTCTCATGCTGTACATCCATGTGATTTATCTGAGGGACCATGTTGAACCGCAGTGTGAGTTCCTCTAGCCTGCACAGACACTGTCCAATGTTACTCTGAGCCATGCCTAACTGGACTGAGTCAAACATGTGTTTAGTCCACACACCTAATACTCACTGAGCCATCATAGTCCTGAGAATTGCACAATAGAGGACTTAACATTGTGAGAAGGGTGTAATAATTCAGATTATGTCCCAATATGTTTCCAGAAAAATGCATTGAGCCATTCACAGGCCAAGGGCATCGAGGGGTGTGTAGTGGTGGACACAGTGAGTCTGCCACTACACTTCATTAGCACTGTATTGCATGTCATGCTCACTCACATACTGCATCACAGATGAGGCCTTGGCTGTCTGTGCTGCCATTGTGCATGTGTATGAGATGGCCATGTACTGTGTGCCGCGTCATACATGCATTCATTTCTATGTAGTATTGTAATGAACATGTACTATGTGTCATGCTGTATGGCCTCTGATGAAGATGTAGCGATTTGTGTGCCATGCATTTATGTCCTCCTGTACTGACACACAGTGTGAATGACACAGGGTCTCTGATACTTCCTTTTCTTGTCTCCCATGCCTGCAGCTGAAGGTCCACCAGCGTAAGGCCACATGGAAGAACATTGCACGGAAGGTGCGGACTCTGGGTGTATCCAGCAGATGGCACACACACTGCCACAAGAGGTGGGACGACATCTCCCGTCTGAGCAGGACCGTGGCAGAGATGACGGTGGGGCTGCTCCCTCGAAGTGGCAGGTTGGCGCGCCGAACCATGACTCCACTAATGTCCCGCATCTTGTCTGTGACACAGCCAGAGCTGTATGAACGTTTGAGGGACCATCACCAGGGAGTTAGTGGTGAGTATTCTGCGTAGGCTGACTTTGGGTGTGAGTGACTGCATGAATGGCGACCGGGAGCCATTGCTGATCTTGCTGATGTGTCAGTTTTGATGAAATACTTCTCAGTGGCCTATGTGTTGAGTGCAGGTGTCATGTATTTTCCCTAGATGGACTTTATCATGTGTTTCATACAATGGCCCTTGACATTGCATGATGAGATGTGGCCTTATGACATCTTCTGCATTCTGGGTGTCATGGACATCACCACGCAGTGTACAGCAGTGTGCATCATGTCAGTGTGCATTTAACGATGTGTGCACTGCAGGACTTGTAAATGGTGTGAACTACACATCAATAAGAGAACAAGGGACCCCCTCTAAAGGACGAATGAGGTCTGGGAGTAAGAGGGGAACTGAATAGACCAATAGAACCAGATAACACTCCCCTTCGACCTATATTTCTTTTACAAAAGAATAAATCTAGTATGGGTATAAAAATATGCCACACATCAGGTATTTATAACATAGCAACAACATCATTGTTTTTTGAGATCATATTTATTATTGTCATTGACTTCTTTTTTCCTTTTTTCCAATGCATTAAATGTCATTTTTTTCCAATAGGTACAAAAAACTTTTTTTAGTGTTTTTTATATAAAATGTATATACATATAAACAACCATGCAACATAAATAAAAAACAATTTAATTAATCCCCACAATAACAATTTTTCTTAAAACTCATACATTCCTCACACTCGTTCACATACATACAAAACACTTATACACATCTGGATTCAAAGGGAAACATATGATGTAAATTATTTCCACCAAGATGAAACAAACAATAAGATCTGGACACACGAGGTCGACGCGCGTTTCGGTGGGTTGACACAAACATAAACCACCTTCTTCAGGACCTTATCCAAATCGGGCACAGTATCATACAAGCAAATACACAAGGGGACAAGTTTCTTATAATGAAATTTCCAATATTCAAGACTGGAACGACAGAGTCTATTGTCGAAGGTAGTAACCACTCTGCCTTATTTTCAAGTATGAGAAAATAAGTGTGGCCTTCAACATATCTTGTATAGATAGTAGCAGAACCTTAGCAAGAATTAGAATCACGAATAATATATTGACGTGTATTCCTAGATCTACTATCTTCTATATATTATTTAATAACTAGCTGTAAATCGCAGTCAGCAACCATAGGGGGATAACAACCCCACAAGGTGGTCAGAGTATTCAATTGATTAACGATAGTGATCACAGTTCCAGAATTAACGATGGGGTCCTACAAAGTGCTCCGCATCCTGCCACCATTGCAGATGACATTTAATGCATTGGAAAAAAGGAAAAAAGAAGTCAATGACAATAATAAATATGATCTAAAAAAACAATGATGTTGTTGCTATGTTATAAATACCTGATGTGTGGCATATTTTTATACCCATACTAGATTTATTCTTTTGTAAAAGAAATATAGGTCGAAGGGGAGTGTTATCTGGTTCTAGTGAACTACACATCAGACACCAACGTGCAACAGTCTGCGTGATGAATTGCTCAACTTGTTAGACATCAGTAGCTCATGGACATTCTAAAGTACAAATTTGAATCTGTATCTGTGTTGTCCCCTTACAGTGACTCCATATGTGACAGAGGCAACATGCTGAGATGTATGCCTCTCTCACATACAGGCACGTGGGTATGCTTGCAGAGATGTTTATGTTGGATTACAAGGAGGCAGGGACCTGCTATTTGCCTGTGTGAACCTCACATGGCTCATTGATGTAAACAATGCATATTTCCATGAATCTTCTGTGTTTAGCATGATTGTTGCACATGCAGACTGCACAGGGTGTTGTGCAACTTGGGGTTGTCATTATCTAGTTTAGTGCTGTGCTTGCATTTGATGTTTGTGTGTATGGCACTGTACTGAACATATGTCTCTGTCCATTGCAGCATCTACCGGCGGCACGGAAGGCCATGAGACGGACACCAGTGCTGAAGCATGTGGCACGCATGATAGCCATGAGATCACTGACACTGAGGTGACCAGCGCCTCGGAGGGGGACAGGAGTGTCCTTGAGGACTCGCATGCAGAAAGCACAACCTCAACATCATCTGACTCCAGTGGGGAGTCAGCGACAATGGTGGTCACAGAGAGTGACAATGCTGCCTCTTCCTCCACCACACATCGGCCAGTGTCCACCATCCCGGCTACTACCACTAGTGCTGCCCGTGCCCGCAGGGCTGTTAAGGGTAGAGTCACCTTCACCCCAGGCACCGCTGCCCCTGCCCCTGTCTCCCCTGCTGCCCTCAGTGTTGAGGCGGTAGAACTCTTGCGCCAGCTGTGTGTGGGTCAGACAGCTCTCCTAAATGCTTTCCAGGATCAGGACAAAAAGTTGGGACAGGTTCTGGCATTTATGGAGGGCATTCATTCGGACGTGGGTGGGCTACACAGGACTGTCCAGGGGTTGTCCTCCACCATGACGGCAGCCATTCAGCTATCACAACATCCAAGTCCAGCCCCAATGCCTTCAACAACCACCCTGCCAGTGGCAACCCCTGAGGAGAGTGACCACACAACTGAGCCCTCAGGCCCCAAGTCGTCGACACCCAGCACACGACAGCAGAGCTCCAAGCGTGCCAGACCACAGACACCATCCCCAAAAATTAACACAGGCACACAGGGACGCAAAGAAAAAAGCCCTTCACATGACACTCAGGGGCATCAGTCAAAGAAGCAGGCCTCTAGCTCACGGTCCACAAGATTGCACCCATCACAAGAGCCTCCCATCCACACAACTGCTCCAAGTGACAGACAAACAGTTGGCATGCCTGCTGTGGTGCTGGTGCCGCTGAAGGAAAAGCCCAAAAGCTCCCTAAGACTGCTTCACCCAGGACCTCTACTCCCACCCACACCCCTGTGAAGCGTGGTCAGGAGAGCAATGTGAGTGGTTCACCAGGACTACAGGGGATGGAGGGCAAAAGGCAAGCAAAAACCAAGGCTAAGTCCATATCCAGCAAATCCCCACAAGGAGGGCCACCTGCACCTGTCACACCTTTGGTGGAGAGGGACTCTGTTGTGCCAGCCACACTTCCCACTACTCCCAAGACACTTCTGCAATATCGGATACCCAAGAAGTGTAGAGGCAGCCCTCAACATTCACCCTCACCCACTGTGTCTCACGGCAGCAACTCTCTGCCTCCACGTGCCACCATGCCACCCGGTCCGAGCAGGCCTACACCTGCCACAGCCACTACTGCCTCTGTGTCTCACGGCAGCATCTCTCCGCCTCCACGTGCCACCATGCCACCCGGTCCGAGCAGGCCTACACCTGCCACAGCCACTACTGCCTCTGTGTCTCACGGCAGCATCTCTCCGCCTCCACGTGCCACCATGCCACCCGGTACGAGCAGGCCTACACCTGCCACAGCCACTACTGCCTCTGTGTCTCATGCCACCCGGTCCAAGCAGCCCTACGCCTGCCACAGCCACTGCTGACTCTGATGACCCTCTCTCTCCCAGGTCCAGTTCCGCCACTGGCCACGACAATCAGCCACCTCCCAGTCCAACTGACAGGCAAGTCTGAGGCACAGACCCCCTCCCATACCCATCTCTCCCACAGCGGTGCCTGGACTGAGCTTTGATATCCCCGGTGCTTTGGTCATTCACATGGCAGTGTACGGTGTTACACATTCACTGTAAACATTTTCATGCACACATGTGCATTGTTTGAACTGTGGACTGGCCAATGGCCTTTTATTTGTTTGAATTTTTGTGCCTATCAGGATATTTTGCAATAAACACTGTTACTCCTGTCGTATAGTTTGTTACTGCCCTTGCTTAATTAAAACATTTTAATGTGTGGGTATGGATAAATGTGCCACATGCTCTGCATGGCACTTCCACATTGCCATTTACTTCATTCACTTTGTCATTGTTTGGCAAACGTAACACACACTTTTGGTCTGCTTGACTCTGAGGTTTGGGGGTGCAATGATGTTTGTTGGTGTTGATGTACTCTTGCAATCATCATTCGCTGTTGATTTTAGTATGATTGTACACATGTCATGTTAGGGGGCTATACCACAACAGAGGTGAATTCTACACAAAGTCTAACTTGCGGGGTGTCCAAGGTTAGTGATGTCTGTGTGATGTGTTTGGATGTGTGAACAGCAGTGTGTGTGTGGTAATGTTGTGTAGGCCTGTCTTCGTACTCACATGGGTATATTTCGATGTGTGCAGTTGAGTGGTCACACAGTGTGCTTGGCCTGTCCTTGTCAGTGGTGTTGAGGTATATGTGGCCCTGAACATGCCAACTACACACGTGTATGTTCCAGGTGGGGTTTTCCCCTAATACTCATCTTGGCACTAGCATGAAGGGGGTTTAACACCACAAGCACCTTTTGGCATTACTATGCAGGTGGGGTTTGCCCCTAATACTCATCTTGGCAGTGGCAGGAAGGGGTTTAACACCACAAGCACCTTTTTGGCATTACTTTGCAGGTGGGGTTTGCCCCCTAATACTCATCTTGGCACTAGCATGAAGGGGTTTAACACCACAAGCACCTTTTGGCATTACTTTGCAGGTGGGGTTTGCCCCTAATACTCATCTTGGCACTAGCATGAAGGGGGTTTAACACCACAAGCACCTTTTGGCATTACTTTGCAGGTGGGGTTTGCCCCCTAATACTCATCTTGGCACTAGCATGAAGGGGGTTTAACACCACAAGCACCTATTTGGCATTACTATGCAGGTGTTGTTTTGCCACCTAATACTCATCTTGGCAGTGGCAGGAAGGGGGTTTCACACCACAAGCACCTATTTGGCATTACTATGCAGGTGTTGTTTTGCCCCCTAATACTCATCTTGGCAGTGGCAGGAAGGGGGTTTAACACCACAAGCACCTTTTTGGCATTACTTTGCAGGTGGGGTTTGCCCCCTAATACTCATCTTGGCACTAGCATTAAGGGGGTTTAACACCACAAGCACCTTTTTGGCATTACTTTGCAGGTGGGGTTTTGCCCCCTAATACTCATCTTGGCACTAGCAGGAAGGGGGTTTAACACCACAAGCACCTTTTTGGCATTACTTTGCAGGTGGGGTTTGCCCCCTAATACTCATCTTGGCACTAGAATGAAGGGGGTTTAACACCACAAGCACCTTTTTGGCATTACTATACAGGTGTTGTTTTGCCACCTAATACTCATGTTGGTAGTGGCAGGAAGGGGGTTTCACACCACAAGCACCTATTTGGCATTACTATGCAGGTGTTGTTTTGCCACAATACACATGTTCACATACATCACTATCCCTGAATATCAGATGGGCACACATTTTGATGTTGAACAGGGTGGGATGGTAGGAGCTGTGATGGTATCAGGTAATGACAGCTGCTACCAACAGAGGCACACAATATACATTTGGGCCAGGGCCAACACAATCCTTACATGTCCCTGTGACTGCTGATGCGTGCCGCTGGACCTGCCTACTAGATTGTGCCGAACTTTTCCCGCGTCTTCACCGCTGCGGTGATGTGACCGGGATGATGCGGTGATGAGGTTGTTGATGGATGACCCCGATGTGGAGGTGTGGTTTCACGATTTGCAGCACCTTATGAAGACACTGGTGGATATGGTCCTGTGACCAACAGAATGTGTATTGTGGACAGGTGGCCATTTACAGGTCAGGTGTTGTGTGTTGGTGTTGTATGCGGATGTGTGTCATTGACGTACTTGCGGTGTTGTCGACGGCGGCGGCGTCTTTGTTGATCGCGGATCAGGAACAGCAGCGGTAGGGCTTGTAGAGCAGGATCCATTGCGGTAGCGAACGCGTGGAGTTGTGTGTGATTCCCGTTTACCTCCGCAGTATTGCTTCCGCCGTGTTTCAATGGGTGGTTTCTCCGTTGCGGTCCGATTGCCTATTTGAGGCATTGTGATTCGGACGGCGGTCTACACGTCATTCCGCACGGCGGTCTCCCGCTATTGGCTACGTCCGCCCTCGTCGCGGAACGAAACTACTGGCGGAACTAAAAACACCGCGGCGGTAGGGATTTGGCCTATGCCTGCCCATCGTAATATGGCGGTCGGGGATTCGCGACCGTGGTAGGCAAAACAGCACCCGCCAGGCCGGCGGAAGCCACCGCCGGCACGGCGGTGGCGATCCGCCCGCCATCGTAATGACCCCCTACGTGCGGCTCATGGTTCTGCAAGTCTGTCTACCATGTTCTCTTGCATGTGTACTTTCCTTTTTCTTTATAGGAATTAGGGCGCTTTCACTATGTTGGGGCTTTGACAAATACCGGGCAGGTCGAAATCCGTCAGCTGTAATAAACTTTCACTGGAACATCCTTTTGAAGTGTGGGCCTTTACTTGCGTTGTTGCGAGTGCGTGCAAAATATTTGAGAGGGCCCTGTGCCCTTTGCACTTGCACTGACTCCGCTAGGTGGATGAAGTTGGATAAACGGATGAACTGCAGGACTGCAATTTAACGTGTGTATATATATATATATATATATATATATATATATATATATATATTTATATATATTTTTTGTAGTTTTTTTTGGAGCACTGGACAGCTGCTGGTCTTCGCCATCCCAAACACAAAAAAGCACTTTTTTGCACTTTTGATATTTAAATACCGAAAAAGGAGAGAATTGGTGAGATGTGTTACCTACAAGTACGAGATATTAATCATGTGCTATTTGTGTGTACGACGTTGCGAAATGGTAGGTGCTATTTTTACGGCCTTTATTCCTTAAATGTAACATTCACTCAGCCCTTGAGGCCCGTTCATTCATTTTGTCCCCCTCAAGTGAAATGATTTGTAACAGGATTTATCTACTTTTTTTTAACTTTTCTGGTTATCTATTAGGAATTTTTAATGTTATTTTTTATGTTGTAATATTTCTACTTCTCATTTAGGTATATGTGCATTGTAATATTTCTCAGGGATGTTCTGTTTCTACTTGCACTTTGCAAACAGTTCGGGCTGGACTGTTCCCATTGGGCACAGGGTCAAGACTGGTTTGCATATGGCTGGGTCCAAACTGGAATGGCATGGTGAGCAAAAAAACGATGGATTTAGGCCCAGATCTCTGTACTGGGGTGAATATATGGCATTGTTCTGCATTTTGTCCATCAATTGTTCTTTCTACTTGCACTTTGTACATTGCACTTTGCTGTTTTATAAGACTGTTTTATTCTCTCCTGTATTAGGCTTAGGGGCCGATTCCGATTCAGGCCGGAAATCTCTCCGACCGAGCCGGACCCGGAGAGATTTCTGACCGAATCGGACCCTAGCAGTCCGACCGAACGAGTACGATGCGTTCGTATGCTATCGGACTCGATTCGGTCGGACTCCCATTGAAGTCAATGGGAGCCGGTCGTACAACGCGTACGCGGGCTCCCATTGACTCAATGGGTGCGAGGCGAACAAGGGCGCCCCCTACAGCGGGTACGCGTCGAAAATTATTTATCAGAGGAAATTTATTTTTCGATTTATCTGTAGTTTATGATTATGTGGAACTCCGTAGGAGTTCCGTATCATAAAAAATAAATAAACTTGATATTTTTTTCATATTTGGGTCTAAGATGGGTGTCCACCATCTTGGTACAATACAGCACATAAAAAATGGCACATGTGATACATCTTCACATGTGAATACATGTGTGAAGATGCCTGCACATGTTGGCCCATCAGGTGGTTTTTCTTCTCAGATGCTGTTTTACATCAGCAGACAAGCATTTTGGCCAAAAGTATTGGTAAAACCAAATGTTTAGGTGACACCATGGAAATGCAAGACCCATTGGCTTTACCAATGCGTGTCTTCTTGTGTTACTAAATGGCAACATGTGTACCAAAGTGTGCACGGTCACTGACGATCTAGGAGTATCTAAGTGAAGTCACACTCGCAAATTCTAAATGCATCAAAGACCTTTCCCTTTACCAACATTTCAACACATTTTAGTTGCAGTTATATTATGTTTCTTTCTCTGTGGTACAGATCCCTAACGGATTTACGATTTTGAAAGCAAAACACATACATACTTAATTACTTTCTTAGGGCACACATAGTCGGTTACTTTTTTAGAGCGCTATATTTTTTAAATGTATAGAGTTCATATGTAAAGACAGCTCATCTTAATCAATTGATTTCTCCAGATGCGAATGCAATTAAGAAGTTGTGAAAAACTCCGTCCCACATCAGTACTCAACAAGAGCAACAAAAAAAGCACGAGTACAGGGCTGTAGTTGAGAAAGGTGCCTCTGTGGACTGATTGAGAATCAGGCGGACCAATGCCTGCCGGGGAGATACCACTCCACCAGGTCACAAGCACCCCCCTGGTGTTCCCACACACGGATTTACAAAGGCCGGTAATAATACGAAGTTTACTGTCTAAAAAAGGCAGCTGTCAAAATCGAGTTTGGAAGGTAGAGGGAATGTGGGCACACGTACAGTGCGGCACCGCCTGACTCCCCCTACTTTCCTAAGGTACAGGAGAGTATGGAATGCTCCCCTGTGCCTACTCACAGTCAGTCGTGGCTCCTGGAGGGAGTGCTGCGGGGTGGTGTTGTGGGGGATGGGCAGGGTGGGGGGTAGTAAACTCCGGCATACGGCCGAACGGAGGTAAGTACATAAATAAATAAATAAAATGAATTACATTGAGCGCGCCGCATCGCCATTTGGCGTTGCAGCGCGCGCAATGTAATTTGTTTTATTTATTTATTTATGTACTTACCTCCGTTCGGCCGTATGTCGGAGTTTACTACCCCTCCCCCGCCCCACCGCCCCGCAGCACTCCCTCCAGGAGCAGCGACTGCTCACAGTCTCACCTGCTTCAGCAGACCATCTCCGCCTTCTGCCCTCCATCACACAGCCCACTTTAGCCCCCTGTTGTAAACAGCAGTGGAAGTGCTTTCTGAGTAGGAAATCATTATGCTCAGCCGTCACCTACCCAGCCGGACATTGGGCAGACTTTCCTTCGTCTCTCCGCCTTATCTCCCTCCTCGTTACTGAAGTAACTTCCAAGGCCGGTTGAGCAAGGAAAAGTAGGTTTATTCAGAAGACAGCTTAAACATCCACAACTCGCAGTAACATTAACATAACTGCCAACCGCCTGTGTGGAATCCCCATAGAAAAGAATGCAATGACATTCTGATAACATAAGCATTCTTAGGTTGGAACACCACACACCTTCCCCCCTTGGAAAATAAATACATAAATAAATAACGAAAAAACAATGCAGAAAAAAAACATGTAAGAAGCAATTAAAATTGAACAAAATCTTTCATTTTGACAGGAGTATGCTTAATACGAGAACTCTTCCTTAATTCAACCACATGACTCTCAGATTCAGAAATATTATCACAAGGTTCAGTAGTATTGTCATGAGTGATAGTAGGAACTGTAGTCTGAAAATTGTCAGTACTGTTAGAATATAACTCAGAAGAATTTGAACAGGGCAAAGAATAATCATATGTGTCTAAGAAACTAGAACCATTATCATTCTCTTCACTAAATTTAGGGACAAAAGGTTGAGAGACCAATTGTGAACTCGCAAATCTGCACAAAGATATGCGTCTAAAATTCCAAATTTTACCCCCATCTACTCTTACAGCTTTGCTGAAAACTTCTACCACTTTAACAGGATCAGACCACTTGGCCCACTTCTTGCCAGAAAAACCACCAAACTTGACACGGCCAAAATCTCCCACTTTAATTTAAGTACCAGGAAACTGATGCCTCGAGAAATTGTTCTTCATCTTCTCCTGATATTTCTGGACACGCTCCCTAACTTGGGATAGATCCAAAGTAGGATCATAAGAATTTTTCACTTTCAACCACCAAGGCAAGAGCTTGGAGCCAGGCTTTCTTCCTCGTAACATCTCAAACGGAGATAAACCAGTAACTGAATTGGGAGAAGTGCGATATGACAATAAAGTAGCACGTAACGCCTTTTTCCACTCAAAACCACTTTTTATAGCAAGCTGGATAGATTCTTTAACCACCCTATTAAAGCGTTCCACCTGGACATTGGCTTGTGGGTTATAATTAGACACTCTTTTGTGCAAAATGCCACATCTTTCAAGAAATAAATCGAACTCTTTGCTAATAAATTGCGGACCATTGTCAGAAATAAGTTCTGCAGGTAACCCTTCACGGCAAAAAACTTCAACTAAAAATTCAATTACTTGAGTTGAAGTAACCTTATCTACAATCTTTAACTCTGGCCATTTTGAAAAATAATCAATTAAAACTAAAGCATAAACATCCTTGTTAGAAGACAAACAAAGAAGACCAATAATATCAATACCCAGTTTTCTCCAAGGACCTTGAGCATACTCAATAGGAGTTACTTCTACAGACAGTGGTTTAACAGACTTATCACTTTTAGAACACGGAAGACACTGTCTGACCCATTTGTCAACCATACTATCGACACTAGGCCACCAGTAAAATTCTCTAATCCGTCTTTTGGTGCTAGACATACCCATGTGGCCTTCATGAGCCATGGTCAAAATTCTCTCTCTAAGTTTACATGGAGGAACAATTTTATCCCCCTAGTTATGATACCTTGAGAAAACAAAAGCTCATCCTTAATTTTGCAAAATGAAATAAGTTCACCACTTAGTTTCCTTTCTTCTGGCCAACCCATTTGTAAAAACGTCACGACATTGGTTAAAATACTGTCCTCACACATGGCATTCTTCCAATCATTTTCAGAAATAGCTTCCGATGAAAGTACATCCATACCCCCACTATTAACATCATCAATGGTGTAAGCCACATCAAAGTCAACACCATTGTTGTTAGTATCAGGTACGTCTGACAGAGGTAACCGTGACATGCAATCTGCATGCACATTTAAACGCCCTGGAACAAATTCAACAACACATTGATATTCTTGTAATTTAGCGGCTAACCGTGCTAAACGAGCTGTTAACGTTCTGCCACCACCAGCAGCTAACATATTGATCAAAGGCTTATGGTCTGTTCTTAAGCGAAATTTGGTACCCCACAAAAATTGACGAAAATGTTGCACAGCCCATGTACATGCTAATAGTTCTCTTTCAATGGTGGAATAATTATGTTCAGCTCCACGTAGCATTCTAGATGCATAAGAAACAACATATTCATCACCCTTGTTCTTTTGCATTAACACAGAACCCAAACCAACACTGCTGGCATCTACAGCTACAATACATTCTTTCCCAATTTCAAAAGGTCTCAAAAATGGTGCATCTACAATTTCTTTTTTTAAAAGCTCGAAGGCTGATTGTTGATTCTTGTCCCAAGTAAATTTCGCATTCTTTTTTAACAACAATCTTAAAGAATGTACCTTTGAAGAATAATCTTGTACGAATTTGCTATAAAATTCTGTCAAACCCAAAAAAGATGACAATTGTTCTTTGGTTGTGGGGGCAGGAGCATTGGAAATACTTTGAACATGATTGAATTTAGGTTTTATACCTTCGCTAGAGATTTCATGTCCTAAATATTCCACTTTACTTTGCCTAAATTTATACTTAGAAAATTTCAAGGTCAAACCTTTTTCTGTACACTTCTTAGTCAATATTTTCCAAATTTTTGTCATGTTCCTCATAGTCCTTTCCAAAATTAAGATATCGTCCTGGAAGGCAATCGCTCCAGTACAACCTTCCAAGACCTCCTTCATGAGTCTTTGAAAAACAGAAGCAGCGCTGGCTAAACCAAACGGCATGCGTGAAAACTGAAACATACCCTCAGGTGTTACAAATGCTGTCAAAAATTTGGATTCTTCATGTAAAACCACTTGATGATAAGCGCTAGCTAAGTCTACTGTGGAAAAGACACAAGCACCTGAAAGTGTGGAAATCAGCTCGTGTATGTGCGGTAAAGGATGTCTATCAATCCAAATTTCTTTATTCAGACTACGAAGATCAACACACAAGCGAAGGTCGCCATTGCTTTTAAGGGATAAGACAACCGGAGAAACCCATGGAGAAGATTCTATGGGTTCAATGATGTTCTTAGCAACCAAATCAGTTAATATCTCCTTAAGTTTATCACGATATGCCAATGGTACGTTTCTAACTCTGTGTCTAACTGGAATTGCACCCTCCTTGAGAATAATCTTGTGTTTAAAATCTGCAAATTTCCCTAGAGAATCATTAAAAAGTGTAGGAAACCTATCTTTTATTTCAGTAATTAGTTCCTCATTGTTGGATGCCACAACATAGACAGGTGGAGAGGCATTGGGATCTAACTTTATACCCATCTCTTGTTGATGAGGCCAACCAAGTATAGATACACCTTTGGTGGCTACATACACTTTGCCTCTGGTTCTTCTGCCTTTAAATTCTAAATTCGCCCACATGAACCCTTCCAGATCAATCTTGTGACCAGAGTAACCACCAGGTTGAATATCAGGTGGAAGTAACTTTTTCGTCTCCCATAATTCATCAAATACGTTTCTACCAATAATGCTGTACCAGGCACACGAATCCACCAACATAGAAACCTCTTTACCATCAATTAACACTTTACCAGTGGGAAAACCTTTGCAATTAGTATTGCCAACACACAATAAAGAATTGATCTCTGGGGGAGATTCACTCTCTTCGTGTGTCATGAGATTGATTTTCTGAGTCGACCTGCAAACTTTACTAAAATGACCCGTTTTCTTACATTTAATGCAAATTTTATTCCACGCAGGACACCCTTTGTAACTTCCAACGTGTTCAAGGCTGCCACACCTGTAACAAACTATTTGGTTTTTTTTTCCAACAAATTTGTTATCCTTTCCCACAGTGTCCTTCTTAGGAGGAAAAGGAGAAAACTTTTGGAAGTTACTTGATCCTTTACCAAAGAAACTTCGGAAACAGCATCATTAGTTTTGACAACTTGTCCCCTTATTTCACTAACAAATTTCTCAGATTGTTCAATACCTTTAGCAATATTTATCACAGCGCTTAAAGACGATTCAGTACCCATCCATAGTCTTTCTTGAATTTTCTTGCTCTTAGTTTTCACCATAATCTGATCCCTTAAAACTTGCTCAAAGTTAATGGTTTCAAAAGCGCAAGAACCCGCTAAAGTGCGTAAAGCAGAAACATAGTCCTCAATTGACTCATTTTCCTTTTGTGCACGAGAATAAAATTTGAACCTTTCCATGACAGTGTTGATCTTCCTACCAAATCTAATACTCATTTGTTTAATAGCGACATCGAAAACATTGGTATCTCCAGAACCATCAATAGGTGGTAAATTTGCAAATTCTTTCAAACCTGCCCCTCCTAAACAGTGCCTTAAAAGTGCAAGCTTTCTCTTAGGAGAGCAACCGTCCTCTTCTAGAACGTCAACATAAGCCAGAAACATGGGATACCACAACTCCCATTCCATCTTAGGTTCACCAGCTACTGGCAGAAAATGTGGGGGTGCTACAATGTTAGACATGACTAAAGTACAGTAGATGACAAAATGGAAAAAATTAATAAACACTAAGCTGTGCTTGTAAGCATTTAGTCTAATAAAATGGTCTAACTGCACACAATATAATAATAACGGAGTATTAAAATTATATAGTCAATATTTTGTAGAAATCTGAAAATGAAATAGGTTATTAAAAGAAATAAACTAAAATAAACGAAGTAGTCACCGAGGTCTGTGTAGTTACGAACTGCAGCACTTAGGTCCGTGAAGATTCAACAGTAGTACTCGATTAGCACGAAATTAAACGCGCTTTCATTTGTGCAAAAAAAGAATATTGAGTAACATAGTGAAGAAGAAAAATAAGGTTCCACTTATTGAGCCGCAGACGCGCTGCTATGGTAACGAAAGCTAAACAGTGTACGCACAGTCACGTAGCACGTCACAACGTGATTGGATTCCAGGGTGCATGGCGTTGTGACGTGTGATAGAAGCTGAAATTTCTTCAAGACGCACGCGAAAAGGGAAAAGCTCGAGCACGATCCAGTAAGTAATTTTCAAACAAAACAATTAACGTTGCTGCAGTCATCAAAACCAATGTGAAGCGATGCGAAATCAAGCAAGAGTAGTAGAGTGGCAGAAGCACGTAGACAGACAAATGGCAAATACAATTCCCGTAAATTGTGATGTCTGGTCAACAGCAAAACGGCTTTGTAAATTAATTTCCACCTCCACAGAACTCCAACACGAGAAAGACGTGTATTACTTGCAAAACATAACCAGTACCGTGAAACTTTTCAAGCTGCCGCGGTAATAAATAATTACAAAACAGCCGCAGGTGCAATCAACACACTTGTAAGATATGGTACATGCTAAAAGTAAATACACATAGTCTGTTATTTTCCCCAAAAGGAATTCCAGAAAATTCCAGGAACAGCCGCTGGTGCTATCAGAGCACAATTAAATTCAAAGCAGCCGCTGGTGTAATCAAAACACAGAATTAACTTGAAACGAAATACCTAAAGAAGAGCTTGACTCGTAAACATGTGAACGCTGTCTTTTCTTGGTTCCCAGTCGTCGCCAAATTGTGAAGTAACTTCCAAGGCCGGTTGAGCAAGGAAAAGTAGGTTTATTCAGAAGACAGCTTAAACATCCACAACTCGCAGTAACATTAACATAACTGCCAACCGCCTGTGTGGAATCCCCATAGAAAAGAATGCAATGACATTCTGATAACATAAGCATTCTTAGGTTGGAACACCACAGTTACCCTTTTACCTTACCCCCTACCCTTCTATGCTCCATTAATCTCGTCAACTGATGTAACTTGTAACTGATTTAACTTTTCAACAATATGTAACTGATGTAACTTTGTAACAATGTGTAATCTCATGTAAAGCGCTCTGATACCGCCGGGTCTAGCCAGCGCTATATAAAACTCATCAAATAAATTATGCGTCGGAAATCATTATGCAGAGAAGGATTTGGCAATTCGTAGTCTTTCTGTTATTCCCCATTCTGAGGGCAAAAACGTCACATGGATGCAATTACCACAAGTAATGATTCCAGACCCAGTGATTTCTCCATCCTTGCACTGTGCAAATTCATAACCAGGGCCTAGGTAGGCGCCTCTTGTTCCACGGCCTTCACAGAACACAAATCCCGCCCACCGCAGATTGCACTCAATCTCTTCTTCCTTGTGCTTCAAATGCTCTTCATGAAATGTTTTGGAAGGAGAGACAATCCGGGAGAACAAATTGAATGGTGGATATGAGAGGATCAGAGGAGAGTTTACGTGGCGGGGTATTTCGGTTATTCGAGAAACAAGCGTTTGAGGGATTAGAGGTTCAGATGAACAAGCACAGAAAATTCCTCGCCCACTGTCGGCGCAGGATCACCTCGGCGCAGAAATCTCCGGGGCAGCTTATTGTATCTGTGGAGGAGACTCAGAGCGCGCGGCGAGGGGAATGGCGGGTTTAGGAGAAGGAACTGAAAGGAATGCACAAGATGGCCACACCACTTGTCTAAAAGGCCCCACAGTCTCACAGAAAGCTGGGAACACATAGAGGCGCCCCAGTGAGAGAGAGAGAGAGAGAGAGAGTGTGTGTGTGTGTGTGTGTGTGTGTGTGTGTGTGTGTGTGTGTGTGTGTGTGTGTGTGTGTGTGTGTGTGTGTGTGTGTGTGTGTGTGTGTGTGTGTGTGTGTGTGTGTGTGTGTGTGTGTGTGTGTGTGTGTGTGTGTGCCTCTCCTTGTGTGCACATAAGTGTATGTGTGTTTACTTGGCTGTGCATGCCTGTGCTTGTATGTTTACGTGAGCTCAGGTGTATTTCCACGATTCAACATATGCCGGTCCGCGAGCAGGGAATAAAAGAACAAAGACATTTGGTATGATGAGTTGTATCTTAGATTTGTACTCAGAGCCACCTCTTTTTCGGAGTGCGCCCTAGGCAGAAAGAAATTTGCCACCCTCACTGCTGCTGGGAAAATAAAATGAGGTATTCAGGGGTCCCTTTTCGCAGGTCAGTCCCTGGCTGGCTACATCAAAGCAGTGACTTGTCTCTGATTGCAAACATCGTGCACCTCCCCCAACTCACCTGAATCACCCACAGCTCAACTTCATCAGGCAGGTGGGGAGGGGTTGGTGTATGGCAGGAGGGCAGTGAAAAGTAGGTAGGAGGGCAAGGAAGGTGACTGATAGGGTGCTAAATACAGCAATCGCAAAATCTTAAATATGTTTAGAACAACTTTAATCTCAATTGCTGAAGCCCAGGTAGAGTGACATTGCTGTGTGCAGGACTTCAATGCAGAGAGCTTCGGAAGCCCCTCTGAAGGCTGGTGCCCTGGGCCTGGGCCCAGCTCGCCCATGCCAAAAGCCGCCCCTGTTTGTGCTATAACAGGAGAACATTGTGACTGACCACGGAACACTACAAGGAGCACTATGGAGTCTAGCAGACAGAAATTATTGACCAGGGGACACTGGTGCTGCCTACTCTTCAGCATTAGAGACAATAGGGAATAGGGTTTGCTGTGCATGCAACGCACATGTTGTGATGAATCCTGACTAGGCATCTGAGTTTTAGCACAAACAAAAGTTAATTCTTTTAGAGCACTGAATGATTGAATTTCTTTATTGTATAACATATATTAAAATATTAATCACACTAATAAATACATTAAATATATTAAAAGCCACAAATATATCTATGAAATTTCCATAAGAACAGCATTTCAATCACACTTCCTTAAGACGACAATAAGCATAATCTAAAAATGTAGTTAATTTCCCAATAAATTGACAATCTGTTGTGGAAAAACAGTAGGCAATGGCCTCTTTGACAGATCTACAATTAATTAAATTAAATGCATTTTTGGGGTATTTCCTTAGTATGTCTAGTAAACTAGGCCATAAACAAATTAAAAGCTCAATTGACTCCTCTTTATAGTTACACAAGTGGCAGGCCTGAGAGGGTAAGCAGTTAGTGTTCCACAACCCCTTAATTTGGGCTATTGGTATCAGCAGGAAACAAAACCTCATGTATTTCAGATTTCATCCTGGATTCAAATTTGAGGCTAAATATTCTTGTTTTATTCTAGAGTACGAGTCCATTATATAGTGAGCATATCGAAGGCTCAACCAATAAAATGAGCACTGAAAAAGTCATTTTGTTTTTTCCATATTGAACATGGTTTACATACACAGAGCCACGGGCATAATGCGGTTCTGAAGCTTTTTTTGCATAATTATGGTTTTGCCTCATTTGCCACATAGTATATCATCTGCGGTATAATCTGCAGATTTTAACCCAAAAAAATCTGTTTCTAGCCCAAACAAATCAAATGTTACCGAAAACGTTGTGAGGTGTTCACACACAGTGGGAGATCCTAAGCAAAGGTTAACAGGTCATCTTTTAATTGCTTATTCCTGGGTTTAATTGTTAAACTGGTGTGAAGGAGGTGAAATCTTTGCCCAGACAGTATTACCATGTTTAAAAATTATAACATAATGAAAGAATACTATAAAAAATGTGCTGCATTAAGCCACATAATTTCCCTTTCTTGCCGCATAATTTAGTCAACCTGCCACATAATTTGGTGCACCCTTTCCACATAATTCCAGTAGCCCTGGCTACACATGTGAATCCATATGTAGGTAGAGGGAAAATGTAGAGAGTGCTTGTAAAGAAGAATACAAAGAAGGAAAGAATGATAGAAGGAAAATAGAGCAGGAATGAAAAAAAGGTTGCACGGAACTTAATCAAAATGGAAATACAGATAGAAAAACGGAAAGAAGAAAAGAGAAAAGAAGGAAGCTTTCTTTGGGGAAAGAATTCCTGGTAGGCCTTGCTTGAAATGGTTGGGATTGCATGCTTTGATCACTCACTAGTGGCAGCCATATAGTTAAAAGGCGCAGAGGGGTATTTTATATTTCTGACTACTCACTTGGCAGCCACTATAGTATGGGGGTGGGGGAGAGGTCCATGTCATGAAAGCAGAGGGCAAATAGACAGTTTGACCATTCGATTTCGACAGGAAGCACTGTGGGCTGGTTGCTTTGGTTGCAAAGTCAAGTAGGGAATTTGTTTGTAGCCAGGTAAGTGGCTTAGATCTTGGGATGGGTGGAAAGCTACTGAGTGGTGTAGATCCACGCATTGCCGTCTGTGGACCTTCATTTCCAAACTACATAGCTATTTGAAGTTTAAAAACAAATTAAGCTGATTGGTGAGCAATCAGATTTCGCAACTTCACACATTTTTAGTGGCAATACCAGTGAATAAAAAATGTGTCCAAGGTGCATGATTCTGAACTTTGTGTTATTCCAAGTACATCGATGTAATCCCTTGTGGAGTCAGCATAGCCATTCATTCTTCTGGGGTCTATAAACTAAGCTTCATTTGCATTGTGGAGTGATAATTGATTGTATTTAGAATGCATAGAACTCCATTCCTTAATACAGAGCACTATAAACATGTATTAAGTAATGCAAACAACTCTGTCAATCTCTCTTCTGCTCACCACACTCGAAGAGCTCAATCTTCTCCTGCGTAATAAGGGCATTGAAGGCATTCTGAAATGCACTCCTGTCTACTTTCAGTGTACTGAACAATAAGTTTCACTTTCAGATTACACAAGCCCAGGGCACCTGTATTCGGCCCCTCTTGTACGTACAAGACATAAATTAATAGAGAAATGTCTGGTAGAAACATGTCATGAGACATCCCATGTTGCGTAATGCAGTTATCTTTACATAGGGGCCGACTACAATGTTTGGCGGAAAGCCTCCGACCGCTAGTTGAAAGCTTTCTGACAGCGGTCGGAGGTTTTCCGACCTACACAGTTGGTTTGCCGTCCGACCACCGAATTACAATGTTGGCGGTCAGAGCGTAAACTGGCTGGTCATTCCGACGCGGTTCGGACCGGCTCTCAGAGTCTTCTGGCCAGTCGGACCCGCACCGTAATCCCCTATGGACGGCGTTTCTGCCGTCGGGATTACGATGCCGGTTTTCGATAGCCTTTCCATGCCCGACTTTCTGACACGGAAAGGCTGTCAGAAAGCGACTTTGGGGCCCCTAGCAGGACCCCCTTACCTACGCGGCCTTTGGTTGGTGGTCAAGAGGGTACCCCCCTGTAAATCCCTGCACTGTGTGGGAGGCACCATGGGGTGCCTGCCACAGGGTGCAGGGTTTTACACACACCCCCATTTCTCTATGGGAGACTGTATTACGGCTGGTTTGCGGCTGTAGCACAAGCTCCCATAGAGAAATGGAAGTATGCGACCAAACAGTGTTTGGTCGCATCGTAATCAGGCGGTCGGAATGGCCGACCGTAGGTCGGTTGGTCGGTCCCGAGCCTGCAATGGTGTCGGTCTGAGGCAACTCCGACCGACATCATAATAGGCCCCTTAGTGCTTATAACAATAGATTGTGCTACATCACAAAAAGGTGAATGACAAGTGGCATTGTAGCCCATCTCAACAACACTCTTACTAAAACATTTCAACCTTTGGAGCATTACTGACTGCTCCTTTTAGTTCCCACAATCAAATATAAGGGTCAGATTTATCAAGACTCTGCGTCCAGCCACATTTTATTTGCGCGAGAAAGGTGCCCTAAAAGATATGTAAATAGAGTTTTCTGCTGCTCTGCATTACTTTGAGTCAATGGGGCGTCCCATTCTTAGTACATAGTACTCCCACTCCACCACCCATGGTTTTTGATGCAAAGCCCATTCTACTAAAATTGTTTGACTGGGGTTTGTGCCAAAAATAATGCCTCCTTGAAGCAAGTGTTAAAAATGAGAAATGTTGTCCTTTCTCCTAAATTAACATACATTGCAAGTATGCTGTACTGTAAAGCACACATCCAATGTGTGAATTTTCTTTTAAATTAGTCTAAGCTTAGTATTTGTACCCGAAGAGTACTCTTCCAGTGCCAAACCTGTGCTAAACATCACACACACCTTTCCACATGGATAAATAGATGGAAATATGAGCTATTTCTGCATCAAAGGGGCCGATTCCGATTCGGGCCGGAAAACATACCGACCGACTCGGTACGGGAATATAGTCCGACCGACACGTACCGGCGCTGCCCGACCTGCGTAGTACGATGAAATGCATGTGAATCACGACCGACTCGTACGGAACACAAGCTGACCGACCGAACCGCACGGAAACAAGCTATCCGGCCGGGAAACTACGCGAATCGAACCGACCGACACGCACCAGGAATGAACCCGACAGAAACGTACCAGTGAACTCCGACCCGCGCAGTACGATGCAATGCGTGTAAAACCAGACCGAGTCACACGGAGCCCAAGCCGTACGACCGACACACATACAAAACCGAGCCGAAGAAACCCAATACTCCGCGACCGACGTGTACGCCGCACATGAAACCTAGCAGAAACACAGCGTGAACGACTCGGAGAAGCTTGCACGAGACAACTGCAGCATCCTACTCGGTCAGAAGAACGTCTCCTACATGCCCAAAAAATACAAAGGAAAAAATACAAAAAAACGGGCAAAACAAGCAATGACAAAGCCAATAAATACTGGGGGAAAAAAACATGGAACAAAGACACACCCACAACTCCACCCATATAAAGGCCACAAATCCCTACCATGATCCTTTGCAAATTCAACTGACCTGCCAGCACAGAACACCATCAGACAGCAACCAGAGACACACTCACAGCTCATCCATCACACAAGCCACACACCATTAGCACCTCACAAATAGCACCCTCAAATACACCCAGCAAAACCTACACTCACCCACCCTCACTTGCACACACTCACACACATCAATCACCACCACCACCCATCACCATGCCCCCAAAGAAGAATCCAAAGTTCCTAGACAGTGAATTGGACGTCCTGGTAGATGAGATCCTCAGGGTAGAGCCACAGTTGTTTGGTACATTGGTCCAACAGACCCCCATGTCGCAGAAAACCAAGATGTGGGAGAGGATCGTCGACAGGGTGAACGCACAATCACCATGTTTGCGCACAAAGGAAGACATCCAGAACAGGTGGTATGATGTGCGCAGGAGGGTCAAGGACCTACTAAAGAAGGATTACGTCTTGAGTCAGCGCACCGGCAGTGGCTCCCCTGCCAAACCAGTATACCTCAGGCCCTGGGAGGAGAAGGTGCGGGCCATCCTACCACCAGTGAGCGTATATGGACTATCAAACATCCCAGAGCCTGGTGAGTACACAACAAATATACACAATATTGTGTGACAATACACACACATCACTGTCAAGGGGATAGTCAAACCATGCACCCTTAGCAAATCCACAGCAACCAAAAGATAATCATCCCAAGATGTGTATATTAGTTAGATAAACACAATACATGCCATCTCATAGTGATATGTAACTGTGTCATGACATGTACAAACCTAACAACAAATAGAGCAAGGCAGTGGCACAAATCTAACCAACAAACACAGTCAGATATTTTGCCACCACTAGAACACCACCTCATAGGGAAGCTCACTGAAAGGAAGGAATTCTGTGTATGCTGGTGAAGTCAGTGTAGCCAATAGCATGATGGGAGTTGTAGTCACAGATATTGGTCACCCTCACAATTGGCCCATCAACACCACTCTGAACCATGCTCACATCACAGGGAGTGGAAAACAACTGACAAGATGGCTGACACTGGGTACTGCTGTGGGGAGCACAAGGCCCTGCTGGGAACTGGGCACCAACCAACAGCAGGACACCACTGACTGACATCCTGAAAGCCAACTTGCACTCCCTGCAATGGAAGCACGTTCCCTGGTGGGATATCTGGCTGGGTGGGAAGGAGGACTGACAGCTCTGACCATAGTCACCAGCAGCTTTTCTCACACACCCCCTTAACACAAACTCCACACAACTCACCTGGGAGAATGCAATGCCTCACACTCTAATTAAATATCCCACAAAGAACAACCACACTGGGTTATGCTGTGTGAAGCACAGGGACACTTTTGGGACTTGTAGCCAAACAAACGCCAGGACAACACTGTCAGCCATCCTGTCAGCACAGGCACACTACCCCACAGGGAAGCAGAGTCAAAAGGAAGGAAGTATGGGCATGCTGGGAAGGGGGGTGTAGGCAATAGCATGATGGGAGTGGTAGTCACAGCTCAACATCCCCCACCCACATGGCCCAGCAAGCTCACACTGAAGCATGCACACCTCACAGGGAGTGAAAAGCCACTTCAAAGATGTCTGACACTGGCCTCAGCTGTGGGGAGCACAAGGCCCTGCTGGGAACTGGGCACCAACAAACAACAGGACCACACTGTCAGCCATCTTGCCATTGCTGTCACACTCACACACAGTGAAGTCGACTCAAAAGGAAGGAAGTATGGGCATGCTGGGAAGGGGGGTGTAGGCAATAGCATGATGGGAGTGGTAGTCACAGCTCAACATCCCCCACCCGCATGGCCCGGCAAGCTCACACTGAAGCATGCACACCTCACAGGGAGTGAAAAGCCACTTCCAAGATGCCTGACAATGGTGCTCTGTTGTGGGGAGCACAAGGCCCTGCTGGGAACTGTGCACCAACAAACAACAGGACCACACTGTCAGCCATCTTGCCATTGCTGTCACACTCACACACAGAGAAGTCCACTCAAAAGGAAGGAAGTATGGACATGCTGGGAAGGGGGTGTAGGCAATAGCATGATGGGAGTGGTAGTCACAGCTCAACGATCACCCTCACCCACATTGGCCCAACAAGCTCACACTGAAGCATGCACACCTCACAGGGAGTGAAAAGCCACTTCACAAGATGTCTGACACTGGCCTCAGCTGTGGGGAGCACAAGGCCCTGCTGGGAACTGGGCACCAACAAACAACAGGACCACACTGTCAGCCATCTTGCCATTGCTGTCAAACTCACACACAGTGAAGTCGACTCAAAAGGAAGGAAGTATGGGCATGCTGGGAAGGGGGGTGTAGGCAATAGCATGATGGGAGTGGTAGTCACAGCTCAACATCCCCCACCCGCATGGCCCGGCAAGCTCCTACTGAAGCATGCACACCTCACAGGGAGTGAAAAGCCACTTCAAAGATGTCTGACAATGGTGCTCTGTTGTGGGGAGCACAAGGCCCTGCTGGGAACTGGGCACCAACCAACAGCAGGACACCACTGACTGACATCCTGGGAGATAACCTGCACCCACTGCAAGGGTGGCATGCTTCATGGTGGGATAACTGGGCTGGGGGGAGAAGGAGGGCCGGATGTCCACCAAATACCACCAATGCTGGCCATGCACACACCTCAACATTCACACTGAAATGCTTCAGGTTGGCAGGACAATGTGCTACACCAATATCAACCTCTGACTGTGACAACTTAGGACAATGGAATGTTCAGGCCCGCATCCAGAGGTACAGTCACAACTGTCAGGTGTTTGAACCATTGATGCCTGTAGAAACATAACATACATTGTGTGTCTCTTCCAAAAACAGGTGATGATGGGGACACAGCAGCAGACGATGAGGAGTTCCTGTCCCAGGCTCCGGGGGACACTGAGCTCACTGGTGTGGAACAGCCTCTGCCCTCCTCAGATGGCGAAGACCTACCCGGCACCTCCGGTGTGAGTCATCATGCAGCACCAGCAGGACCAACATCTGCACCCCCTGCACCCACTCCTCAACAACTGCCAACACACAGACCACCCCCGCCGACACGGACAGACCAAGGACCACCAATGACAACAGCACAGGGACCCCGGCCCACCGTGGAGCAACGGACAACAACCCCAGTACCAACCCCCAAGGGGGCCTAGGGTCACCTGTGCATGCCACCGCAGGTCCCGCACGTGTGGCCAGGGGTGGTGGGAGGGGTGGTAGGCATAGGTCGTTGTTTGCAGAGGGGTCTGGACTGCATGATGACCCACAACTGGTACGCATTGCTGATGCGTACCAGAATAGCACCGGAGAGGTCAGCCAGGTAGTGGGGATCCTCAAGGACATTCAACAGCAGCAGGCTGCCCATCATGCCCGCTTGGACTCACACATGTCCCGTGTGGAGACACACATGTCCCGTGTGGAGACACATATGTCTGGCATGGAGTCAAAGTGGGACACATTGCAAGAACTGACAGCGGTGCATAGGGACATATTGACATGCCTCCGCCAGATTAGCACCAACATGGCCACACCTCCCTGTGTGCCCGAAAGAAGAGGGGTCATCCGAGGAAGGAAAACTGAGAGGCCGATGGCCATGTACATCCCCCAGGAACCCAGCACCTGTTCTGGAAATTCTCCTTTGTGTTCAAACTGTTCACCCTGTCGAATGCAACCCAACTTTCCCACATGCCATGGGGAGTTTAAGTTGGACCAATGTATCAGATGACTGTGGACTTTACTCAGGACATTTCTGCTATCAACACTTCCAACTCATCTGGGAACTTTGGATTCCAATCCCAATGTACAGCACCCACCATCCTGTGCACAATCCTCACACATGTATATAAATAAACTCACTAATACACCATACTTGCCTCTGTTGTGATTCCAACGTGGTATTTTGTCATGGAGATGATGATCTGCTAAATGACACTGTGCATGCTAACTGCTACAGCAAGTTCAACACCGTCATGTGAGTCATGGCGACGTGACACATCTGAGGGAGACACACCACTAGGGCTACACAACACACACACCAGGGCCATCTGACTCATCGCCTACACTGATGTTGCCAGGAAATACAGTGGAATGCACAGACACCACACGTATTCAGAGTCTGTGTTAACTAGCCCTCAGGTGCAGTAAGCAAATGTCAGTCAGATGTGTGACCACAGACAACGCACATCCCAAAGAGAAGCACAGGTTTATTACACATTTGCAACATGTTGTTTCCACTACAAATGCAAGGTAATCCCACGTGGCAGTGGCCACACAGTTAACAAGTGTAGAAGAAATAAAGTCCAGGGGTGTGTGGCACATCACCTGTAGGGAAACGACTGCTTCCACCCTGAAAGCTGAATCATGGTGTCGGGGATCCGACTAGACCAAACAACTCTGAAAGTACCCTGTGAAGGACAGAGATGACACACAGTCAAAAGCACTGAGGAACAGGACAGAACTGCAATACTCCTGCCCAATACATGTCACAAGATACCCACACAAAACCAAGTTAGCATGTCAACACTGTTGGGGAGTACAGACCACCTGTAAGGACACATCGCTGCATGCATCCAGTCAAGTAGCACATGGCCACACTCAAACAGCACCAGAGCACCACCAACACATATCATGCAAACTCACATCATTGACATGACATCTCTGGATACTCACATTCAGCTGAAGAAGTTGGTGATGAGCTGTGTGCGGACATCACCCTCATCATCATCATCATCACTGGCATCGTGGCCCAGGCCAGGATCCTCCACAGGTGGCGGATGTTGGTCATCGTCATCCAGGATGAGAGGCAACTCCTTCCGCACTGCCAGGTTGTGTAGCATGCAGCAGACGATGACAATCTTGCACACCTTTGCTGGGGCATATGGGAGGGCCCCTCCTGTCTTGTCTAGGCAGGGAAAGCGGC
This sequence comes from Calotriton arnoldi, assembly GCA_963921515.1. Taxonomy (NCBI): domain Eukaryota; kingdom Metazoa; phylum Chordata; class Amphibia; order Caudata; family Salamandridae; genus Calotriton; species Calotriton arnoldi. The sequence continues at coordinate 420,890 of CAWUFW010013576.1, read as the reverse complement.
TCTTCAGGAGACCAAATGTCCGCTCGATCACTCTCCTGGTCCGACCATGTGCCTCATTGTAGCACATCTGGGCTGGTGTCACAGGGTTCCTGAGGGGTGTCAGCAACCACGGCATGTTGGGGTATCCGGAGTCACCTACATACAGACAATTGCACATTAGCTGAGTTGGAAAAGAGGGCGGAATACAACATTGCAGAACACACACAATGGTACAAAGTCAGTACACACGACAAGCCAGGCACGCTGGTTCTGCATCTGTGACATCATCCTCGGGATGCGACTACTCCTCATCACGTAGGCATCGTGTGCAGAACCGGGGAAACGGGCACACACGTGTGAGCTGCTCATATCTGCAAGACATACCACCAGAGCATTGATCGAATGGTAATGTTTCCTGTTCCTGTATGCCTGCTCATGCACACGGCTGAACATGGTCTGTGACATCCCACCAGCAGACGCCACAGTGTGTTGAAAGGTACCGGTGGCAAAGAATTGTAGGGCTGGCATCACCTTCACCTTGGGGGTCAGCGCTGTAGGGTATGGCCGGCCAGGTTCCAAATGTGGGGCCAACCGCATCGCCAATTCCTCAATCAGCAGCCTGTTGAAGCGGTACCGTCGGATGCAGTCACGTTCAACCATCGTTGCAAGGTCAGGGAATGGTCTATGGACAGCTGGTGCCCTGCAGTGCATAGGTGAAGAAAGAAAGATTGTCAGTCACCAAACATATGTGGCATAGACCATACTCAATATCACATGATACATCATTACGAGACACAAGTACCTGATGTGTGTGCCGTTCTGTAAGGACATGTATGGCACCTACATGGCCAACATCTAACATCACAGTTCAACATGTGTTGACAACAAGTTCAAGGTTGTGCTATGGGATATCATTAGGCTGTGTCACAGTACCCATGTACTGCTGTCATGTTCCAAACACACACCACAGTGACATGTGAGGACAGATGTGCCCCAGGCATCACAGCTCATTGACAGGAGGATTCCCAGGGACCCTGTATTGCCACATGGACACTGGCATGACATGGCGTATCATGTACACGTCAGCAAAACAACCATGACTCCCACAGGTAGTGGCCCCTGTTGCCTCTGCAGGACAGACATGGACGTCTGTGACACACACACGCACAACATCAAAGTCCATGCACAAACAACGTGGATGTGGAGACTGTCTCCCACTGTGCACATGGAATCAGAGACATCGGAAACACAACATCTACACAGACTGTGGAGGGCCATCACTATTGTGGCAATGGGTCACCCTGTGACGTACATACCTTCCCACATGGGACTCAGGGGGTATGTGACATGATATACATACACATCCTGGAAATGTGACCATGCCACATGCTCTGAAATGAACAGTTGCACACCACAGTGGTCATGTGCACAACACACAAAGGATTCTGTCCCCATGAACACGTGCACAGCCTGGTAGTGGCTGCTCCCAGGTGCCACCCAAAAAACCACATGTTGACCCCCATACACAGAAAAGGTAATGCAGCCTTACATGCCTTAGGATACAGTGTGGACAGGCTGTGGTGTTGTAGGTTGCCCCTGAGTCCCTGGCAAGTAAATGTGGCTGGCATACGTTCACCAGTGACAACCATGGTGACATATGCGAGTGACTTGTACAGGGACGCGTCGTACAGCAATGGACCGATCCGTGTGCACGCATTGGCCATTGCATATGATGTGGACGGATGCGTGTTGTCATCCGAAATACGCGTTGTACAGCAATGGACCGATCGGTGCGCACGCATTGGACATTGCATATGATGTGAACGGATGCGTGTTGTTTTCGAAATACGCGTTGTACAGCAATGGACCGATCGGTGCGCACGCATTGGACATTGCATATGATGTGAACGGATACGCGTTGTACAGCAATGGACCGATCGGTGCGCACGCATTGGACATTGCATATGATGTGAACGGATGCGTGTTGTTTTCGAAATACGCGTTGTACAGCAATGGACCGATCGGTGCGCACGCATTGGACATTGCATATGATGTGAACGGATACGCGTTGTACAGCAATGGACCGATCGGTGCGCACGCATTGGACATTGCATATGATGTGAACGGATGCGTGTTGTTTTCGAAATACGCGTTGTACAGCAATGGACCGATCAGTGCGCACGCATTGGACATTGCATATGATGTGAACGGATACGCGTTGTACAGCAATGGACCGATCGGTGCGCACGCATTGGACATTGCATATGATGTGAACGGATACGCGTTGTACAGCAATGGACCGATCGGTGCGCACGCATTGGACATTGCATATGATGTGAACGGATACTCGTTGTACAGCAATGGACCGATCGGTGCGCACGCATTGGACATTGCATATGATGTGAACCGATGCGTGTTGTTTTTCGAAATACGCGTTGTACCAGCAATGGACCGATCGGTGCGCACGCATTGGCTATGGCCTGACATGGTAACGGACGCGTTTTCGAAGCTTGTACGAGCCGGATGCAGTGAATTCAGTTGGCCAGCCACAACAATGTTGCAAATTCATGGGTGTCATGAAGTTAAACTTTTGAATGAGGCTGTGGGCGTGTATATGTGGTGCAATTCCATGGATTGGCCAGATTCAGAAGATGCAAACGACTTGGACCTATCACTTTGGACACATGGGACAGTATCTGCCTCTGCAGCACACATATAATGCTGGCTGTTCCCTGAGAGCTCACTTGCCTGCACTACATGCTCCAGAACGACATCTGCCACCAACACTGCTGCTGTCTCTGCATCCTCTGGCTACTGCAATGGCACGTACTGTGGATAGAGCCCCAGCCTTCAGCGCTGAGGAGAACCAGGCCCTGCTGGACAGCCTCCTTCCACAGTACAGCAAGCTGTATGGGAAACCAGGGGAGCAGGTGAGTGTGCTGTCCACTGCCTTACTAAATGTGCATGTTGTCTGACTAGCAAGACTTACAGTGTGCACACCACTGGCTAGCATGCTCACTGAGTAGTTGTCACCCCCAAAGTGTGTAGTTACATGCACTGAACAGGTATAGTGCAGTAACAGTGCATTCCAACAAGGTTTGACTTCCCAGGCAATGATACCATTTGGTAACTGCTGGCAAACTGTTCATAGCCATAGTTGCACTGCCTGTGTACATCATATGCCCCTGTGATTGAGACATGTATATCCAACTGTGTGATGCACGGATATGTTGCATGTGTAGTAATGGCCTTTTCACTTTGTCATCCTCACAGGTTGATGCCCACCAGAAGCAGGAAATCTGGCTGACCATCGCCCGGACAGTAAGATCGGTGGGGACTACAAGCGCCGGATCCGCAACTGCCAGAAGAGGTGGCAGGACCTTCGGGGCTGGACCCGGAGGATCGCAAGGGTCCAGCTGAAGCTGTCGCCTCCTCGCAGGAGGGCGGACACCGGACCCTGACCCCCCACATGCTCAGGATTCTGCCGGTGGTCTTCCCGGACCTGGATGGGCAGCTGAAGGCCAGACAGCAGCAAGGAGGGGGTGAGTCCATGACTGCACTGTGAACTTTGTCTGCCATGCTATGTGCCCTCCTTTGGCCTGGTTAAACTTCCACAGTACATCAGTCTTGTGGTCCAGGACCCATGTCCCTCAATTGTGACATGCCCACTCCTCATCTGATACCCAGGTGTGGCCCTTACAGTCAGGAAATTGTGTCACTTGGGTACTGTGTCCTTGCATTTTGCTTAGCTCAAGGTGGGGTACAGCATTTGTTCCCGTAACTTTGTGGTGGGCTTCATGGGTGGGTCAATTGCTTACACAATGCCTGAGTTCTGACATGTAATCTGCGTGTAACTTTGATACGTGGTCCAATTGCTGATCTGACTCACCACATGTGCCTGGGGTATTTGGCACACCCCCATGCTGCGGGTGGGAACAATGTTTGGGCCTCAGGAGTATGTATATCAAGTGTGTCACACATGCTTAGCCACCTGCCTACTGTCCAGGGCTCATCCCTCTTTCACGTGGAGCAGGACAGTCATGCCTACTCCAGGGCATACAATACACTCTGTACTCCCACTCCCGTGTATCAGCTGACACGTTGTGCTCAGTGAAATGTTCCCTCAGGTGTCTGCCTCTGTGTCATTGTGCTGTGGCTTCGTTGTCAGGACTACTGGGGTGTTTATCGGTTAGGGCTCAGCATGCCATCTGAGATGTGACCATAGGAGACGATACTTGTGTGACATATAGGTGTTTGATCACTTGACTGTGCAGACTGGTGTATGCGACTGTGAAGTTCAGGCAGCTGTTTTTCATTCACAGCAGACTGTGAGGTGCTCAGGTTCAGAGAGTTGTGTTTCATGTCTCCCATATGTCCAATTGGTATGACGTGGACAAATAAGAGTTCAGATGATGTGGTTTGTGGGGGGTGGACAAGTGCACTTGTCAGCTACAGAACTTGCATTCCCCATGACCTAGGATTGTGACACAGTGCAGACTGTTGTTGGCTGGCTGCCCTGCCCATGTGACTGGAGACAGTGATGTATGACTTTGCAGGCATGCCTGTGCCATGGCATTAAACTACCTAAGAGTGATCCTGCAGGGGAGTGACATGTGCTACATGCACCCCATTGTGGCATTGACTATCAGGACATGGGTGCATCATGGTGTCTGGTGCTGGTATCCATCACATGCATTTCTAATTAGACTCTGGCCATCCCTTTATCCGGACACCTGTACTGACTCAGTGGCAAGAGATGTGATGTGTGCATGTTCACATACTTCACTGTGTTCTCTGCAATGTCCAACAACTGTGTAGGTGGTGCATGTGTCCACACTGGGGTATTACCATCCGACAGGCACCAGACAGATGGGTGCAAGGCCAGGAGGGATGTGAGTGCCATGGTTGACCATCAGACTGACAAATGGCTTCTCCTAATCTGTGTGAGCACTTTTGGCAATGTTCAACTAAGGATGCCAGGGCTTGCTCTGTAATGTGCTGTACTTACTGTGGTGTGTGCGGTCAGTGCAGGTGACTGATGTTTGTCTGTTTCCCTAATTGTTTGCAGATACATCCACGGCCACAGGAGGGGACAGCTCCACGGACCAGGAGGAGCTGCAGAGCCAGACTGGGTCAGCAGCCGATGAGTGGTCGGAGGGACCCAGTGGCACGGAGGGCGATGGGAGCCACACCGAGGAGTCCTCAGCACCATCCACCTCAGCTGAGGACCACAGCAGCTCAGAGGATGACTCCCTTGTGTAGGCGGGTGTCAGCAGCCACCACACCCCAGCTAGTATGGCTGGCCCTGCCACCACCACCACCACCGCCCTCCCATCGGCTCCCATTCCAGAGGTCCGTGGAGGCTCCCGTGTTCGGGAGCGTGCCTCCTTCGTGCCAGGCACCGCACCCCCTGCCCCTGTGTCCCCTGCTGCCCTGAGTGAGGAGTCTGTGTACTTACTTCGCCAGCTCCATGTAGGGCAGACATCAATGCTGAGTGTCCTCCATGCACACACCACTCTGTTGACACAGCTGGTGTAGTTCATGGAGGGCATCTCATCGGGCATGTCTGCCCTACAGAGGAGCAATAAGTCCATGGCCTCCTCCCTGATGGCAGCAGTGTCCCTCCTCCAACAGTCCCTCACCCCTCCTACCTCTGCCCCATCCACACTTCCTGGCACCCTACCTGTCCCAAGCACATGCACACCTGCACAATCACCCAAACACACAGACACGAGCAGCACAGAAACACCCAAAACAAAGTCAAAACGTGCACGCAAGCATCCTCAGGGGACTGATACCACACCCACAGGGAATGGGGAACAGACACACACACAGGCATCCACAGTCACTCCGCAGTCCTCCGATACCTCTCCCTCCAAGACCCCTTCCCTTGCCTCACCTGCAACCCCAACTACAAAGCAGCTCTTCCTCTGTGACCTCGGCCTCTTCCCCTCCAATCCAGCTGATCCAGCATACAGGGGGAAGAGGAAGTCCACCCACACAGAGGGGAGTGCCCCTTACCCCCGGACACCCTCCCCAGGCACAGACAAACTGAGGCCCCCAGCCGCAAGTCCCCCCGGACCCGGAAGAGCAAGACCCCGCCACCGCCCTGCAGCTCAACCACACAGTCTCCTTCCTCCATCCCTCAGGCCCCCACAACACAGATTCCCACATCACACCCTGCCCCAGGTTCCCCCACCCACAGATACACCATCCCCAAAATGATCCGGCCTTCCCCCCCCCCACTTGCTCTTCCAGCCCCACACCCCCCGCTGCGCATGTTTGTGCCACTGGTGTGGAGACCGTGTCCTCCCCTCTGTCCTGCCCACCTTACCTGAACCCCATTCTACTCCCCTGGAGATAGGCACTGCAGTGGAGTCCACTACCACCCCGTCTGACTTGGGCACTGCAGTGGGGAACCTGTCCACTCCATCTGGCCAGCCCACTACAGTCGTGCCGGCACCCACACCATCTGACTCATGCCCCCAGTTGTGCCGGCACACACCATGTCAGACACCTCCACTGCAGTTGTCAGTGACTCTCCAGCACCCACCACCCCTTCCCTGCCTCCTTCTGGTGAGCCCTGATCCTGTCCCTGCGGTGCCTGGCCTGCCCCCCGTATGCCCCTCCGAGGGGAATGTCCCTGGTCCGTAGCAGTGCAGGCAAGCAAAGGGTGACATCTGCCACTGTCACCCTGTTCGGACTTTACTGATGGACTGGCCATTGGCCTTTGTGTTTTTTCAGGACTTTCAATTTTACACCCACATATGCTGAATAAAGCTACTTTCTGTTCTCTAGTGGTTTTGCTTCAGATGTACATGATGTTGATGATGCTAACCATGCCCTTGCTGCAGTGATGGTAATTTTTGATATCAGGAAAATGAAGTGTTACGGTGCAGGACCCCATGTGGTCCAGGGGGAATGTGTCCTATCCTGGTGTGTATCCATGTCATCCTTTGCAGCAATATGAGGGTGTCATGTTTTCAATATTTGCCAATGGGATTTCCTACTTTTATTTGCAATATCACATCTGTGGCTTACACCCCTGCACATCTGTTGTGCTTGCCATTGTTCAATTTGTCTATTTCCCTGACCGTGTGACCATCTCCACTGGACATGCAAGTTTAGGCATCAATGGGGAAGGACTCATCTGTGTTATCAGTGCAACTTGCTATACATGTGTGTTGGATCTGTGCAGATGATTTCGGTGACACTCCCATGACCAGGATGATGGGACGTGAGCCTTCATTTTGTGCTAATTGTTGACTGAGTGACCAAGTGTTCTACTGACATGATAGAGCCCTGCAGAGACAACGCATGGCACAGCTTTCCTTACACAGGAGTGGAGTCCCCTCATGGCAGTGTGTAATTCCGTGACATTGCCTGAGCCCAAGGTGTGTGTTGTGTGAGCATGTCTGTGTGTGTTCACTTCCATTTTGCTACGCAGGCTGGGATCCCTTGTGATGTTCCTGTTTGTGATGCTTGCTGAGTTGACCTATGTTCCCCCAAAATCTTCGCCCTGGGTTCTCTGGGATGTGGGTGCATGGCACATTACTGGTCATCAGGGTGTCATCCATAGGTGTGTTTGCTGTCAGGGCTGAGTTTGTGGGCAAACGCAGATGAGACACAGTCAGGATTCCCCTTGGCACTTGTTGGTTACACAAGTCATGTAATTTACAGTTTGTGGTAGCTTTCAGTGATTGTGACACGTTGTGTGTGTGACTGCTGCCACTCCTCAGGGTCAGAGCTGCAATGTTGGAAGTTGTCTATGTGTGTTCTTTGTGGGTGACCTTGGCTTCTTCATTGGTGTGTGACTGTGGCCGGGATCCCATTGGTTGGTGTGGATTTGACGTCATGCCCATGTACAGCGTACTGTGCAGTGTGTCAGACATTCACGAGTCTTGTTGACTGGCCATGTGTGATGGGTTTCTGCATCTTAGTTCCCACCACCACCCCTGGGATTGTCATGGGTGCATGTGCAATGTCACCAGTCCATGTGAGCTTCACTGCTGCACATTGGTGGAGATCAAGGTGTGTGGTGTTGAGTGTGTGCAAATGAGAGTTGTTGCCGGCTAGACCCCTACCTCCATATTGGCCTTGGCTGACAGGCCGTGCTGATTGATTTGTGCTTGTGTAGGTGTGATGGTAGTTTGTTGCTCAGGACACATGACTGTGGTTCACAGTGTGAACGACATCTAGCTTTGTCATCACAGCTGGATTATCATGCAGGCCAGTGTCACCACAATGTGGGGTCCCTGGGGGTAGTGTTGTGGTGGGTCCGTCTCTTGCTGTGTTAGTTGCTGTTCCTACAAGCTTGTGTGACATGTGTAATTTGGGCTCCCTCTCATCTAACAATGCCTGATTGCCCACATAGGGGAATTCGATCCATGAGTTACTGTTGTGTGGCACTGTATACACATCTGTGTAATTGGGATTCAGGCCTCCTCATGTGTTGTGTGGTTGCCTGGGGACACTGGCACACCCCCCATCACCTGTTGTGTTTGATATGCAGTGTGAGGCTGCCTGTTTGTGTTTGTGCATCTGCACCACTGCATTGGCATATCTTTAGTGTGCCATTGGCTGTATGTTGTTTGGTGGGTTTCACCTGCTGTCCCTGGGACTCCTAGGTCACCAGTCAGCACAATGATCATGGTTTGTATGTCCCATTGCTGCCATGGTATGGTATTTGTTCACCTCACATATACAGTCTCCACAGGATATCTACATTTGTGTGTCCATTGGTGCAGATATGTGGGTCTGCATTATGATGGTCACTTCTGTCATTGTGTTATTGATGAATGTTGACAATGTCAGCCCCCATGGGTGATGTTTGTCTGCACATGGCCAAAGGTATATCTTATTTCCACTGCACTGTTTGCCTCACCCAATCTATGTTGCTATGGGACCCAAGTACTACTATGCCACTGATGTGTTTGTTGTTCTGTGACCAGGAATCATCCATGCTGTTTGGCATTTGCAGCTTTTTCCATGACAACACTTACATTTTGGTCACTGTGATGATGGGGGTTTAGACCCCATTGCCACAATGTTCAAAATGTGCTTCAGCTATGGACCCCACACTTACCTTTTGGTCACTGTGATGATGGGGGTTTAGACCCCATTGCCACAATCTTCAAAATGTGCTTCAGCTATGGACCCCACACTTACATTTTGGTCACTGTGATGATGGGGGTTTAGACCCCATTGCCACAATGTTCAAAATGTGCTTCAGCTATGGACCCCACACTTACCTTTTGGTCACAGTGATGATGGGGGGTTAGACCCCATTGCCACAGTGGTCATGGTCTGCTTGCATTGTGGAGGCCACACACATTTATGTGTGACACATGTGATAGGCGGTCACATTGTATGTTCAATGTCATGTTCAGTGTTGTAGGCATTTGACACAGACTACACACGCTTGTCATGGTGTTGGGGGGATGTGTTTTTCTGACATTCCTTATGTTGGAGTATGCTGGTTGTGTCATGCATTACCCGTCCTATGAGTAGGGATGGTGTTGGTGGTAGGCATCCATCCCCCTATGTGTGGGGATGGTAGTAGTGACAGGCATCCAGGCCCCCCTGAGTAGGGGTGGTGGTAGTGGTAGGCATCCAGCCCCCCCTGAGTATGGGTGGTGGTAGTGGTAGGAATCCAGCCCCCCCTGAGTAGGGGTGGTGTTGGTGGTAGGCATCCATCCCCCTATGAGTGGGGATGGTAGTAGTGACAGGCATCCAGGCCCCCCTGAGTAGGGGTGGTGGTAGTGGTAGGCATCCAGCCCCCCCATGAGTAGGGGTGGTGGTAGTGGTAGGCATCCAGCCCCCCCTGAGTAGGGGTGGTGGTAGTGGTAGGCATCCAGCCCCCAATGAGTAGGGGTGGTGGTAGTGGTAGGCATCCAGCCCCCCCTGAGTAGGGGTGGTGATAGTGGTAGGCAACTAGCCCCCCCTGAGTAGGGGTGGTGTTGGTGGTAGGCATCCATCCCCCTATGAGTGGGGATGGTAGTAGTGACAGGCATCCAGGCCCCCTGAGTAGGGGTGGTGGTAGTGGTAGGCATCCAGCCCCCTGAGTAGGGGTGGTGGTAGGCATCCAGCCCCCCTGAGTAGGGGTGGTGGTAGTGGTAGGCATCCAGCCCCCTGAGTAGGGGTGGTGGTAGTGGTAGGCATCCACCCCCTGAGTAGGGGTGGTGTTGGTGGTAGGCATCCATCCCCCTATGAGTGGGGATGGTAGTAGTGACAGGCATCCAGGCCCACATGAGTAGGGGTGGTGGTAGTGGTAGGCATCCAGGCCCCCCTGAGTAGGGGTGGTGGTAGTGGTAGGCATCCAGGCCCCCCTGAGTAGGGGTGGTAGTAGTGACAGACATCCAGGCCCCCCTAAGTAGGGGTGGTGGTAGTGGTAGACATCCAGGCCCCCCTGAGTAGGGGTGGTAGTAGTGACAGGCATCCAGGCCCCCATGAGTAGGGGTGGTGGTAGTGGTAGGCATCCAGGCCCCCCTGAGTAGGGGTGGTAGTAGTGACAGACATCCAGGCCCCCCTGAGTACGGGTGGTAGTTGTGACAGGCATCCAGGCCCCCATGAGTAGGGGTGGTGGTAGTGGTAGGCATCCATCCCCCTATGGGTGTGTATGGCATTGGTGATAGCCATCCCGCCCCTATGGTTCTGCTGTTGCTAGTGTACGTCATTTCTGCATCCCTATGTGTGTGTGACATATGTCGGGTACGTGTCGTTTGTTTGTGTTGTGGGTGTTTGACTTACCGTCTGCACCGTACGCGTCCGTACCGGTCCCGGTAATAGATGTAGAGTATTGGTAGGACCTGCGCGATGGGATTCATGGTTGGGTCGTCTCGTTCGGGTTTCTCGTGGCTTCGACTCGTACTCATCGCTGGCTTGTTCGTCTCGTCGCCGTGGATCTTCTTGTGGCGCGAATCGGAGCTTATGTGCGGCTCTCCCGGATGCTCTGACGTGCCGGACGTAGCGACGGGTTCGGCACGTACGGAAGGCGCATCGTACTAGTCCGGCCGGAAGGTGCTGTGTATTTGCTTCCATGCGACTCGATTCGGCGTTTATGGATCCGGCTCGGGCGGGGAACTGGAGCTGGAGTGGGTAAGTACGGCTCGCTCTGAATCTGTGCAGTTATGCGCATCGTACTTGCTCGTTCGGACGACTGTTCAAATCGGTCGGGAAACACGCGTTCGGCTTGGTTTTTTTCCGGACGAATAGTGTTAGGTGCGTGTTGTATCCTGTACATTGAGACACTGGTAGCCTAATAGTAATTTCTTAAGTCTTCTTTATTGGTTCCAATCCAGTTAACAACTTTCTTAGTCCAGCCAGCTCTGGTTAAGTACCAGCCCCACCAGGAGCAGCCTGCCTAGCTGCTCAGCCCATCTCCAACTGTCATCCACTCATCCACACAGGCACCCAGGCATTCCATTCATCACATTCACACCAACATTCCGTTACCATCTCTCACTCTGGCTGAGCAGCTAGGAAGACCTAGGCTGATTACATGTAAATGTAATACAGAGGATATAACATTATCCCTTTCCTTTACATAAAAACAACAATAGCAAATTTAAAGGAAAAAACTATACACAAGTAAGCAGTAAAATTCATCACTCCGGGATGCAACATAAAGCAAAACATCTCAGGAGAATGAACAATACAAATCCAGAAAAGATGGGAAAAATACAACACCAAAATACATGTGCAACAATATCCCCCATCCTCCCCCATAAAAACAACATTAATAAGCGTAGTGTAGAGAAACAGGTGCAAATAGTAAGATAATGAACAAGCTGTAAAACACTATACTGAAATGCCAAAGGTAAAATGCCCGCAACACCTATCCCAAAAACAAGGGAATTACCACGATATGGGACAACGACCCATGAAACTGTGTGAGGGGCTAGCACCCAAAACACTCACCCTAAGTAGGGTTGTACCTTAGTACTGCGCAACATGTGAATGGGGTCTAAACCCATATCTTGACCATGTGTAAGGGTCAAACTTGACAATATGTGCGTGTGGGAACTAACCCATGGGCCTACCACCATGCAGAGGTAACAAAATGTAAAAAAAATAAAGACACACCCTTAAACCTACCCCCATGCAGAGGATACAGACTGTAAAATGTAAAAGTGATACTGTGGCCCAAACCCATCCCTCATGTAAGGGATCAACTGTGATGTCCCCCACTAGAAGACTAGGACGTCCCAACCAATAAACAGCGTAAAACTGTGGCATCACAACATATGAAACTATTGATATTACTAATACCATTCCACTTACAATAGAATACTAGAGACCTGTGCCCCATGCCGGTGAGCGATTTCTCACCCGAAAAAACTACTCTGAATACACATTAAACTTGTGCACCCCACCTAAAACCAAAGGGCTTCATTATGAAACCTAGGGACACGGTAACAGCATAGATGAACACATAGAATATTTGCCACGGAGCAATATACATGAAAACACAGTCTTGGAAACTGAAGCAACAAGCCCCAGAACAATATCATAATGCATAGCCTAAAACTTTTAAACAAAAATCACAAGGCACAGCATTAAACATAGACAAGAAAATTTGACACTAGATAATAAATGTACTACAATGCGTGGTCTGTAACATACAAATGAGCATATGCAAAAGACTGGCTCAAAGATGAACATGGTGGTCATAACAGGACAACAACCAATGTAAGCATAGCTCCAACATACGTGAAATTGAACATGGACATGCCACCAAACCCCTGCAATGGCGTACAGAAACAAACATGTGGAAGATTATTACGCCAAAAACCAGAAGTCGAGGAAAAATGTTAATTGGCTCCAGAGAGGTACAAAACGGGCATGGCAAAAACAATTCCCAGAGTAAAGTTACCTCCGAGATACTAGTAATGGAGAATCCCACCACAAGAGTCCAAGGTCATCGAATCCTCATAAGGTTCTGTTCGTGGAAACAACGCGTTGTCTTAGAACACCATTCAGTTTTGTTGAAACTTTATTTTGGCAAGCGTGAGGCAACGTGGTCCTTTGTTTAGGCAAGCGTGAGGCAACGCAGTTGGCAAAATGAAATTGAAAAAAATTAAAATCTGCCAGCCGCAAGATGGCTGCACGCTATGTGCGTCGTGCCGGGTGGCTCCAGGCGCATCTGGGCATGCAGCGTCTAGCAGCAGCAAGACACCGCGAACAAGTAGGACGTCAGAGGGCTCCATGGAGACACAAACTTGAGGGACGTCAGCAAGATGACAGTAAGTGCGTGCGCGCTGAATGTGGCTCGCGCCTCCGTTTTTAAAACGCAATAACAGCGATTAAACTGACATTGTGAAAAGAGGAGCCTCAAACTACAAATAAAATAATTGTCCAAATATGTCTCACCCTCATGACTTGCTCCGTGCGCCGACACCTGTGCAGGACCGCAACCGAGCCAAAGCGATAATCCTGTAATTAGTGGATTCAGCTTCAGAGATAAACAGCATCCATTAAGGATCTTCAGCTGCAGGTTGAGGAAGCAATATACTTTACTCCCCACAGTCGAATCCAGGTCCCAGCACTCCAAAACATAGAAAAGTTGATCTGCACCTCTGTTCTTATACCCACGTGTAGAATTAGACAAACATTGCGCAGACCTCTTGATGATCAGAACTGTCTCAGCACTTGTGTTTTTCACAGGTCAGATTGTGTGGAAGATCCAATGTGAAGTATTACAAAGATGTACGTAGTTCCCCAGGCACATTACTTCCACCTTCTATGTGCCACCCAAGCACCAATCATTGCAGAACCACACCGCTCCTGTGTGGCACCTGTGAATTTCTTCACTGAGTTACTCCTTAACTCACATCTGTGCAGCCACAAATCCTTTGAAGCAAGGGAGTGGTAGGGGTGAGGCAAAAACCAAATGCCCCCTAACATGACAGACCAAACTTGTAGTCAAATCATACATCTTGTTGTGACTTCATGCTTTTCCTTAGAAGTCACTGTGATCTTTGTAGTTTGATGTGGTTGGAACACCAGATGTTGGTGTAGAAACTACTCCTCCAACTCACAGAATCCTTTTTAATGTTTCTTAGGAGTATTACAGGCTGTAGTGTCCGTTGGTAATGACACATGTCGTTTGGGCTGTCCGTTGGCAAGGACACTGGTGGGGCTGGCTTGCCTGTAACTCCATACTGCTTCTTGTAGTTTCATTATTTTCTTGTTGTTCCGCTGGTTACTGTAGTTTCTTTGTAGTCTCTTGGAATCTGTAGTCACCATAAGTACGCTTGAGTCCAAGTCCGCTCGTCGCCAAAAAGATGTTGTATCCTGTACATTGAGACACTGGTAGCCTAATAGTAATTTCTTAAGTCTTCTTTATTGGTTCCAATCCAGTTAACAACTTTCTTAGTCCAGCCAGCTCTGGTTAAGTACCAGCCCCACCAGGAGCAGCCTGCCTAGCTGCTCAGCCCATCTCCAACTGTCATCCACTCATCCACACAGGCACCCAGGCATTCCATTCATCACATTCACACCAACATTCCGTTACCATCTCTCACTCTGGCTGAGCAGCTAGGAAGACCTAGGCTGATTACATGTAAATGTAATACAGAGGATATAACAGTGCGCTTCCGGCCGGGATCGGAATCGACCCCTTAATGTCGTTGACTATATTTGTAAGGCATTCTTCCTGTTTTCTGGTACAATGGCATAGAAAGAAAGTTGTGATACCTAGGGAGGGTTCTTGATTTCCTAATATCCGCAAACCTAGATGTCTCTATAACATATTATTTCATTTATAGTTACACATTTATGGAATTCAATAGGGCTTCTTCCATCATACGGAATAAAAATAACTATAGTAGATCATGTTCATGCTTTGTAAACTCATCCGGGATATCAGTACACGTCTTCGCGGTGTTAAACTAAGACAAATACTGCTGTAAGAGAACATCAAAGGCAACATAGTTTTCAACGCAAAATTTCCAATACTGAAATTGGATTTCAATTTAAACCCCTCAAAGGCAAAATCGATTTGAATCTCTAAATATGGAGTGTAATGCAAGATGCCTAGGACAGTGCTTCATAATCTTGATTCTAATGTATCCAAATATATTAAATTACGAGCATTATGCTCAGTATTGTTTATCATCCAAATGTGGGCATCCCAGAGCAGCCACTGACGCGACCGCCCATAAGAACACTTTTGTGCTAAATTAAAAGGTGTGTTTATCTAATAGCATTTTAAAAATGCTTGTTTCACAGAATATGTTTTAATGCACTGTTTTATCATTTACTTATTAAAAAAAAAAATAGAAACTTCCACAGAAGCAATTTCCACAGAAGGAGGTACAATTTTACAGATCATGACATTGCCTCAAGTTTTAGAATAGACCAAATATTTGTAAAAAAATTTATGTAATTTATAACAGACATTAACGGTATCAGTCTCATACATCAAAATAATTGCATCTGCGTCTTTTGATCTGAGTTATCAAATAACTGCATATTGTCTAATTCTGGTTTATAACAGTCCGAAAGGGGACAGTTAATTTTAAGCAATGATTATTATTATGTTCTAAAGCTACTCACTTTGATTCACTTTTTCAGGCATAATTTTACATTTCCATAAATATGTATATTTCTTACAGATTTTATGACAAAATGTATGTGTTTTTTTACCTTACCTCTACCCTCCTCACACTCTAAAAACCCTTACCTCCCTTTACCTCTACTACCACTGATCTCTAAAAAACCCTAACCTTTTTCAGGGGTGGGTACCAGGCGCAGCCGGTAGAGGTAAGACCGGTGGGGTGGGTCGGGGTCGTTCGGGGCAGGGCGGAGGGGGGGGGAAGTCGACAGATGACCGGATAGGGAAAATAAAATAAATAAATAAATGAAACCACTGACCTTGCTCTCGCCGCATCACCAACTCGGCGATGCGGTGAGCGCAAGGTAAGCAGTTTTATTTATTTATTTATTTTACTTTCCCTATCCCGTCGTCTGTCAACTCCCCCCCGCCCTGCCCGACCCACCCCACCACCCCTCTGCTCTTACCTGTACCGGCCGGGCCTGCTACTCACCCCTGAACCCTACAAAAAACCTTACATATCTTTACCTCTACCTACCTCTAACCCTAAAAAACGTTCACCTGCTTTTACCTCTGACCACCACTGATTCATAAATAAACCTTTAACTCCCTTTACCTCTACTCACCGCTGAACTCTAAAAGCATCTTAGCTCCCTTTATTTCTATCCACCCCCGAACCCTAACAAAATTACCTTACCTTCTCCTGCATTGTAAATGCATTTGTTGTAAGTTGTAGAGTGGAGTAGTGCTGTAGAGTGGAGTGGCATGGAGTGGAGTAGAGTTGAATGGAGTAGAGCATCATAGAGTGGAGTATTGTAGAGTGTAGTGTTGTAGAGTGGAGTGTCGTAGAGTGGAGTAGAGTGGCCTAGAGTGAATTTATTTTATTTTATTTTATCCATTTATAGAGTGCATGGTTACACCACCGGTGTGTCCCACGCTAAAACAGACTCTCTGAAAGGAAGCGAAAAAATTCTCACTTAGCAGCCACTGGTCCCTGACAGTGACTCTAGTATGCTGTTGAGAATAACCATGTCTTCAAATGTTTGTGGAATCTAGTTTCACAGGGATCTGTTCTTAGGTCCGCTGGTAGTGTGTTCCACGTTTTTGCTGCAAGATACCTGAAGGAGCGTGCACCCATTCTTGCTTTATATACTCTCGGCACAGTCACCAATGCCCTACCTTTGGATCTTAGGTTCTGGCTTGGTGTGTATTGTGTTATCAGTGGTTGTAGATATCGTGGACCTTTTTTTGACAGGATTCAGTGACAGTAGCACATTGCCTTGAACAAGATTCTCTTCTCCACCGGCAACCAGTGCAGTTCTGCCAGGGCTTTCTTTGTAGGAGTTCTTCTAGGGAGGCTTAGCACTAAGCGAGCTGCCGCGTTTTGCACCGACTGGAGTCTGGTCAGCCCTTTTTTGGATGCACCTAGATATAGAACATTGCCATAGTTCATTTGGGAGGTGACCAGGGCATGTACTATGGTTTTCCTGGCATTAGACAGTAGTAGTTCGAGGAGCTTTCTCAGGATTTTCAGGGTCCCAAAGCATTTCCCCACCACTTTCCGAATTTGGCTGTCGAATGCCAGTTTAGAGTCGAACCACACTCCTAGGTTTTTCACTTCATTTTTCGGGGTAGGTAGTTGACCCAGCGTCTCCGGCCACCAAGCTGATGACCAAATAGTTGGGGCCTTACCCACAATTCTCACCTCTGTTTTGTTCCCATTGAGCTTCAAGCAATGGTTGGGCATCCATGTTGCTACCTCCTCTAGACACTTGGAGAATTGGAGTGCTGTATGTTCACTGTTTTGAGACAGCATCACAATCAGCTGAGTGTCGTCAGCATATGACACAATGGTCACATTATGATCTTCCACTCGCTCAGCCAGTGGTCCCACGTACAGATTAAACAACGTGGGGCTCAGAATTGATCCCTGTGGGACTTCCTGAGACAGGGGGATACTCTTAGATATGTGTGACTGTTGAGAGACTTGGAAGCTTCATGAGGAGAGAAAGGATGTCATCCAGCACAGTGCAGTGCCCCTAACACCGCATGCCTCTAGTCTATGAAGGAGCAGACCATGGGAGACACAAGTTACTAAAAACCTGGTTGTTTAATCAGCAATTCCTTTCCTGCTCCTTCTCTGGCTTGGCGCCGGGAAACCCTTTTTGGGTAGCTGTTGCGCCCGATATAAATTTAAATAACATAACATATCAAAGGCCGTGCTGAGATCCAGCAGGATCATTGCAGCCGTCTGCCCTTCATCAGCATATTGTCTCATTGTTTCCATGGCCAGGAGTAGTGCTGACTCCGTAGAGTGCGCAGCTCTAAAACCCGATTGTGAGTGGTGCAATAGATCATTCTTGTTGATGTGGTTCATTAGCTGCTTATTCGTTACTTTATCTGCGATCTTTGCAACAAACGGTAGTAACGAGATGGGGCGTAGATTTTCTAAAACTGCTTGATCTATTGACGGCTTTTTTTTTAGTGGACGTACTATCACTTGCTTCCATTTTAAGGGAACGTCTCCCATCTGAAAGGAGCGTGTGATTAGCTCCGAGATGTATGGCATAATGAGGTTATCTCCCTGCATTAATATCTCAGGGCGGGCAGGATCTAATGGAGATCCGGATTTAATTCCTTTTGCTGTGATCTTTAGTTCTTCTAACTCCTGTACCTTAAATTCGTCTAGGGTCTCACATACGAATGTAGTGTCTAGCCTACATTCTGTACTCTTCCCCTGGCGTGCTTCCGCTGGGAAAGCGTCATATGTTTTCGCCACTTTATCTGCGAAGTAATCGGCTACTTTATTGCAACTCTCCATAGAGGAGATTGCTTCGTTGTTTAGATTTTCACGTGCTTTAGGAGAATTCAGTATAGAGAACATTTCTTTGGAGGAGTTACTGGCCCTTTCAATCTTTTCCGTGTAAAAATCACACCTTATTTTCTTGATTAGTGCATGGTACTTTTTTAATTCCCTTTTATAGCTCTCTTTGGCCTTGCTACAATAGTCCTTACGCCATGCGCGCTCATGCTGTTTACACTCTTTTTTGGCTTTCACCAGTACTTCATTAAACCAAGGCGCCGATGCATTATATCTCCTGGAGCTCCTAGTGCTCCAAGGTGCTATCTCATCTAGTGCATCCGTTATCCATGTCTCAAGTTGCCTATTGGCTATGTTTACATCCTTCTCTAATTTAAGGTTGTTTTTCAGCAATGCCTGTGTAAATGAATTGGGTTTGAATCTGGTCCATTTCCTACTAGTGACTTTCTGCGCAGGCCTCTCTGCCATAGGTCTATGAGAGGGTATGGTAAAAGGGACTAAGTGGTGGTCTGACCAGGGAATTGGCCATGGTATCCCCACCTCTGTCTCCGTCGAGTTGGTAAATATAGGGTCTAGAATGTGCCCCCCTTGGTGCGTTGACGTTTCCACTTTTTGCACTAGATTAATTGTCATAAGGTCCTTACATATAGATTGAACTTCCATGTTCTCCTTATTGTCAAAATGAATGTTCAAGTCGCCCAGGATAAGGAAGTTGTTATACCATAGGGCTGGTTGGACCACTTTCTCCCACAGACTCGCCAGAAATTGAGCTGCTGGACCTGGTGGGCGGTAGATTAGAAAGCCTGCTATGGTATTATCTTCTACCGCCGAAAGTGTAAAAAGGAACGCCTCACAGTTATCTAGATTTGCTTCCTTTATGCTGCACTTCATTGAGGATTTATAAATTATTGCAATTCCACCTCCTCTTTGTCCCACTCGATCTTGTCCTAATATATCGTAGCCTTCTGGGAGCGTATCCAGAACATCTGGGGTAGAGCTCTCGTTAAGCCAAGTCTCAGTCAGAAATAGGGTGTCAGGCCTTTTTTCCCTCAATATATCGTGAATCTCATATTTGTGTTTGGTCAATGACCGACAATTTAGTAGAAGCAGTCGCAAGTTTCCCGCCTGATACTTTGTATGGTTTATGGGTGTTAGGTTCTTGTCACAATACCCACATTTTAGCGGCTTCCTATCTACATTAGTGTTGTGTTTACAGAATTTTGAAATAGGCTGTGCTAATTTATGTAACTCGTCTATGTTGGGACCTCCAACCGGCAGGGGTTCTGGCCCCTGGATCTGGCCGGGCGTGGACAGGCACAGACGGACTTGCCTTTGGCACGCCTTCGGCGCGCCAGCGGCACGTCCGCTGCGCGTACGTGACAGGGCTCTCATTTTATGTAATTGCTCCCCCTGACAACTAGCCCGCCAACCTCCCCAAGATGGCGGTCGTGAGGCGTCCAGCCGAGAAGCAAGCCTCACCTGCACCCTGCAACACGCAGTGGCCCAACAGGAACCAGCAATGTGCAAACTGCAAACACATAGTTAAGGTGCAATCAGGTGTGTTAAGGTAAAATCAGCATTTAACAATGTCTAAAAGCTCCGTTTCTTTAAAAGTATCACACGAGTAGCGAGAATTCCCCCTTCCTTACGAGAGACCGCTGCGCGTCCGCGACAGGGCTCTCATTTTATGTAATTGCTCCCCCTGACAACTAGCCCACCAACCTCCCCAAGAAGTGGTGTGAAATACAGTGGTGCAGAGTGAGTTGGTGTAGAGTGCAGCGGCGTACAGTGCATTGGTTTTGAGTAAAGTGGTGTAGAGTGCATTGGTGTAGAGTGCAGTGACGTTGAGTAGAGTGGCATAGAGAGCAGTGGCATAAAGTAGAGTGGTGCAAAGTAGATTGCAGTGGAATAGAGTAGATTGTTGCAGAGTAGAGTGAAGTGGCATAGAGTGGAGAGGTGCGGGTAGGGTGCAGATGTGTAGAGTAGAGTGGTGTAGAGTTCAGTGGAGGGGAGTACAGTGGTGCAGAATAGATTAGACCGGCTTGGAGTGATGCAGAGTGTAGAGGCATGGAGTTCATTGGTGTAGAGTGCAATACACTGGCATAGAGTTCAGTGGTGCAGAGTAGAGTGTAGTGGCATAGAGGGCAGTGTCATAGAGCAGAGTGGTGCACAGTAGAGTGGTACAGAGAGAAGAGGCATAGAATATAGTGGTGCAGAGTAGAATACAGTGGCATAGAGTACAGTGATGTAAATGACAATGGTGTAGAATGGCACAGTGTGTAGTGTCATATAATGCAGTGGTGCAGAGTAGAGTGGCATTGAGTTCAGTGGTGGAGAGTGGGATCTTGCAAAGTAGAGTGTTGTAGAGTGCAGTGGCGTAGAGTGCAGTGGTGCAGAGTAGAGTGATGCAGAGTAGAGTGGTGCACAGAACAGTATTGTAGAGCAAATTGGTGCATAGTAGAATAGAGTTGCATAGAGTACAGTGACATAGAGTGCAATGGTGTAGAGTGCTGTAGCATGCAGTAGAGTAGTTACAGTAGTAGTGCAGCGGCATAGAGAGCAGTGGTGAAGAGTAGAGTGGCATTGATTCAATGGTGGAGAGTGCAGTCTTGTAGAGTAGAGTGTCGTAGAATGCAATGTCGTAGAGTAGAGTAGCATAGAGTAGAGTGGAATAGAGTAGAGTTGTGCAGAGTAGAATGGTGCAGAGAGCACCATAGATACAGGGGTGCATAGTAGAATAGAATGGCAGAGCGTCCAGTGGTGTAGCATGTAGTGGCGTACAGGCAGTGGTGTAGAGTAGTTGGTGTAGAGCGCAGTGGCGTAGAGTGTATTGGTTTTGAGTAAAGTGTTGAGTGCATTGGTGTAGAGTGGCGTAGAGGGCAGTAGTGTAGAGTAGAGCGGCATTGTGTTGAGTGCAGTGGCGTAGAGTGGAGTGGTGCATAGTGGAGTAGAGTGGCTTAGAGTGTAGTGGTATAGAGTTCAGTGGCATGGAGGAGAGTAGAGTGATGCAAGGTAGAGTGGAGTGGTGCAGGCTAGAGTGCAGTTTCATAGAGTAGGGACTTAGAGTTCATTGGCGTAGAGTGCAGTCACATAGAGTGCAGTGTTGCACAGTAGAGGGCCATAGAGTGGAGTGGCATAGAATGGAGTGGTGCAGAGTAGAGTAGAGTGGCCTAGATTGGAGTGTTGTAGAGTGCAGTGGCGAATAGTGCAATGGTGCATAGTATAATTGGGTAGAGTGCACTAGCATAGAGTAGAGTGGTGCTGAGTAGAGCAGAGAGGTGTAGAGTTAAGTGGTGTAGAGTGCAGTGTCATAGAATGCAGTGGTACAGTAGACTAGAGTGGTATAGAGTGCATTGGTGTAGAGTACAGTAGAGTTGCATAGAGTAGAGTGGTGCAGAGTAGAGTGCAGTGGCACAGAATAGATTGGCATAGAGTTCAGTGGCAGATAGTGCAGTGTTGTAGAGTGTTGTAGAGTGTAGTGGTCTAGAGTAGAGTGGCTTAGAGTGCATTGGTGTAGAGCTCAGTAGCATAGAAAGGTGCAGAGTAAAGTGATGTAGAGTGAAACTGTGTAGAGTAGAGTGGAATAGAATGCAGTTGTGTAGAGTAGACTGATGCAGAGTAGAGTATAGTGATGTTCAGTGCAGTGGTACACAGTAGATTGGAATTGAGTGCAGTGGCACAGAGCGCAGCAGCGTATAATAGAGTGGCATGGAGTGGGACAGATTAGATGGCAGTGGTGTAGAGTGGAGTGGCATAGAGTAGAATGGTACAGAGTGGTGTAGATTGCAGTGGTGTAGAATTGATTGTTTCAGAGTAGAGTGCAGTGGTGTAAATTGCGGTATTTTAAAGTGCAGTGGTGCAGAGTAGATTAGAGTGGCTTAGAGTGGATTGGGGTAGAGTGGAGTGATGCAGAGTGTAGTGGCATAGAGTGCATTGGCATAGAGTGGTACAGAGTAGAGTGCAGTGGCATAGAGTGCAGTGGTGGAGAGAAGAGTAGCTTAGAGTTCAGTGGCAGAGAGTGCAGTGTTGCAGAGTAGAGTTGCTTAGAGTGAAGTGGCGCCCAGTGGAGTGATGAAAAGTAGAGTGGAGTGGTGCAGGGTAAAGTGTAGTGGCATAGAATGTAGTAGCGTAGAGTGTAGTGGCATAGAGTGCAGTGTTGCAGAGTAGACTGTCGTAGAGTGCAGTGGTGTATAGTAGAGTGGCGTACAGGGCCTTGGCATGGAGTGCACTGGTGTAGAGTGGTGAAGAGTAAAGTGGCAAAGAGAGCAGTGGAGTAGAGTACAGTGGTGCAGAGTAGAATAGAGTGGCATAGAGTGCAGTAACATAGAGTAAATTGGCATAGAATGCAGTGGCGTAAAGTGTTGCAGAGTACAGTATAGTGGCGTACAGTACAGTCGCATATAGTGCAGTGGTTTTGAGTAAAATGGTGTAGAGTGTATTGACGTAGAGTGGAGTGGCGCAGAGTAGAGTGGGGTAGCGCTGAGTACAGTGGAGTGGCGCTAAGGGGAGTGGTGCTGAGTGGACTGGCGCTGAGTGCAGTGGCACCAAGTAGATTGTTTCAGAATAGAGTGGAGTGGAGCGCAGTAGAGTACAGTGGTGTAGAGTGCAGAGTAGATTAGAGTGGCATACAGTGGATTGGCATAGAGTTCACTGGTGTAGAGAGGAGTGGTACAGAGTAGAGTGCATTGGCATAGAGTGCAGTGGCACAGAGTGCAGTGTTGCAGAGTAGATTGTCATAGAGTGGAGTGGCGCAGAGTGGCGTTTTGTAGAGTGCAGTGGCGAAGAGTGCACTGGTGTAGAGTACTGTGGGGTAAAGTGTATTGGCATAGAGTAGAGTGGTGTAGAGCAGGGGACATAGATTGAAGTGGAGTAGAGTGGAGTGGTGCGGAGTAGAGTGCAGTGATGCAGCGTGGAGTGGCTTGGAGTGGAGTGGCATAGTGTAGAGTGGCATGGAATTGAATGTAACGGTATGGATTGGGATACAGTGGATTTTGCATGGCGTGGGAGCACACTGCCATTCCAGACATCTTCATTGGAAATTATCATTATATTTGCACAGACATACAGTTTTACTCATAAAAGTTAACAGCGCACAAACAATAATGTGGGAAATGTCATCAAATCAAATGTATTGATTTGTTTTAAAATATTTGTTTCCACCACACTTCAGAGCCTTCCTCCAGCACACCCCCAGTAGCCAGCATGATTGTCACATAAATTCTCTCACTTTGAAGTCAGAGAAAGAAAAGTAAACACCTAGCTTCCTGGAAGTCAGAGCCTGACATTTGACCTCTGCCTTTGAATGCACAGCACATGTGACAAGATAAGAACAAGATTTAAAGGCCTGTTGACAGAAATCTAATACAGGTGGAAGAGTACAGTAAATAGGGTTTAGGCAACGGAGGGAACAATCTCAAGCTGGACGGCCTAAAACAAATAGAGCCAGCAAATAGAAAGCAAGCAAATGTGAGTTGCAAACCACAAAGCCAATGGTAAGCAATGGGCAGAATGCATTCCCAGGGAAGCTTTCTGAATAACCCCAAGAGGCTTTGAACTAAAAAGGAAGGGTTGGGCTAGGCAAAAGGTTGATTTTGCCAGGTCGAAATGACAGTTTAAAACTGCACACACAGGGTTCAATGGCAGGCCTGAGACATGTTTAAAGGACTACTTAAGTGGGTGGCACAACCAGTACTCCAGGCCCACTAGTAGCATTTAATTTACAGGTCCCTAGCACAGGTAGTGCCACTGTACTGGGAACTTACAAGTAAATAATATGCTAAGTGGGTATAAGACAATTCTACAATGTTTTAAGGAAAGATCACAAGCATTTTAGCACTGTTTAGGAGTGGTAAAGTGTGCAGAGTCCTAAAGCCAGCAAAAACAAAGTCAGGAAAACAGGAGGGTTGAAGGCAAAAAAATTGGGTGAAAACCACGCAAAGGATGCCAAGTCTAACAAAACCAATTTTAAGTAGTCTAGACCTGAATCGCTTCAATTTGTTTTTTTGTAAAGCTTAAGGAGTTTGAGAAAGTAAAAAGTAAACATCACCCATAAAATAATGCAGGGCAGAGGAAACCATTAACACAGGTGCTATTAGGTCAAAATTATACAGTTTAATTCAGAAATCAAATAAAATAAGCACACAATGAAAAAAAATATTGGCAAGGCCAATAGGTCTGCTTGCTTTTTGGAGTCCTGACTAAAACTTTTTTAAAAACCTGCTGCTGTGAAAAAACAACACAATAAACAATGACTTCCAGTATAAAAGTCATTTAAGAGAAATTGTTTAATGTGTGATGATTCATTTTACTTGGAGACGTAAAATATTCCCTCGCACTTCACAGTTTAAGGACTCCAAGGGAGGCAGAATTATACAGCAGTCAATAGCTCGGGGTGAGAGAAGTAGTCCTTTGGATGGAGTCAACACTATGCATATTTCAAAGTATAGGTAACAATAGTTATCAAAGACAGATGCACTGTCAAGCCAGAACTAAAAGTGGGCGAGGCTACTACCTGGTTTCAGTACTAGGGGTGGGTGAAATTTTTTCTCACTGGCATGCGTGAGCGAGATTTGCCGTCCAATAGCGCAATTTACGGCCGCTAGGAGGACATCTGACGAGATTTTTCTAATGTGGACAGTCGCAGACTCGAGCAGCAGGAAAATCAACTTAAGTAGCTGCTCCCTCTGGCGTGCTGCGTGGTGCCATTTGCACTGATTTTTCAGTGCAGAACGCACTCCTGGCACTAAATCACAACACGACCAGCACAATGTGCCTATTTCTACCGGTTGATGGAATCTCTGTGGAATTCCGCTGAGTCAAATTCTGCGAGTTCTGCCCACCCCTATTCAGTACCTCATCTTTCAAGATTTTAGGTCTCGTCTAGGCAGCGATTGCGCTGTCTCTTCGAGACATGCTGTATTCACAATATGTGCATAAAGCTCTGCCCACTTTCCGCCCATCTTTTTAATTGGCTCCTGTCCTTTGTAAATGGTGGCTTTCCATTGGTCAATAGGCTTAGTAGTCCCTCCTTAGTACCACCTTGTCTCTTCTTGTAACCTCCCATGAGGACACCCCCTTTTACATGGGTTGTTACTCCCTAGGTTTTAATTAAAGCCTCAAGGCACTATTTTCTTAAATGGCTTCAGGCAGGACACACACTTGGTCCTAAGCTAGGCTGGCAGTGGTTACTTCACTCTGTAAAACATCTACAATTCATATGAGATTGTCTATAAATTTCCCTTCATCAGCTTCGCACAGAGTACAAATTAATCCGAAATTACTGTAATAATTCTTTTGTCACATTTCAAAGCTACTAATTGTATATATGGACATAGCTATTTGAATGTACTTGTAGTACTGTCTTGCATGCAATGCATTATGGGTAGAGTGGATTTGCAATATCTTCTGCAGATTGCAGTACCATATGTGACCAAAAGAGGTCCACTTTTGGCCACATATGGTACTCTACCCTGCAACATGGCTAGGTAAAAAACATTGCCATTTATAATGCCAAGAATTCCAACTTTGTAGACATGCAATGCTGGTGCCTTGCTCACTAGGGACCTCTAGGAGAAGCTTGCGGTACTGCACCGAGACATACAGTGCTGGTGCCTTGCTCAGCAGGGACCTCTAGGAGCAGCTTGCGGTACTTCACCGAGACATGCAGTGCTGGTGCCTTGCTCACCAGGGACCTCTAGGAGCAGCTTGCGGTACTGCACCGAGACATGCAGTGCTGGTGCCTTGCTCACCAGGGACTTCTAGGAGCAGCTTGTGGTACTGCACTGAGACATTCAATGCACTAGGTCTCGCATTACTGGAAGTATGAGCTATTGGCGTTGCATTATTATTTGCAACGCCAATACCGCAAACTATCAGTAATGCGAGACCTATTGCATTGCATATGCTTGTGTAAGCGGTGCCCTCACACCCATTAAGACATATTTTCCTATCCTATCGTGCCTGAGTGCAGTTCGATTGTTGTGCCCAGTAACGTGTTATGCAACCACGTAGATGTGACTTTAACCTACAATCTGCATTTGCCAGTTTGATCAAAGGTGGATGTTAAATTACTAAAACAAATGTAAAATTTTGCCTGGATCGTTTCGGATAGAGTTAAATAGTATTTGGAGGAGTAAATTATAAAAAAAAAAGTCGACTGGTAAACAATTTAACACCGGAAGGTCGTTCTCGGCAGCTTGGGAGGATGAGCTTGGGGACGGGAGAACTGAAACCATAGCCATTACCCCTAGAATCCCAACACTCGACGAGCATGTTTTTGACGGTGTAGCCGCGGCAGATGTTTTTCCCTGGCGCCGGTCCCACAGAGGGACCAGACAATTCTCAAAACCGCTCATGCAGCAGCCAAGTGTCCTCAGCTCTCCTACAACAGACGTGATGTGGTGTTAATTGGATTTTTCTCCCTTAATAAGATAACCAGGGTCTAAGGGCCCACTCTTCCCTGTCTGATTTCCGTTGCTCCATAACACAATCATTTTGAAGACGTCGTCATTTACCGCTGACCTGTTTTGTCCTCTCTGGCTTTCCCTCCCCCTCTCTCTTTAAAGCTTACTGGTATTGACAACACTTGCTAAAGTGTGTAGCTTTCGGCTGGGCAACTTCCTTGCTTTGGATGCTCTAATTACTTTAATTGTCTGAACCTTCGACACAGTTCCCCTGTGGGGATAGCGGGGGACATCGGGGGAGTTTTTAGTTATGATTTTACAGGCTGGCGTCGTCGCTTCCAGACACATCCGCTCTGATCCCTGGACCCGGGAGCTGGCTGGCACTCCCTCTTGGCACAATGGCTTACAAGCTGGTTGCAAAAGACACCCGCGAGTTAAAAAAAAAAAATGCAAGTACAGTAACGAGAATGCTTTGAGCAAAGTAGGCCCAAACAGACCCTGATGCTCATGAGAGCCGGGAGGAAACACAGGCATCGCAGAAGCGAGCCCAGCCCAGAAGAGCTGCGCGAAGCCAAAGGAGAATGCCTATTAGAGACATAAATGTCAGGCCTGCCCCTGGGACGGGCAACGTTTGTAAATGTGACGGCCGCAGGACGGGAGCCCGATGCTTTGAGTCCTGCCACAGTCCTCCCTCCGCAAGGGGAGCGTTTGCTCTCCTTCGGCCTTTAGCTTCCTTCCGGAACCAGGGACATCTTGTGATGTTGTAAGATATTTGTCATCCTGATCGAGGCTGACAGATTGCCCACACTCAAGAAACTACCGTATGGCTTCATGGCTGCTCCTATGACGCTGCACAGACGGCTGGGTTTATCAGTGTACTTGAATGACACCTTTGAAGAACCTGAGTAGCACAGACAATGAGCCCCGGGCAATATGTATGTGAGTAGAATCCCATAACATCGGAGCATATTGAGAAATGTTTATCAGCAGCTACGTTGGGTTACATTATATATTTAGCTTGCTTCAGGCAGAGGCTTAAGACTGCAGCGTTAGCGGGCCTGGTTTGCATCTACAGGGCATCTCCTAAAAGAGGGCCAACACCTCACCCGCTGAGAGATCATAAGCCTGAGTGCAATGTAGGGATGGGTGAAGTTTAAACTTCAAGGAGGGTTGGGAAATCAAGGGCAAAGTTTGCATTCTGCCCTAGTTCACCCAAATTGAAGTTTAGTGTCACCTGACAGGGGCGTGGCCACCACTGGTGCTGCAGTTGCAGTGGCATCGAGGCCCAGATTCAATAGAAGCCAATTGAATCCTGACAGTTGCTTTAGTTTACTACCCAAACAGCAGTCAAAGTTGCCATTTGCTTGCTTGCACCAGGGCCCACGGCATCTTTGCTGTGCTACTGTCTCTGATTGCCTGCAATCCGAGGTCTCATCTAAAAAGGGCAGGATTCCAGTTGTAGGACATTAGCTGCCCAGATCAAGGAGTATTCCTTGCCATTACTCATGGCTGACTTTAGAATGCGCCTGGGCGTAATTAAAATCAGGAGGGCTGGACTGGTGACATGGTTCACTGAGTTGGCACAACAATACTTGTCCATTGGCTGGATAGGCCTTGAGAATGAAACGTCACTGGTGAGGTTTTTGACAACGCAAAGCTGACAAGCTAACTGGTGGACCACTTAAAACCTGGCAAATACTTGCAAGAGGGGCAGTGTAGGAGGTTCTGCCTATTGGTTTGCACCACCGGCGTGTGAGGAGTTGGCCTCCCATGGGATTATGGGAGCTGGTCAGTCCTACTGGGTCATACGCAACCCTGGCCAGGTTAGGGAAAGTAGCCCTGCTTTGTGCCTGATTTCCTGGCCCTGGGTAGGGACTGTCAGCCCAAGAAATAGGCTAAGGGTGACCCCGATTGGTGCCTTTCACCTTCCTGGTGCCCAAGCCTGGGGAGCTAAGGAGGATTAAACCCACAGGCAACCCCCATGCCCCCTTGGGCCTGCCTAGGAAGCCATTTTTCATTGACTATTAAGCCCCCATAAAGTGGCGGCTTACAGAAACTGGGAGGAGATAAAAATCAGAGTTAGCTGTGCTGGCCTGCCTGTCGGTCATCTGGTTGTTCAGTCTCCGACTGGTCATCTGGTCCATCAGCCACTGACTTATCATCCAGACGGCCAGCCTGGTGACCAAATGGCTTCATCCGACCTGGTGACCAGATTGCCCACAAGAGTACCCATGCAGCAACCAAAACTAGGGCAGCACTCAGGAGGCCCCTGCCTAGAGCCATCCCCCAGATTCTTGCCTCCAGGTGACTACGTTGGTGCCTGCTCTGCCATCTGGTCATCATGCTGACCTGCAAGGCATCATGCCCCCATCCCTGCACCCGGCGGCGCAGGGTGGTAGTGGGAGGCTTTCATTCCACACTGCACGTGGCAGACACAGCCTCCCTTGGGCCTGCACCCCATCCCTTCCACCGGCCTGACAGCAAAGGGACCCAAGATGGAGACAAAACTTCGGCTCAGAGTATGACTTTTAATAGATCACAGCAAGATAGCTTCTCTGTTACTTACAAAACCCTGAATTAGAATCAGGTCATATATGAATGATTTAGCATCAGGTGTCCCACTAACAATTGGTGGACTAAGGGTGATGGAAGTGGCCCCCTTCTGTCTGTGCTCCAGTCCCCAAGTGAGTGGCTCAATACAATGGGCTAGAGGCCAGCTATCCCAAGCAAGGCTCCACGGCACTGCAGTATCGTTACGGTTTAGGGGGATTCGGACTTAGTGGCATTCAGTCATAATCCCACAGGTGGTAGCTTTGCCCCAATCAATCAATCAATCAGGGAATTGTAAGCGCGCTACTCACCCGTGAGGGTCTCAAGGCGCTGGGGGGGGGGGGGAGGTCCGCAGATCTGTTTAGCTGAAGAGCCAGGTCTTGAGGGTCTTCCTCAAGCTCCTCAACAAAGCATGTACACCAAATGTCTGAACTTGTGGTTCCTCTTGTACTGAGCAGGATTACTTTTGGAACAGCACATCATCAGTAGGGTAAAACTAACATTTCTCACAATGGACTAAACCCAGCTCACGTTCCCTATTAGTGGTTGACCAGTGCAGCGTTTAGTGAATTCTGCTTCACAATGATAAGAAGAGCTGACATCAAAGAATCAACAAGCGATGTTTGGGGATATGACTCTGACACTCTTTTAAACAGTCGAGGACAGCAAAGGCAAATGGCGATTGGCCATCTCTTAGGACTGACTGACCTATGTTTAACTGCTTTTCAAATGGAACTCTTCTCTACTTCAGCATTCAAAGTTCTCATTTGAATATTTGCTACTACCACCAAGATTTGCACATGCGGTGCCTCTACTCGAGACCTCTCCCCATTCTTCCGTGCACACCGCAGAGGCCCTGCTATTTGTCATGGCAATATTATACTAAAGAAAAGAATGTTCCAAACATGATGGAACCACTTTGTGAAGAGTTGGATAAATTATTATGTCAGGAAATCAGTGAGCCTTTTGAGGCATCCGAGTGGTTGGCGCCTGTGGTAAGGGCACCGAAAGAGGGAGGCAAGGTTAGACTTTTTATTGACTTACGAGATTCAAACAGGAGTAAATGGGTGAACAGATAACCTCTTCTGAATATATCGAAAATGCTAGCAACTATGGGGGGGGGCTGATGCTGCTGCTTATCACCAAGGGAACTTACATGAAGAATATAGGCATTTGAATCTAGGCAAATGAATTTACATAAAGAATCTTGGCATTTAACATGATTTGTGATGCCTCTGGGAGCTTTCAGATACAAAAGAATGCCATTTGGACTAGCCTCAGCATCTGCTGTATTTCAGAGGATAATGAAAAACATCTTTGGTGACATGAAACAAGTGCTATGCTTTCAAGATGATATAGGGGGAAAAGTGAAGCTGAACATGACAACATTTTTAAGGAGGTAATGGAATGGCTAGAAAAGCATGGTCTGACAATAAAGAGAGAAAAGTGCCAATTAAGGAGGTAACTAGTAACATATTTGGTGCATGAAATAACTGCCAAGGGCATCAAGGTGAGGAAAAGTGGTAGGCAGACATAATATCGATGTCTAAATATCGATATACCATTATATCGATGTTTAAATATCGATATGACAGAATATCGACCATCAAGAATATCGTCGACCAGAATATCGACATGCAGGTAAGAAATATCGTTTTAATTAATATCGATGTTAGTAATATCGTTAGTAAAAATATCGTTGTTAATAATATCGATTTTTTGTTGTTGTGTTTTGTATGTTAGTATATGTGTTAAAAGTATAGCTTATTTTTGTAATGTATGTTTGAATTTTTTACAAGTAATTAATTTTATGTTAAGTAATTTTTGCGTATTTTAGTTCCGTAGTGGGTTGAGGGTTTATAGGGGAATAGGGTGGGAAGTAATTTAATTATAATATATTTAATAATTATTTTTTAGAAGTTATTAATTTTAAAAAACCCATAAATATTGCGTTTTAGTTCCGTAGCGGGTTGTGGGTTTATAGGGGAATAGGGTGGAAAGTAATTTAATTTAAATTAAGTAATTAATAATTTTATTAATTAATATTTATGTAATTAATATTTTATATTGTTAATTGTGTTAAAAAATGTTATTAATTAGTTAATAATTGGATATTAATTATTAATAAATAATTGGTAAATATGTTAATTGTGTAATTTTTTATGAGGTGGTTGTGGGTTGATAGGGGAGTAGGGTGGGAAGTAATTTAATTTTAATACAATGTTTATTATTTTTTTATATACAATATTTATTTAAAGTTATTTTATAGTGTTAATTGTGTGAACTAATTTATTTTTAATTGTTTTTAATTTGCTTGTTAATTGTTATTAGTTAATTAATTATTAATTAATTGTTAAATAATTATGTTAATTGTGTAATATTTTACAATATTGTTGGTGACGTTTATAGGGGAATATAGTGGGTGGTAAATTATTTTTGAAAAATTAATTATTTGTTAATTAATGTTAATTATTTTGCAGGAGTGGGAATACTAAATTATTCCCCTCCGCTATCCAACACTTTCCCTACTGTTACACTTGGTGGAGTGGGAATAGTAAATTATTCCCACCCGCTATCCAACACTTTCCCTACTGTTGCACTCGCTGGAGTGGGAATAGTAATTTTTACCCACCAGCTATCCAACACTTTCCCTACTGTTGCACTCACTGGAGTGGGAATAGTAATTTTTACATACCCACTATCTAACACTTTCCCTACTGTTGCACTCGCTGGAGTGGGAATAGTAATTGTTACCCACCCGCTATCCAACACTTTCCCTACTGTTGCACTCGCTGGAGTGGGAATAGTAATTTTTACCCACCCGTTATCCAACACTTTCCCTACTGTTGCACTCACTGGAGTGGGAATAGTAATTTTTACCCACCCACTAGCCAACACTTTCCCTACTGTTGCACTCACTGGAGTGGGAATAGTAATTTTTACATACCCGCTATCCAACACTTTCCCTACTGTTGCACTCACTGGAGTGGGAATAGTTATTTTTACATACCCGCTATCCAACACTTTCCCTACTGTTGCACTCGCTGGAGTGGGAATAGTAATTTTTACATACCCGCTATCCAACACTTTCCCTACTGTTGCACTCGCTGGAGTGGGAACAGTAATTTTTATCTACCCGCTATCCAATACTTTCCCTACTGTTGCACTCACTGGAGTGGGAATAGTAAATTTAACCCCCCGCTATCCAACACTTTCCCTACTGTTACACTCGTTGGAGTGGGAATAGTAATTTTTACCCACCCGCTATCCAACACTTCCCCTATTGTTGCATTTGCTGTAGTGGGAATAGTAAATTATTCCCCTCCACTATCCAACACTTTCCCTACTGTTGCACTTTCTGTAGTGGGAATAGTAATTTTATCCCCTACGCTATCCAACATTTCCCTACTTTTATAGTTAATGTAGTGTAAAATATTTTTTTAAAAATAAAAATTAATTTTAATATTTTAATTTATTATATATATATTTTATTTTTATATTTATATTACAGGTTTATGTATATATATGTATTTATAACTATTCTTATGTTTCTAACATTTTATAATTAAATAAAATAATTATTTATTAATATTATTAAGTTAATATATATATAAAAAAAATATGTATGTTTAATTTTTTTTATATTACATTTATCATTTATCAGTTTTTAACATTTTTAAATAATTCTAACTATGGGCTCTATTAACCCGCTACCACAACGGAATGCGGGGCCGCCCGCCAGGGGTGCGGCGGTCCCGCTGTGCTGATTACGATGCGCCCGCCACAGTGGCGGGCGCAACACTCATATTTTACATTGCGGCGGGCGGTGCTGCATGCAGCACCCGCCGCAATGTGAAACAGCATGGTGTGCATTTGCATGCACAACGTGACAGGCACCGCGCGGTGTCTGCCACCTTGTGCATGCAAATGCAGGGGGGTACCATAGGTACCCCCCATGTGCACCCCCCACCCCAACACCCTGGGGGCCCGCAACGGGCCCCCAAAAGCAAGTACCACATGCCTTTCCATGGCGGCAACAAGGCTGATCTCCGCCGACATCCTGATATGGATGGCGGTGTCTGCAAGACACCGCCACCATATTAAACATGTTTTCCGCCCGGTCCACGAGTCGACCGGCGGAAGAGCGGCGTACGGTCTTTCCGTCCGCTGCGGACCCCCCAGCCATCCTAATATGGCGTGGGGTCTTTCTGGTGTGGATGGTGGGCGGTTCGCCCCCACTGGGCCGGCAGTGGCTACCGCCGGGCCGGCGGGGGCTAACCGCCCGCCATCCTAATGGGCCCCTAAGTTTTTATTAATTATATTTATTATTTAATTATTTTGATATTATTTTTAAGACATTTAAAAAAAAACGATATTTTAAACAACAATATTTAAACAACGATATTTTGGTTTCGATATTTTTGTACTTACCATTGTAGATATAGGCTGTCGATATTCTGTCCATCGATATTGTAGACTCGCTATTCCTGTAGCTCGATATTCTGTCCGTCGATATTCTGTCAGTGATCCAGGAAAAGTATAGTAGTGGCAGTTGAAAAAGCACCAAGGCCATCCTACAAGGATGAGCTGAAATCATTTCTTGGACTCGCTGACTACTGGCCAAAAGTATGTGAAGACCTTTGCTGAGATAGTAGAGCCTTTGTGAGTGATCATGAAGAAAAGTAGAGCCTTTGTGAGTGATCATGAAGAATAGTGCAGTGTTTGCTTGGAATGAAGATTGTGATCGGTCGTTTAAAATGGTGAAAAGAAGTATAATACAAGCACCTATGTTAGGGAAGTTTGATGTTCCCGGAAAAACATATATTACTGCTGATGCCAGTAGTGTGGGAAGTGGAGCAGTTTTGATGCAAGATGTGGATGGAGAAGAATGTGTGATTGATTTTGCATTAAGGAGTTTACGAGGAGCGGAGACTACATATTCTGTAATTGAAAGAGAGGCCCTAGCTTATTTTTGGAGAAGCAACCACTTCAGAGTTTCTGTGTGGGGTTTACCTTTAGAGTCAGGACTGATCATAAACATTTAACATATTTGTTTGAGGGTGGAAGAGGATTGGAAGATAATGTTAATCCATGCCTATCAAGATGGGTGTTGTCAGTGCTGGAGTGCAATTTTTATATGGAATATATAAAGGGAAGTAAGAATGTAGTTGCAGATTGTTTGTTGAGGATGCCGGGGATGGAGTGAAAATCATTGGAGAAACGAGTGGTGAAGTTGACGGTAGCTGAGGTAGAGAGATGGCACTGAGTAATGATGAGTGGGATGCAGTCAGGGAGAATGATTCCTTAATGAAAGATGTAGAAGATGTGTGAGTGCAAGGATGGGGTTACAAAGATGTTTTGAGCAAAGAGCTGGGTGAGTTTTTCAAAGAAAAAGATTAATTATTATTGAAGGAAAATTGATTAGAAAGAATCAGATTGTTCCTCCTGGTGAGCACTGTAAAAGTATTATTACCATTGCACATGAGAGGCATCTTGGCTGAAATATGCCAAAAAGAAGAGTGAGGCTGTCATTCTGGTGGCCTGGCATAGATGTTGATATCAAGGAAATTGTAAGGAATTTCCAGGTGTGTACCAATAGTGATAAAACAAAAAGTGTAAGACAACCTCTGTGTACTAACTTTAATGAGAGACCATGGGAAAGATTTGCCACTGATTTCCTCGGTCCTACTTCAAGACAGGGGCCAAGAAATAGGAATGTCTTGGTACTGACAGATTACCATATGAAGTGCAAATGTGATTGAGTTTGTAGAAGAGGTTTTTTGTAGAATAAGGAGATCCAAAGACTATAGTTTCCGACAGTGGAGTGTAGTTTACGTCTAAGAGATGACTGATTATCTTTCCAGAATGGTAATTGTTCATGAGAAAGCGGCCCTGTTTAGAACACAAGCCAGAGGGCTGGTAGATAGAGTGAATCATCTCATAATGGAAAACATACAGTTCTCAGTAGCTAATAGACTTTTTTGGAAGAGAGAGTTGAGAAGAATGATATTGGCACATAGGACGACTCCCCATTCAGTAACAGGACTATCCCCATTTGTATCATTTAAAGGAAGGGAACCCAGGAAAAATAAATGTCCTGTATGATTGGATGGAACAAAGAGTGTTTGGGGGGATCGTGAGGAAGAGAGTCAGTGGCGTGCAGATGAAAGCAAAGGAGTACTATAACAAAAAAGCAGAATGTGAAGAAACTCTGGGTGGAGATTGGGTAGTTATATAAAAAAAGGAAGAAATAGTTATCAAATTCAACAAACCACAAGAAGTTGAAATGGAGTAAGTAGAGAAAATATAACATTGTGAAGAATGTTGGCAGTAGTAATACCTTTATTTCGGTTACATAAATCTAACCATAAAAGTACATTTAAAAACACAGGTAAACCATAATCATATGAAGATCACAATAAAAGCTCAGCACCGTGATAGTTATTGTATACAAAACAAGCAGCTTTCAGTAGAGGTTAAGTACACTGTATTTAACCTGATTGAGATAACAAGGAATTTTCATAGATAGGCTAAACATTTAGGAATTCAAATAGCACTATAATAATCCAACGTTACAACAATGAACATGGAAACATATTAAAGTGGCACATGCTTTATCCTAGAATGAAGAGCACATCAGGGCATATATCTCCTCCTATTTGGAACTTAATTTGATAGGAAACTCGAGAAATTTCCAGAAAAAGGAAAGACAGCTAAAGAAATTCGAATACCACAATAATAATTTGATAAAAGGACAGAAGTAGCTCATTCACTCACATATAAAAAAGTAACATATGCTAAATTCTAAGAAGAAAAATTCATCAATATACCTATCTAGGGGACCCTCTTGATTAAGACAATCAGTTTGAAAGTGATGAGTGACAGCCTATAGGTATCTAAAACAGTAAAAACTCAATATATATCACAAATGCTAAGGCATCACATAGATTATATCACAAATCGCAAGGGAGTGTTTGAGCAGATAATAAACATTTTAGGTAAGATTTTGGGCCCTTATTTTCCATGCCCAGTTTAAAAATCTAGATGTTGCGAAGACTATTGGTTCATGTGTATCGTAACTGAGAATATGCAGTGCCTCTGCGCAATGACCAATGCCCAAGTGGCGACAGATCGGGATAATCCACGTGGTACGTGATAAAATTTACATTGGACAGAAAAATAAAAAATAAGGGGTCGATTCCGATTCGGGTCAGAAGCGCACCTAACACTATTCGTCCGGAAAAAAACCCAGCCGAATGCGTGTTTCCCGACCGATTAGAACAGTCGTCCGAACAAGCAAGTACGATGCGCATAACAGCCCAGATTCCGAGCGAGCCGTACTCACCCATTTCAGCTCCTGTTCCCCACCCGAGCCGGATCCGTAAACGCCGAATCGAGTCGCACGGAACCAAATACACAGCACCTTCCGGCCGGACTAGTATGATGCGCACTCCGTACGCGCCGAACCCGTCGCTACATCCGGCACGTCAGAGCATCCGGGAGAGCTGCACATAAGCTCCGATTCGCGCCACAAGGCGATCCACGGCTACGAGACGAACAAGCCAGCGACGAGTACGAGTCCAAGCCACGAGAAACCCGAACGAGACGAACAAACCATGAATCCCATCACGCAGGTCCTACCAATCCTCTACATCTATTACCGGGACCGGTACGGACGCGTACGGTAAAGACGGTAAGTCAAACACCCACTACACAAAGAAACGACACGTACCCAACATATGTCACACACACATAGGGATGCAGAAATGACGTACACTAGCAACAGCAGAACCATAGGGGCGGGATGGCTACCACCAATGCCATACACACCCATAGGGGGCTGGATGCCTACCACTACCACCACCCCTACTCAGGGGGCCTGGATGCCTGTCACTACTACCATCCCCACTCATAGGGGGATGGATGCCTACCACTACCACCACCCCTACTCAGGGGTGCCTGGATGCCTACCACTACCACCACCCCTACTCAGGGGGCCTGGATGCCTGTCACTACTACCATCCCCACTCATAGGGGGATGGATGCCTACCACTACCACCACCCCTACTCAGGGGGCCTGGATGCCTGTCACTACTACCATCCCCACTCATAGGGGGATGGATGCCTACCACTACCACCATCCCCACTCATAGGGGATGGATGCCTACCACTACCACCACCCCTACTCAGGGGGGCCTGGATGCCTACCACTACCACCACCCCTACTCAGGGGTGCCTGGATGCCTACCACTACCACCACCCCGACTCAGGGGGGCCTGGATGCCTGTCACTACTACCATCCCCACTCATAAGGGGATGGATGCCTACCACTACCACCACCCCTACTCATGAGGGCCTGGATGCCTGTCACTACTACCATCCCCACTCATAGGGGGATTGATGCCTACCACTACCACCATCCCCACTTATAGGGGGATGGATGCCTACCACTACCACCACCCCTACTCAGGGGGGCCTGGATGCCTACCACTACCACCACCCCTACTCAGGGGTGCCTGGATGCCTACCACTACCACCACCCTTACTCAGGGGGGCCTGGATGCCTACCACTACTACCATCCCCACTCATAGGGGGATGGATGCCTACCACTACCACCATCCCCACTCATAGGGGGATGGATGCCTACCACTACCACCACCCCTACTCAGGGGGGCCTGGATGCCTGTCATTACTACCATCCCCACTCATTGGGGGATGGATGCCTACCACTACCACCACCCCTACTCATGTGGGCCTGGATGCCTACCACTACCAGCACCCCTACTCATGGGGGCCTGGATGCCTACCACTACCACCACCCCTACTCATGTGGGCCTGGATGCCTACCACTACCACCACCCCTACTCATGGAGGCCTGGATGCCTGGATGCCTGTCACTACTACCATCCCCACTCATAGGGGGATGGATGCCTACCACTACCACCACCCCTACTCATGGGGGCCTGGATGCCTGTCACTATTACCATCCCCACTCATAGGGGGATGGATGCCTACCACTACTACCATCGCCACTCATAGGGGATGGATGCCTACCACTACCACCATCCCCACTCATAGGGGGATGGATGCCTACCACTACCACCATCCCCACTCTTAGGGGGATGGATGCCTACCACTACCACCACCCCTACTCAGGGGGGCCTGGATGCCTGTCACTACTACCATCCCCACTCATAGGGGGATGGATGCCTACCACTACTACAATCCCCACTCATAGGGGGATGGATGCCTACCACTACCACCATCCCCACTCATAGGGGGATGGATGCCTACCACTACCACCACCCCTACTCAGGGGGCCTGGATGCCTACCACTACCACCACCCCTACTCAGGGGTGCCTGGATGCCTACCACTACCACCACCCCTACTCAGGGGGTCTGGATGCCTGTCACTACTACCATCCCCACTCATAGGGGGATGGATGCCTACCACTACCACCATCCCCACTCATAGGGGGATGGATGCCTACCACTACCACCACCCCTACTCAGGGGTGCCTGGATGCCTGTCACTACTACCATCCCCACTCATAGGGGGATGGATGCCTACCACTACCACCACCCCTACTCAGGTGGGCCTGGATGCCTACCACTACCACCACCCCTACTCATGGGGGCCTGGATGCCTGTCACTACTACCATCCCCACTCATAGGGGGATGGATGCCTACCACTACCACCATCCCCACTCCTAGGGGGATGAATGCCTACCACCCACACCACCCCTACACATAGGACGGGAAATGCATGACACAACCAGCATACTCCAACATAAGGAATGTCTGAAAATACATCCCACCAACACCATGACAATCGTGTGTAGTCTGTGTCAAATGCCTACAACACTGAACGTGACATTGAGCATACAATGTGACCCCCTATCACATGTGTGACACATAAATGTGTGTGACCTCCACAATGCAAGCAGACCATGACCACTGTGGCAATGTGGTTTAACACCCCATCATCACAGTGACCAAAAGGTAAGTCTGGGGTCCATAGCTGAAGCCCAATTGAACATTGTGGCAATGGGGTCTAAACACCCATCACCGCAGTTACCAAAAGGGAAGTGTGGGGTCCATAGCTGAAGCCCAATTGAACATTGTGGCAATGGGGTCTAAACACCCATCACCACAGTGACCAAAAGGGAAGTGTGGGGTCCATAGCTGAAGCACATTTTGTACATTGTGGCAATGGGGTCTAAACCCCCATCATCACAGTGACCAAAATGTAAGTGTGGGGTCCATAGCTGAAGCACATTTTGAACATTGTGGCAATGGGGTCTAAACCCCCATCACCACAGTGACCAAAAGGTAAGTGTGGGGTCCATAGCTGAAGCACATTTTGAACATTGTGGCAATGGGGTTTAAACCCCAATCACCACAGTGACCAAAAGGTAAGTGTTGTCATGGGAAAAGCTGCAAATGCCAAACAGCATGGATGATTCCTGGTCACAGAACAACAAACACATCTGTGGCATAGTAGTGCTTGTGTCCCATAGCAACATACATTGGGTGAGGCAAACAGTGCAGTGCAAATAAGATATACCTTTGGCCATGTGCAGACAAACATCACCCATGGGGGCTGACATTGTCAACATTCGTCAATAACACAATGACAGAAGTGACCATCATAATGCAGCCCCACATATCTGCATCAATGGACACACACATGTAGATATCCTGTGGAGACTGTAGATGTCAGGTGAACAAATACCATACCATGGCAGCAATGGGACATACAAACCATGATCATTGTGCTGACTGATGACCTAGGAGTCCCAGGGACAGCAGGGGAAACCCACCAAACAACATACAGCCAATGGCACACAAAGATATGCCAATGCAGTGGTGCAGATGCACAAACACAAACAGGCAGCCTCACACTGCATATCAAACACAACAGGTGATGGGGGGGTGTGCCAGTGTCCCCAGGCAACCACACAACACATGAGGAGGCCTGAATCACAATTACACAGATGTGTATACAGTGCCACACAAAAGTAACTCATGGATCGGATTCCCCTATGTGGGCAATGAGGCATTGTTAGATGAGAGGGAGCCCAAATTACACATGTCACACAAGCTTGTAGGAACAGCAAATAACACAGCAAGAGACGGACCCACCACGGCACTACCCCCAGGGACCCCACATTGTGGTGACCCTGGCCTGCATGATAATCCCACTGTGATGACAAAGCTAGATGTCGTTCACACTGTGAACCACAGTCATGTGTCCTGAGCTAGAAACTACCATCACACCTACACAAGCACAAATCAATCAGCACGGCCTGTCAGCCAAGGCAAACATGGAGGTAGGGGTCTAGCCGTGCAACAACTCTCATTTGCACACACTCAACACCACACACCTTGATCTACACCAATGTGCAGCTGTGAAGCTCACATGGACTGGTGACATTGCACATGCACCCATGACAATCCCAGGGGTGGTGGTGGGAACTAAGGTGCAGAAACCCATCACACATGGCCAGTCAACAAGACTCGTGAATGTCAGACACACTGCACAGTACGCCGTACATGGGCATGACGTGAAATCCACCACAATCAATGTGATCCCGGACACAGTCACACACCAATGAAGAAGTCAAGGTCACCCACAAAGAACACACATAGACAACTTCCAACATTGCAGCTCTGACCCTGAGGAGTGGCAGCAGTCACACATACAACGTGTCACAATCACTGAAAGCTAACACAAACTGTAAATTACATGACTTGTGTAACCAACAAGTGCCAAGGGGAATCCTGACTGTGTCTCATCTGCATTTGCCCACAAACTCAGCCCTGACAGCAAACACACCTATGGATGACACCCTGATGACCAGTAATGTGCCATGCACCCACATCCCAGAGAACCCAGTGCGAAGATTTGGGGGAACATAGGTCAACTCAGCAAGCATCACAAACAGGAACATCACTAGGGATCCCAGCCTGTGTTGCAAAATGGAAGTGAACACACACAGACATGCTCACACAACACACACCTTGGGCTCAGGCAATGTCACGGAATTACACGCTGCCATGAGGGGACTCCACTCCTGTGTAAGGAAAGCTGTGCCATACGTTGTCTCTGCAGGGCTCTATCATGTCAGCAGTACACTTGGTCACTCAGTCAACAATTAGCACAAAATGAAGGCTCTCGTCACATCAGCCTGGTCATGGGAGTGTCACCAAAATCATCTGCACAGATCCAACACACATGTATAGCAAGTTGCACTGATAACACAGATGAGTCCTTCCCCATTGATGCCCAAACTTGCATGTCCAGTGGAGATGGTCACACGGTCAGGGAAACAGACAAATTGAACAATGGCAAGCACAACTGATGTGCAGGGGTGTAAGCCACAGATGTGATATTGCAAATAAATGTAGGAAATCCCATTGGCAAATATTGAAAACATGACACCCTCATATTGCTGCAAAGGATGACATGGCTACACACCAGGATAGGACACATTCCCCCTGGACCACATGGGGTCCTGCATAGTAACACTTCATTTTCATGATATCAAAAATCACCATCACTGCAGCAAGGGCATGGTTAGCATCATCAACATCATGTACATCTGAAACTAAACCACCAGAGAACAGAAAGGAGCTTTATTCAGCATATGTGTGTGAAATATGAAAGTCCTGCAAAAATACAAAGGCCAATGGCCAGTCCAACAGTTCAGTCCGAACAGGGTGACAGTGGCAGATGTCACCCTCTGCTTGCCTGCACTGATACGGAGCAGGGACATTCCCCTCGGAGGGGCATACGGGGGGGCAGGCCAGGCACCGCAGGGACAGGATCAGGGCTCACCAGAAGGAGGCAGGGAAGGGGTGGCTGGTGCTGGAGAGTCACTGACAACTGCAGTGGAGGTGTCTGACATGGTGTGTGCTGGCACAACTGGGGGCATGAGTCAGATAGTGTGGGTGCCGGCACGACTGCAGTGGTCCGGCCAGATGGAGTGGACAGGTTCCCCACTGCAGTGCCCAAGTCAGACGGGGTGGTAGTGGACTCCACTGCAGTGCCTATCTCCAGGGGAGTAGAATGGGGTTCAGGTAAGTTGGGCAGGACAGAGGGGAGGACACGGTCTCCACACCAGTGGCACAAACATGTGCAGCGGGGGGTGTGAGGCTGGAAGAGCAAGTGGTAGGTGGAGAAGGCCGTATCATTTTGGGGATGGTGTATCTGTGGGTGGGGGAACCTGGGGCAGGGTGTGGTGGGGGAACCAGTGTTGTGGGGGCCTGAGGGATGGAGGAAGGAGACTGTGTGGTTGAGCTGCAGGGCGGTGGCGGGGTCTTGCTCTTCCAGGACCGGGGGGACTTGCGTGTGGGGGCCTTAGTCTGTCCGTGCCTGGGGGAGGGTGTCCGGGGGTGAGGGGCACTCCCCTCTGTGTGGGTGGACTTCCTCTTCCCCCTGTATGCTGGATCAGCTGGATCGGAGGGGAAGAGGCCGAGGTCACAGAGGAAGAGCTGCTGTTTAGGTGGGGTTGCAGGTGAGGCAAGGGAAGGGGTCTTGGAAGGAGAGGATTTGGAGGACTGCGGAGTGACTGTGGATGCCTGTGTGTGTGTCTGTTCCCCATCCCCTGTGGGTGTGGTATCAGTCCCCTGAGGATGCTTGCGAGCACGTTTTGCCTTTGTTTTGGGTGTTTCTGTGCTGCTTGTGTCTGTGTGTTTGGGTGATTGTGCAGGTGTGCATGTGCTTGGGACAGGTAGGGTGCCAGGAAGTGTGGATGGGGCAGAGGTAGGAGGGTGAGGGACTGTTGGAGGAGGGACACTGCTGCCGTCAGGGAGGAGTCCATGGACTTATTGCTCCTCTGTAGGGCAGACATGCCAGATGAGATGCCCTCCATGAACGACACCAGCTGTGTCAACAGAGTGGTGTGTGCATGGAGGACACTCAGCATAGCTGTCTGCCCTACATGGAGCTGGCGAAGTAAGTACACAGACTCCTCACTCAGGGCAGCAGGGGACACAGGGGCAGGGGGTGCGGTGCCTGGCACGAAGGAGACATGCTCCCGGACACGGGAGCCTCCACGGACCTCTGGAATGGGAGCCAATGGGAGGGCGGTGGTGGTGGTGGTGTCGGGGCCAGCCATACTAGCTGGGGTGTGGTGGCTGCTGACACCCGCCTCCACAAGGGAGTCATCCTCCGAGCTGCTGTGGTCCTCAGCTGAGGTGGATGGTGCTGAGGACTCCTCGGTGTGGCTCCCCTCGCCCTCCGTGCCACTGGGTCCCTCCGACCACTCATCGGCTGCTGACCCAGCCTGGCTCTGCAGCTCCTCCTGGTCCGTGGAGCTGTCCCCTCCTGTGGCCGTGGATGTATCTGCAAACAATTAGGGAAACAGACAAACATCAGTCACCTGCACTGACCGCACACACCACAGTAAGTACAGCACATTACAGAGCAAGCCCTGGCATCCTTAGTTGAACATTGCCAAAAGTGCTCACACAGATTAGGAGAAGCCAATTGTCAGTCTGATGGTCAACCATGGCACTCACACCCCTCCTGGCTTTTGTAGTAGGGTTCTGTTCTACCATATAACACAGACCTATGTACCTTTCTGCTCTGCCCATGAAACATGGCACTCCCATATATGCCCCACCAGTCAGGCCCTGATAGATGACCTGAGCTGTCCATTTTTCTTTTAGCCTTTTAGTACCTGTCACAGTGGTCCACACCCCCTTAGATACATACACTTAGGCCCAAACCCACCTCCTTAGATGCACACACACATGTAGGCCCAGAGGCCACTGCCTCATGCTATCATTTTCTAATACAACAAATCTTGTAGGCCTTTCTGACCTGACAGCAGGGACCTGTGCCATTCACCGCGGCACCAGCCCCCCCCTTGTAAATATCCACAGTCACAAGAATAAGGTTAGCCCACACGTATGTGACACTCTGCTGGTACATCTTGCTCTTTCACAAGCAATGTTTGCAAAATTTTAACTTATGAAACTTTCAACGCTTGCGCCACTGAAACTGAAAAGGCGGCTACGTGACAGAGAAATAATATATAAAATTCTCAATTTCTGAGCATCTTACGGTAAAAGTTATCTTTTTCTTATGTTTGCGGTCAAGAGCACCGACCACCTGCTAAAAGCCCCTGTTTTCACCATGATACCACTTCTCTGTTCTTCAAAAAACTTTCCACAGTTACTGTAAGCGTGTGGTCAAGGACCCACGTCAGGGCCCACGTCAACTGTGGGTAGGAGTTCTGCATTAAGCCATATAAAAGCTTTACACCCATGTCCACGCCCTGAACTCTTCATACCAGTGCATTGCATGGGGAGGGTTCACGGTCGGCCGTTCTCCTGATCTTGGGCCTCGAAATTCTACTATCAAGGTGGTAATGCTCTTTTCTGATTGCTAGCCTTTTGCCTTTGTCAGCCTCTCTAATTTAGCTCATCCACACCCAATTCATTGCAATTATCCTAGCTTAAACTGTGTAGCCTTGGATGGTTCTTGCTCTCTTATTTAAGATTTGCCTTCTAGGCGCTTGCCTATTCATAATCCCTCTTTTAAGACTTGCCCCATAGGCTGTAGCTCACTGATAGATAGTTACATAGATCTTTGTGCTTCACTTAAAATATGATTTGTAATATTGTTGATGCTTTCATTTT
This sequence comes from Calotriton arnoldi, assembly GCA_963921515.1. Taxonomy (NCBI): domain Eukaryota; kingdom Metazoa; phylum Chordata; class Amphibia; order Caudata; family Salamandridae; genus Calotriton; species Calotriton arnoldi. The sequence goes on along the minus strand of CAWUFW010013576.1, from coordinate 375,928 downwards.
CATCCTGCTCATGTGTTGACGAGCAGCATCAAATGAACAGTTCTCGGTGTTACTGAATTGCTTAACAAAGTGCCACTGTATTTCACACCGTTGTTCCTTCTTTTCAAGTGTACGAGCAGAGTGCGGGTCGTGCTCTCATGAGCCGGTAAGCAGAAGGGTGTGACCACCCATTTACCCTCAAACAGCTTGCACCCATCTGTCTGGTGCCTGCCGGATGGTAATACCCCAATGTGGACACATGCATCACCTACCCAGTTGTTGGACATTGCAGGGAACACAGTGAAGTATGTGAACATGCACACATCACATCTCTTGCCCCTGAGTCAGTACAGGTGTCCGGATGAAGGGATGGCCAGAGTCTAATTTGAAATGCATGTGATGCATACCAGCACCAGACACCATGATGCACCCATGTCCTCATAGTCAATGCCACAATGGGGTGCATGTTGCACATGTCACTCCCGTGCAGGATCACTCTTAGGAAGTTTAATGCCATGGCACATGCATGCCTGCAAAGTCATACATCACTGTCTCCAGTCACATGGGCAGGGCAGCCAGCCAACAACAGTCTGCACTGTGTCACAATCCTAGGTCATGGGGAATGCAAGTTCTGTAGCTGACAAGTGCACATGTCCATCCCCCCCCACCACATCATCTGAACTCGTATTTGTCCACGTCATACCAATTGGACATATGGGAGACATGAAACACAACTCTCTGAACCTGAGCACCTCACAGTCTGCTGTGAATGAAAAACAGCTGCCTGAACTTCTCAGTCGCATGCACCAGTCTGCACAGTGAAGTGATCAAACACCTATATGTCACCCAAGTATCGTCTCTCATGGTCACATCTCAGATGGCATGCTGAGCCATAACCAAAAAACAGCCCAGTAGTCCTGACAACGAAGCCACAACACAATGACACAGAGGCAGACACCTGAGGGAACATTTCACTGAGCACAACGTGTCAGCTGATACACGGGAGTGGGAGTACAGAGTGTATTGTATGCCCTGGAGTAGGCATGACTGTCCTGCTCCACGTGAAAGAGGGATGAGCCCTGGACAGTAGGCATGTGGCTAAGCATGTGTGACACACTTGATATACATACTCCTGAGGCCCAAACATTGTTCCCACCCGCAGCATGGGGGTGTGCCAAATACCCCAGGCACATGTGGTGAGTCAGATCAGCAATTGGAACACATATCAAAGTTACACGCAGATTACATGTCAGAACTCAGGCATTGTGTAAGCAATTGACCCACCCATGAAGCCCACCACAAAGGTACGGTAACAAATGCTGGCCCCCACCCTGAGCTAAGCAAAATGCAAGGACACAGTACCCAAGTGACACAATTTCCAGACTGTAAGGGCCACACCTGGGTATCAGATGAGGAGTGGGCATGTCACAATTGAGGGACATAGGTCCTGGACCACAAGACTGATGTACTGTGGAGGTTTAACCAGGCCAGAGGAGGGCACATAGCATGTCAGACAAAGTTCACAGTGCAGTCATGGACTCACCCCCTCCTTGCTGCTGTCTGGCCTTCAGCTGCCCATCCAGGTCAGGGAAGACCACCGCCAGGATCCGGAGCATGTGGGGGTCAGGGTCCGGTGTCCGCCCCTCCTGCGAGGAGGCAACAGCTTCAGCTGGACCCTTGCGATCCTCCGGGTCCAGCCCCGAAGGTCCTGCCACCTCTTCTGGCAGTTGCGGATCCGGCGCTTGTAGTCCCCACGGATCGTACTGCCCGGACGATGGTCAGCCAGATCTCCTGCTTCTGGTGGGCATCAACCTGTGAGGATGACAAAGTGAAAAAGGCCATTACTACACATGCAACATATCCGTGCATCACACAGTTGGATATACATGTCTCAATCACAGGGGCACATGATGTACACAGGGAGTGCAACTATGGCTATGAACAGTTTATCAGCAGTTACTAAATGGTATCATTGCCTGGGAAGTCAAACCTTGTTGGAATGCACTGTTACTGCACTATACCTGTTCAGTGCATGTAACTACACACTTTGGGGGGTGAGAACTACTCAGTGAGCATGCTAGCCAGTGGTGTGCACACTGGAAGTCTTGCTAGTCAGACAACATGCACATTTAGTAAGGCAGTGGACAGCACACTCACCTGCTCCCCTGGTTTCCCATACAGCTTGCTGTACTGTGGAAGGAGGCTGTCCAGCAGGGCCTGGTTCTCCTCAGTGGTGAAGGCTGGGGCTCTCTCCACAGTACGTGCCTTTGCAGTAGCCAGAGGATGCAGAGACAGCAGCAGTGTTGGTGGCAGATGTCGTCCTGGAGCATGTAGTGCAGGCAAGTGAGCTCTCAGGGGAACAGCCAGCATTATATGTGTGCTGCAGAGGCAGATACTGTCCCATGTGTCCAAAGTGATAGGTCCAACTCGTTTTCATCTTCTGAATCTGGCCAATCCATGGAATTGCACCACTTATACACGCCCACAGCATCCTTCAAAAGTTAAACTTCATGACACCCATGAATTTGCAACATTGTTGTGGCTGGCCAACTGAATTGACTGCATCAGACTCGTTACAGATTCGAAAATGCGTCCGTTGCAATGCCAGGCCCTAGCCAATGCGTGCGCACCGATTGGACCATTGCTGTACAACGCGTATTTCAAATTACAACGCGTACCCGTTGACATCAAATGCAATGGCCAATGCGTGCGCACCGATCGGTCCATTGCTGTACAACGCGTACCCGCTCACATCATATGTAATGGCCAATGCGTGCGCACCGATCGGTCCATTGCTGTACAACGCGTACCCGTTCACATCAAATGCAATGGCCAATGCGTGCGCACCGATCGGTCCATTGCTGTACAACGCGTACCCGCTCACATCATATGCAATGGCCAATGCGTGCGCACCGATCGGTCCATTGCTGTACAACGCGTATTTCAAATAACAACGCGTACCCGCTCACATCATATGCAATGGCCAATGCGTGTGCACCGATCGGTCCATTGCTGTACAACGCGTACCCGTTCACATCAAATGCAATGGCCAATGCGTGCGCACCGATCGGTCCATTGCTGTACAACGCGTACCCGTTCACATCAAATGCAATGGCCAATGCGTGCGCACCGATCGGTCCATTGCTGTACAACGCGTACCCGCTCACATCATATGCAATGGCCAATGCGTGCGCACCGATCGGTCCATTGCTGTACAACGCGTATTTCAAATAACGCGTACCCGCTCACATCATATGCAATGGCCAATGCGTGCGCACCGTTCGGTCCATGGCTGTACAACGCGTACCCGTTCACATCAAATGCAATGGCCAATGCGTGCGCACCGATCGGTCCATTGCTGTACAACGCGTATTTCAAATAACAATGCGTACCCGCTCACATCATATGCAATGGCCAATGCGTGCACACCGATCGGTCCATTGCTGTACAACGCGTACCCGTTCACATCAAATGCAATGGCCAATGCGTGCGCACCGATCGGTCCATTGCTGTACAACGCGTACCCACTCACATCATATGCAATGGCCAATGCGTGCGCACCGATCGGTCCATTGCTGTACAACGCGTATTTCAAATAACAACGCGTACCCGATCACATCATATGCAATGGCCAATGCGTGCGCACCGATCGGTCCATTGCTGTACAACGCGTACCCGCTCACATCATATGCAATGGCCAATGCGTGCGCACCGATCGGTCCATTGCTGTACAACGCGTACCCGCTCACATCATATGCAATGGCCAATGCGTGCGCACCGATCGGTCCATTGCTGTACAACCCGTACCCGCTCACATCATATGCAATGGCCAATGCGTGCACACGGATCGGTCCATTGCTGTACGACGCGTCCCTGTACAAGTCACTCGCATATGTCACCATGCTTGTCACTGGTGAACGTATGCCAGCCACATTTACTTGCCAGGGACTCAGGGGCACACCTACGACTCCACAGCCTGTCCACACTGTATCCTAAGGCATGTAAGGCTGCATTACCTTTTCTGTGTATGGGGGAAACATGTGGTTTTTTGGGTGGCACTTGTGGGCAGCCACTCCCAGGCTGTGCACTTGTTCATGGGGACAGAATCCTTTGTGTGTTGTGCACATGACCACTGTGATGTGCAACTGTTCATTTCCGAGCATGTGGCATGGTCACATTTCCAGGTTGTGTATGTGTATGTCATGTCACATACCCCCTGAGTCCCATGTGGGAAGGTATGTACGTCACAGGGTGACCCATTGCCACAATAGTGATGGCCCTCCACAGTCTGTGTGCATGTTGTGTTTCCGATGTCTCTGATTCCATGTGCACATGGGGAGACAGTCTCCACATCCACGTTGTTTGTGCATGGACTTTGATGTTGTGCGTGTGTGTGTCACAGACGTCCATGCCTGTCCTGCAGAGGCAACAGGGGCCACTACCTGTGGGAGTCATGGTTGTTTTGCTGACGTGTACATGATACGCCATGTCATGCCAGTGTCCATGTGGCAATACAGGGTCCCTGGGAATCTACCTGTCAATGAGCTGTGATGCCTGGGGCACATCTGTCCTGACATGTCACTGTAGGGTGTGTTTGGAACGTGACAGCAGTAAATGGGTACCCTGACACAGCCTAATGATTTCCCATAGCACAACCTGGAACTTGTTGTCAACACATGTTGAACTGTGATGTTAGATGTTGGCCATGTAGGTGCCATATATGTCCATACAGAACGGCACACACATAAGGTACTTGTGTCTCGTAATGATGTATCATGTGATATTGAGTATGGTCAATGGCACATATGTGGGGTGACTGACAATCTTTCTTTCTTCACCTATGCACTGCAGGGCACCAGCTGTCCATAGACCATTCCCTGACCTTGCAACCATGGTGGAACGTGACTGCATCCGACGGTACCGCTTCAACAGGCCGCTGATTGAGGAATTGGCGGTGCGGTTGGCACCACATTTGCAACCTGGCCGGCCATACCCTACAGTGCTGACCCCCAAGGTGAAGGTGATGGCAGCCCTACACTTCTTTGCCACCGGTACATTTCAACACACTGTGGCGTCTGTTGGTGGGATGTCACAGACCATGTTCAGCCGTGTGCTATGCGATGTTTTGGAGGCAATGTTGAGATACCTGAACCAGTACATCTATTTCCCTAAACGTCAACAACTCACTGACGTCAAGAGTGACTTCTATGCCCTGGGGAGGATGCCACATGTCATTGGCTCCATTGATGGGACACATGTGGCTTTGGTACCACCACAGGCACATGAGCAGGCATACAGGAACAGGAAACATTATCATTCTATCAATGCTCTGGTGGTATGTCTTGCAGATATGAGCATCTCACATGTGTGAGCCTGTTTCCCCGGTTCGGCACACGATGCCTACGTGATGAGGAGTAGTCGCATCCCGAGGATGATGTCACAGATGCAGAACCAGCGTGCCTGGCTTGTCGGTGTGTACAGACTTTGTACCATTGTGTGTGTTCTGCTATGTTGTATTCCGCCCTCTTTTCCAACTCAGCTAATGTGCAATTGTCTGTCTGTAGGTGACTCCGGATACCCCAACATGCCGTGGTTGCTGACACCCCTCAGGAACCCTGTGACACCAGCCCAGATGCGCTACAATGAGGCACATGGTCAGACCAGGAGAGTGATTGAGCGGACATTTGGTCTCCTGAAGAGCCGCTTCCGCTGCCTGGACAAGACAGGAGGGGCCCTCCCATATGCCCCAGCAAAGGTGTGCAAGATTGTCATCGTCTGCTGCATGCTACACAACCTGGCAGTGCGGAAGGAGTTGCCTCTCATCCTGGATGACGATGACCAACATCCGCCAGCTGTGGAGGATCCTGGCCTGGGCCACGATGCCAGTGATGATGATGATGATGAGGGTGATGTCCGCACACAACTCATCACCAACTTCTTCAGCTGAATGTGAGTATCCAGAGATGTCATGTCAATGATGTGAGTTTGCATGATATGTGTGGGTGGTGCTCTGGTGCTGTTTGAGTGTGGCCATGTGCTACTTGACTGGATGCGTGCAGCGATGTGTCCTTACAGGTAGTCTGTACTCCCCAACAGTGTTGACATGCTAACTTGGTTTTGTGTAGGTATCTTGTGACATGTATTGGGCATGAGTATTGCAGTTCTGTCCTGTTCTTCAGTGCTTTTGACTGTGTGTCATGTCTGTCCTTCACAGGGTGCTTTCAGAGTTGTTTGTTCAACTTGGATCCCCCGACACCTTGATTCAGCTCTCAGGGTGGCAGCAGTGGTTTCCCTACAGGTGATGTGCCACACACCCCTGGACTTTCTTTCTTCTACACTTGTTGACTGTGTGGCCACTGCCACGTGGGATTACCTTGCATCTGTAGTGCAAACAACATGTTGCAAATGTGTAATAAACCTGTGCTTCACTTTGGGATGTGCGTTGTCTGTGGTCACACATCTGACTGACATTTGCTTACTGCACCTGTGGGCTAGTTAACACAGACTCTGAATAGGTGTGTTGTCTGTGCATTCCACTGTATTTCCTGGCAACATCAGTGTAGGCGATGAGTCCGATGGCCCTGGTGTGTATGTGTTGTGTAGCCCTAGTGGTGTGTCTCCCTCATATGTGTCACGTCGCCATGACTCACATGACGGTGTTGTACTTGGTGTAGCAGTTAGCATGCACAGTGTCATTTAGCAGATCATCATCCCCATGACAGAAACCACGTTGGAATCACAACAGAGGCAAGTATGGTGTATTAGTGAGTTTATTTACATACATGTGTGAGTATAGTGCACAGGATGGTGGGTGCTGTACATTGGGATTGTGATCCAAAGTTCCCAGATGAGTTGGAAGTCTTGGTAGCAGAAATGTCCTGAGTAAAGTCAACAGTCATCTGATACATTGGTCCAACTTAAACTCCCCATGTCATGTGGGAGAGTTGTGTTGCATTCGACAGGGTGAACAGTTTGCACACAAAGGAGAATTTCCAGAACAGGTGTTGGGTTCCTGGGGGATGTACATGGCCATCGACCTCTCAGTTTTCCTTCCTCGGACGACCCCTCTTCTTTGGGGGGGGACCCTCACGTGCAGGCTGCTGCGGTGCAGGGGACTCTCCGCCAGAGTCCTCCTCCCTCCCTGTGGCAGTTGCAGTTGTTGCAGCACCAGATGTTGTGGGCACACAGGGAGGTGTGGCCATGTTGGTGCTAATCTGGCGGAGGCATGTCAATATGTCCCTATGCACCGCTGTCAGTTCTTCCAATGTGTCCCACTTGGACTCCATGCCAGACATGTGTGTCTCCACACGAACATGTGTGTCTCCACACGGGACATGTGTGAGTCCAAGCGGGCATGATGGGCAGCCTGCTGCTGTTGAATGTCCTTGAGGATCCCCACTACCTGGCTGACCTCTCCGGTGCTATTCTGGTACGCATCAGCAATGTGTACCAGTTGTGGGTCATCATGCAGTCCAGACCCCTCTGCAAACAGCAACCTATGTCTACCACCCCTCCCACCACCCCTGGCGACACGTGCGGGACCTGCGGTGGCACGTGGGGGTTGTTACTGGGGTCGTTGTCCGTAGCTCGACGTTGGGCCAGGGTCCCTGTGCTGTTGTCATCGGTGGTCCTTGGTCTGTCCGTGTCGGCGGGGGTGGTCTGTGTGTTGGCAGTTGTTGGAGGAGTGGGTGCAGGGGGTGCAGATGTTGGTCCTGCTGGTGCTGCATGATGACTCACACCGGAGGGGCCAGGTAGGTCTTCACTATCCAAGGAGGGCAGAGGCTGTTCCACACCAGTGCGCTCAGTGTCCCCCGGAGCCTGGGACAGGGACTCCTCATCGTCTGCTGCTGTGTCCCCATCATCACCTGTTTTTGGAAGAGACACACAATGTATGTTATGTTTCTACAGGCATCAATGGTTCACACACCTGACAGTTGTGACTGTACCTCTGGATGCGGGCCTGTACATTGCATTGTCCTAAGTTGTCACAGTAAGAAGTTGATATTGGTGTAGCACATTGTCCTGCAAACCTGAGGCATTTCAATGTGAATGTTGAGGTGTGTGCATGGCCAGCATTGGTTGTATTTGGTGGACATCCGGCCCTCCTTCTCCACCCAGCCCATTTATCCCACCATGAAGCATGCCACCCTTGCAGTGGGTTCAGGTTGACTCTCAGGATGTCAGTCAGTGGTGTCCTGCTGTTGGTTGGTTCCCAGGTCCCAGCAGGGCCTGGTACTCCCCACAACAGAGCACCATTGTCAGACATCTTAGAAGTGGCTTTTCACTCCCTGTGAGGTGTGCATGCTTCAGTGTGAGCTTGGTGGGCCATGTGGGTGGGGGATGTTGAGCTGTGACTACCACTCCCATCATGCTATTGCCTACACCCCCCTTCCCAGCATGCCCATACTTTGTTCCTTTTGAGTTGACTTCACTGTGTGTGAGTGTGACAGCAATGGCAAGATGGCTGACAGTGTGATCCTGTTGTTTGTTGGTGCCCAGTTCCCAGCAGGGCCTTGTGCTCCCCACAGCAGTACCCAGTGTCAGCCATCTTGTCAGTTCTTTTCCACTCCCTGTGATGTGAGCATGCTTCAGTGTGAGCTTGCTGGGCCATGTGGGTGGTGGATGTTGAACTGTGACTACCACTCCCATCATGCTATTGCCTACACCCCCCTTCCCAACATGCCCATACTTCCTTCCTTTTGACTCTGCTTCCCTGTGGGGTAGTGTGCCTGTGTGACAGGATGGCTGACAGTGTTGTCCTGGCGTTTGTTTGGCTACAAGTCCCAAAAGTGTCCCTGTGCTTCACACAGCATAACCCAGTGTGGTAGTTCTTTGTGGGATATTTAATTAGAGTGTGAGGCAATGCATTCTCCCAGGTGAGTTGTGTGGAGTTTGTGTTAAGGGGGTGTGTGAGTGAAGCTGCTGGTAACTATGGTCAGAGCTGTCAGTTCTCCTTCCCACCCAGCCAGATATCCCACCATGGAACGTGCTTCCATTGCAGGGAGTGCAAGTTTGCTTTCAGGATGTCAGTCAGTGGTGTCCTGCTGTTGGTTGGTGCACAGTTCCCAGCAGGGCCTTGTGCTCCCCACAGCAGTACCCAGTGTCAGCCATCTTGTCAGTTCTTTTCAACTCCCTGTGATGTGAGCATGGTTGAGAGTGGTGTTGATGGGCCAATTGTGAGGGTGACCAATATCTGTGACTACAACTCCCATCATGCTATTGCCTACACTGACTTCACCAGCATACCCAGAATTCCTTCCTTTCAGTGAGCTTCCCTGTGAAGTGGTGTTCTGGTGGTGGCAACATATCTGACTGTGTTTGTTTGTTATATTTGTGCCACTGGCTTGCTCTATTTATTGTTAGGTTTGTACATGTCATGACACTGTTACATATCACTATGAGATGGCAGGTATTGTGTTTCTCTGACTAACATACACATCTTGGTATGATTATCTTTTGGTTGCTGTGGATTTGCTAAGGGTGCATGGTTTGACTATCCCCTTGATAGTGATGTGTGTGTATTGTCACACAATATTGTGTATATTGGTTGTGTACTCACCAGGCTCTGGGATGTTTGATAGTCCATATACGCTCACTTGTGGTAGGATGGCCCGCACCTTCTCCTCCCAGGGCCTGAGGTATAGTGGTTTGGCAGGAGGGCCACTGCCGGTGCGCTGACTCAAGATGTAATCCTTCTTTAGTAGGTCCTTGACCCTCCTGCGCACGTCATACCACCTGTTCTGGATGTCTTCCTTTGTGCGCAAACATGGTGATTGTGCGTTCACCCTGTCGACGATCCTCTCCCACATCTTGGTTTTCTGCGACATGGGGGTCTGTTGGACCAATGTACCAAACAACTGTGGCTCTACCCTGAGGATCTCATCTACCAGGACTTCCAATTCACTGTCTAGGAACTTTGGATTCTTCTTTGGGGGCATGGTGATGGGTGGTGGTGGTGATTGATGTGTGTGTGTGTGCAAGTGAGGGTGTGTGAGTGTAGGTTTTGCTGGGTGTATGTGAGGGTGCTATTTGTTGAGGTGCTAATGGTGTGTGGCTTGTGTGATGGATGAGCTGTGAGTGTGTCTGTGGTTGCTGTCTGATGGTGTTCTGTGCTGGCAGGTGAGTTGAATTTGCAAAGGATCATGGTAGGGATTTGTGGCCTTTATATGGGTGGAGTTGTGGGTGTGTCTTTGTTCCATGTTCCCCCCCCCCAGTATTTATTGGCTTTGTAATTGCTTGTTTGGCCCTATTTTTTTGTATTTTTCCCTTTGTACTTTTTGTGCATGTAGGAGACGTTCTTCTGACCGAGTAGGATGCTGCAGTTGTCTCTTGCGAGCTTCTCCGAGTCGTTCACGCTGTGTTTCTGCTAGGTTTCATGTGCGGCGTACGCGTCGGTCGCGGAGTATTGGGTTGCTTCGGCTGGGTTTTGTATGCGTGTCGGTCGTACGGCTTGGGCTCCATGCGACTCGGTCTGGTTTTCCACGCATTGCATCGTACTACGCGGGTCGGATTTTGCGGGTATGTTTCGTTCGGGTTCATTCCTGGTGTGTGTCGGTCGGTTCGATTCGCGTGGTTTCCCAGCCAGATAGCTTGTTTCCGTGCGGTTCGGTCGTTCGGCTTGTGTTCCGTACGAGTCGGTCGTGATTCACATGCATTTCATCGTACTACGCGGGTCGGGCAGCGCCGGTACGTGTCGGTCGGACTAAATTCCCGGACCGAGTCGGTCAATATGTTTTCCGGCCCGAATCGGAATCGACCCCTAAGTCTCAGTTTCCCTAACCACCGGGCAGAAGGGATAATCCCCTGTGTTACCTCTCCTCTTCCACTTAGCAGTAAGCAAGTTGAGGGGAAGGAAACCATTTCTAAAATGGAAATACAAAGTTTTAGCAGTATGGGGAGTAATCCTGTCCATGAATGTTTCATATTTAGGCAAACACTTATGGGCTAGAAAATTGTCAATCAGACCCTCCGCACAAACTTCACGCCAGACTTCCTAAAGGATGTGGTCCCAATATGAGTGCTTAAACTGAGTCTCTACATTTCTTATCAGATTTTCTGGGTCTTCCCACACTGCAAGCAGATGTAATCTAAGGGAGAGCTATTTAACCACCTTAAGCCAAGGTGTGGCACAGTTCTTTTCAAGGGCAGTCAGCTCCTTTAGGGTAATTCTATGAAACTAACTCAGGGGTTGTCCATAATCTGATCCAGTACTTTAGGATCCTAAGTTGGACAATATGGTCCACCCTCTTGATTGTCAGATCCCATCTCAGTGATAACATAGGGGTGCTGCTAGGCAAATCTAATAGTGACCTTCTGAATCTATTTTCCATTCTTATTGCTAAGCTGCTAGGACTGTATCCCCAGAGTTCCGCCCCATATAGAGCCCTTCCCAATGCTACTGCTCTATAAACCTCAAGGACGGGAGATAATGCCCTACTTGAAGTAAGTCTGAACTTTTTTTAAATAGCTGCAGATCTATGTTGCAGCAATGATTTACTCTTTTCAAGTTGGGGCTTCCAGGAAAGATTATCAGAGAGTCTAACACCTAGATAGTCGGAACTCCTAGCCCACTCAATCAGTGTCCCATCTACCCCATTATATCTTTAAATGAACAATGGGGCTTTAGAGCCATAAACGTTGTTTTCCCAGCATTAATTTAGAGACCTCTGTTTACACAAAACTTCTGGAATTCCCCCAGCAGAACTTGAAGGCCCATGGGGGATGCGTAACATGAATAGCATGTCATCAGCAAACATCAGCACAAGAGTGCCGATGCTTGCTAATTTAGGGGCGTTGTGTTGACAGCCAATTATCCACCCCACCAACCCATTAATAAACAGACAGAATAGGGTAGGGGCTGGAACACAATCCTGTCCACCACACAGTTAATGGGAATCTATCAGTAAAATCCCCATGACTATTCTACCCGACTTGAGCATAGGTATCAGTATGTAATTTAATTAGAATGTATAAAAGATCTTCAGGGATAGCATTTTGCCGAAGAACATCCCACTGGCGTTTTCAAGGGAATAAATTAAATATGGCCTTCAAGTACATAAAGGCCACATAGAGATGTTTTTTTGCAGTGTGATGTATTTCCAACATATAGCTGAAAATCGAAACACCTGATCCAATGTGCTTATTTTCTCACAGAATCCTATCCGAAAATCGGACAAAATCTTATGATCTTTCATCCAAGTCTGGGGCCGGGTGAGACATGCCTTTCAAAGCTCTTTTGTGTAGTGTCTTGTAAGACTAATGGGTCTGTATTTCCCCGGGTTATCTCTCATTCCCTCTTTTGTATGGGGACAATAATAGCCCCTCTCCATGACTCAGGAAGATCTTTCCCCTCTGAAACTGCATTAGTGAGGGTATTCAGATAGGGTATCCAGACTTCAGGCTCCAAAAGTAACAAATCACCTGAAATGCTGTCAGGGACTGGGGCTTTTCCCTGCTTCATTGAGTACAAGGCAACCTTCGTCTCTTTCAGAGAGAAAATGAACACAGGTGGTATACGTTCAAACAAATGTAACCCACAGAGGAAAGCTTTTTGATCAATATTGTCAGAATAGGCTGGCACACGAGTTTCACATTCTTTAAAAAGGATGGTAGAATGGGCAACCCACTGGCCAGTGGGGACTGATGAGTCGGGCTGGGAAACACTCGATTGACTGCCGAATGCAATAATTCTCCAGGAAGCCTGGGTTTCTTTTCTTGTCAGGGTGTCAGTGATTTTGACCCACTAGGGCCTCCTCCCAAACTCTCCTATTGGCCCTTAGGGTTGACTTATATATCTGGTATTCGGACAAAATATCGAGTAAAAAATATCGAGGCACAAAAATATTGAGTTTTTAATATCATGATACACAAATATCATGATGCAGGACTATCATTTACAAAAATATCTATTTTTAAGGTACGTAATATCGATGTCAAAAATATTTAAGTTGTTAATATCGTTTACAAAATACTGCTGTAAAGAATATCATTTATTAACTATCTTTATGTATTTTAGTATATGCTTTAATTGTATATGTTATAAATTGTTTGTATACATATTGTTAATGTTTTTGAATATATATTTTACATATTTTGTTGTTTTAAAATTTCATTTAATTGTAAATTGTAATTTTTAGTATTGTAGCAGGTAGTGTGGATTATAGTGGTACAGGAGGGAAGTAAATTAATTATAATGAATTAATAAATAATTGTAATTATTATTAATTATTTACTTTAGAATTCATTGTGTTAATTGTGTAATTAATTTCTTTTTTAAAGTTGTAATTTAGGTGTGGGTGTGGGGTTTGTAGGGGTGAAGGATGGGAAGTTAATTAATGTTAATTAATTAAATATGTTGTAATTAATATTAATTATTTAATTGATAATTAATTATGTAAATTGGGTAATAATTTGTTTTTTAAGTTATAATTTAAACGCGGGTTGTGGAGTTTATAGGAGTAAAGGATGGGAAAAGAAATTTTAATCAAATGATCTATTGAGAATTCATCATTAATTTAATATTAATTATGTAATTGATAATATGTAAATTGTGAAATTGTCATATTTGTTAAGGTATATTTTAGGTATGTGTTGTTTAGACTGTAGAGGAATAGCGTGGGAAAATATTTACATAATAATAAATAAACAAAATATTAATTTATTAAAAATTGTTTTATTTATTAATTTATATGTTAATTGTTATACTTTTTTAAATTTCAATTACACTTTAATTATTGTCTGTTATGTTTGTAGGAATATAGGGGCCCATTACGATACCCGGCGTAAAAAAATCCGCCAGGCATGGAAGCGGCAAAAATCCGCCCGCACACACCGCCTGAACACCGACCACGCCATTATGAGTACACAAACTGAAAACCGCCATCGGCGGAAAAATCATACAAAATACCGCCCGCCATCGTCCGAGTCGGAGTCAAACCGCCCGCCACGGACGGAAACACGCACGACAACACAAAACCGCCCGCCCACACGGCCGACACACCGCACGTGAAATTACGATCGCACCGCCATGAGCGCGGAAAAACAACAAAAATACCGCCCGCCAGCGCAAACAACGCCGATGAGAATCGACACGGCAGAAGCCATGGCGCCCACGTACCTGCACAGAAACCATCCGCACACAAAACCAATAGCACACAACATGGCCAACAAGTCCACACAGCAAGGCACGCACAAATACACAAGCACAGTACACATCCCGAAAACACCCCCCGGACAAACAAAAAATACAAAGGCCAGAACCCCAGACACAACACACCTGAAAACAACAGACCATGAGGACACACCCACATAGGTGAGTACAAAAGCAGCACTCCCACAGACCACAACCCCTTGCTACATTGCAAACCAGAGAGGAGAGGAGAGGACACAGTGACACAGCAAGGACAGCAGCACACCACAGAAACGCACACATCACAACCACCACCACCACCACCAAACACCGGCACCACAAACCCCCTGCACATTACACAACACACACCGCACCAGCACCACAAACACCATGGCACCACAAAGGATGCCCAAGTTCACGCCCATGGAGCTGACGGTCATGGTCGACGAGATCATCAAGGTGTACCCACAAATCTATGGGAACATGGTCCAGCACACACCACTAGCCACCAGAAACAGAATGTGGAACCGGATCGTAGACCAGGTCAATGCAGTCGGGACCCTGCCCAGGAACAGAACCGAGATAAACAAACGTTGGAATGACGTAAAGAGCCTGGTCAAGAAGAAGGAGGGCAAAAACAGAGAGCTGGCTGCCGTCACTGGCGGAGGGAATCCCGCGCTCTTTAAGACCTTCAAAGCGTGGGAGGAGAAGGTGCGAGTCGTAATCCATCCGGAGATCCTCGCCGGATTAGCAGGGAGAGTGGAGGCTGGTAAGTACAAACTAATGTATACCAGCACACCGCTATGTACTCACATGCGCAACTACCATGCCACAGCTCCCAGGGACAAACACCCCCATGTCCAGCACACAATACACAACACATCACACACACATGCAACAGACACTACCACACACAGCCCAAACCGAACAACTGTAAGATGCGTGGGGACACGTGTACACTAAGCCAGCCACGTAACCACCAACAGGTCCCCAAATATGCCAGAAGCGCCACAACGAGCACCCACCACACCCATGTGTCCGCCACAGCTGCACTAACCGACAAGTAACAGGTAAGTGGCAGGAACACAAAGTGCAGTGGGTCGGAGGGGGACAGCTGAAGTACAACACCCACCAGGCCCCCACTCCCACAGACCAGCAAGGTGGAGCACTCCCCACACCCATGTGTCAGGCACAGCTGCACCAACCGACAAGTAACAGGTAAGTGGCAGGAACACAAAGTGCAGTGGGTGGGACGGTGGACAGCCCAAGTACAACACACACCAGGCCCCAGTCCCACAGCACAGCAAGGAGGAGCATCCCCCACACCCCACACCCACGTGTCAGCCACCGCAGTGCACAACGACAGCCGAAAGGCAGACATCACGGTCCACAGCAATCGGTGTCAGTGGGTGTACAGCCACCCCCACGACCCACTACACCCCCCACCCCCACAGACCTGCAACATGGAGCACCCCCGCTAAGAGCCATGTGGCATCCAGTACAGTGCACGCACGAACAACTTGCAGGTGGGAAACTGGACAGGGCTGGATTACTGGAGGCATGAGGACCATAACACCACCAACACATGGGACATGTCACGTAGCACACGAACACGCAGCACCGCCCACCGTCACGAACAAGTGAACAATGTGCACACGGACATGAACAACAGACTCACACCCCACATGACCCATCACAGACATAGCAACACCCAAGGAGCCACATCTGCATGCACAAGCCACACTGAATATAGTCCCACACGGCAGCCACTGTGCAACTCATCACACACAACCGAAACACCATTGAAGTCCTGTCCATGTAGCCCCTACTGCCTGTCAACCACACACCCCACAACTACGCCTATGTAAGACAAACAACACTAGACGCAACAGAGCGGAACAACATAAATGCACACGAACACCACTGAACCCATCAAACACACAGACACACCATGCACATACAACATACCATCCATCCCATCCGTCAGCCCCAGTCTCATGAAAGGCATGTCATCCGCACAGCTGCCACACATACAGCAGTCACGCTAAGACACATGCCCATGACCAACCATGTGCCAGAAGTCAATTAAGCGCACGACACACTGTGAGCAACAACACACAACATGGGCCACACCCCCCGAGCACTGCAGTGATGCACATGGCACAGGGCAGCACGCACACCAAGGAGATGGGACAACTGCAATACGTTGGCTGGCACACAACTATCACTCACTCATAATGATGCGTCCAATGCCATGTCCAGTAACCACAACAGACAGCAAATATGCAGGGCATGTCAGGCATGCACACACCTCAGACCATGCACTGTCATGCTGCCACAACACATGTCACGTTCGGCACCCATGGCTCACAGCATGTACCCCAAAAGCATATACCCTCCCAAATGCGAATCTGGGGCATGGCCCCCATGTTGCCATATGCGTTCCTAAGCGTTCCATTTGAACCCCAAAAGCATCTTCCCTCCCAAATGCGAATCTGGGGCATGGCCCCCATGTTGCCATATGCGTTCCTAAGCGTTCCATTTGAACCCCAAAAGCATATTCCCTCCCAAATGCGAATCTGGGGCATGGCCCCCATGTTGCCATATGCGTTCCTAAGCGTTCCATTTGAACCCCAAAAGCATCTTCCCTCCCAAATGCGAATCTGGGGCATGGCCCCCATGTTGCCATATGCGTTCCTAAGCGTTCCATTTGAACCCCAAAAGCATATTCCCTCCCAAATGCGAATCTGGGGCATGGCCCCCATGTTGCCATATGCGTTCCTAAGCGTTCCATTTGAACCCCAAAAGCATCTTCCCTCCCAAATGCGAATCTGGGGCATGGCCCCCATGTTGCCATATGCGTTCCTAAGCGTTCCATTTGAACCCCAAAAGCATATTCCCTCCCAAATGCGAATCTGGGGCATGGCCCCCATGTTGCCATATGCGTTCCTAAGCGTTCCATTTGAACTCCAAAAGCAAAGTACAAACCAGACCCAGGATGGGCCAGGAGCCCGCATACACCAGAGTCACAATGAGTAGGGGCAAAGCAACACACCCATCGGCATGGCCAATCCGTCCCATGCCACATGTGCACAGCACACAGTCCCATTGCCTAGCACACACACCTACAGATGCCACAGCCACACACTCGCCTCCGGGAAACCCATGTACGAGATTGCACGAACTGCCAATGTCAGACGACTAATACATACTTCGCCAGGTGCAACACAATAACAAATCTCATTCTCTCCACAGGTGACGAACTGCTGGACGCTGGGGATGGAGACAGCAGCCAGCACAGCCAGCCTACAAGCCCCCAACGAGGACTCACGGATCTGGAGGATCTGTCCACCTCTTCGGACACGGACCACCAAGCTGGCCCATCTGGCGTGGCAGGGCCCAGCCGCTCCCCAGGACCCCTCCTACCCACCAACCCATCATCCAGGGATGCTGAACAGTCCCAGTCCCCTGCTGCCACTGTCGTTGCGGCCACACCCACGGTCATTGCGGCCACTACCACTGCCGCAACCGCCACCATCGCCGCACCGACCACCACCGCCTCCACCACCACCACGTCTTCGCTGGCACCAGCCCCAGCGCAGGTGGTGGCCCGGACGACTGGATCCACCCTGGGAGCCACAGCGAAGACCGTGGTGAGCAATGTGGCTAGTGGGCAGGCCGGTGGCAGCAGGACTGGTAGGAGGAGCAGGGTCAGGGAAACGCCAGCCTCCCCTGGGAGGCATGCCCTGCCTCAAATGGCCAGAGTCCTTGGGGCCTATGAAGAGGCCCAAGGACAATGGGCCAGGTCTGCTACTGACACGCGGGAGGTGCTGGGGGTGCTGAGGTCCATGGACGCCCATATGGGCCAATTCGTGTCCCGTATGGACCAACTCGTGGACCTCATGGGCCAGCTGGTGGTGGCGGTGGGGTCACAGGCAAGGCCAGCAACACCACCTCCGCCACCACCTGCTAGGGCGCAGGCTCGGGCAGCAGTGTCCACTTCCCCTGCGTCCACAGCCAGTGAGCACACCTCACCCACCACCAGCAGGTCACCACCACACACCCCCTCCCAAACGTGGAAGGGGCCGTCCGAAGAGGAAACAGATCTCCCGGGAGGACTTCGCACGCTCCAGTCGCAAGTGAGTCAGCCAGCCAGCCTTCCGCCAGCCTTCCTTGACCAGCCACTGCATTGACTTGCTCTACGATCCCACTCCACACAGCCATCTGGATGGCATGTGTGTGTTGGACTATGGACATAGAACCAGTGGGTACACCCTGATCATCACGCAGCCATGACCGACAGCTCATTGTCACTGCACGCACCACTTTTGTCATCACCTTACACACAATCACATGTCACAGTTTGTAATAAATGCACCTTTTTCACTAACTGCTGTTTGTGCCCTGTGTCTTTATTGTACGGAATACAACGGCCACCTTGGGCGGAAAGGCACCTGATGCGTGGCATGGAAATGGAATCCGGAGGGCCTGTAGGGACCTAGGGGTGGGAGACAGAACAGGAGCACATTCAATGAGTGTGTCACACACCCATCACACAGTACATGTCAACAACTACAAGCAATGTACACACATCGCACAGAGCAATAGGGCACAATGCCACAGTCACCAACAGTGGCATACTACCCTGGCCATGGAGCGTTGACACACTGCACGCAGTGAACATACGGCCACCCTGACACAGCACACACACACCTGCATAGATACAGACACATCATCCGTCGTACATGGACACTCACCGTCAAGTGAAGTAGCGGGCGATGAGCTGCTGGCGCACATTCCCAGCTTCCTCCTCTCCGCTGTCCACCTCACTCGAGCTGTCCTGGTCTGCGGGCTGGGGCCCTGGTTGATCTCCGTCATCCACAATGAGGGGGATCTGCTTCCGAATGGCCAGATTGTGCAGCATGCAGCACGCCACCACTATCTGGCACACCTTCTGTGGGGAGTACGCCAGTGCACCCCGGTGCGGTCCAGGCACCTGAACCTGGACTTGAGGAGGCCAAAGGTACGCTCGACCACACGTCTGGTCCTCCCATGTGCCTCATTGTATCGATCGTCTGCTGGGGTGCGAGGATTCCTCAATGGACTGAGCAGCCATGCCCCATTCGGATACGCAGAGTCACCTGGGTGTGAGGGACACAGAGAACTGTTGCTATTCCAACTGGACAGGGGACAGTATCGCACAACCAGCACGCTACACCACTCCACATACTCACCGACAATACAGCCACGATCCTGTTGCAGATTGGACATCAGTCGTGGCAAGATGCTGTTGCGCATTATGTGTGCGTCATGGGCCGAGCCTGGAAACTTTGCACACACGTGGGTGATCACCATGTCCGCAAGGCACACCACTTGCACATTCAGGGAGTGCGTGTGCTTCCTGTTGCGGTACAGGTGCTCAGTGGCCTGTGGTGGAACAAGGCCAACATGGGTGCAGTCAATGGCTCCCACGACGTGTGGGATTCTGCCAAGGGCATAGAATGCACCCTTCACTGCCGCCAATTCACGAGCCCTGGGGAAGCGGATGTACCTGTTCCGGTACAGCATCATGGCTGCCAGTACATCCCTCAGCACCTTGCTGAACATGGGCTGGGACATCCCTCCTCCACTGCCCACTGTGTGCTGGAATGACCCAGTGGCGAAGAAATGCATGGCGGCCATCACCTTAGCCGTGGGGGTGACAGCAGTCGGATACACCCTGCGGGGACGGAGATGGGGCTCTAACATGGCACACAGTCGATGCAGAGTTGGCCTGTCCAGCCGAAACTTCCTGATTACCTCTGTATCGTCCATGTCCGCCAGCAATTGGTATGGGCGGTCAATGTTCGGTCTCCGCCTGGGTTAAATGGCAGAGGACACATGTCAAAGCAACACGGCACATAGCAATTTCGCATACACATCACTGACATGACTGAGCAAGCACATGGGCCACAGCCCAGCTGTCAAGCTGGGACGGCACGGCCACAATACACTTACACAGGTCTTCCAACAATGGCAATGGCAAGTGAGACATACCACTGCCATGTGCATGCACATGGGGATCTAGGCCCCAATGACTTGCGGGGCGTGCTGATGGGGACTGACTGCATATTCGTCAAGCGGCAACGCCACGGCAACATGAGTGTCTGCTGAGCATGGTACTGCTTCCGAGGCTGGATGAGTATGGCACACGACGACGACGATGTGGGCACGGGCTGAGCGGCCAATACAAGTGGGACCTGTGGCACGAGGGGATATGAGACAGTAGTAGGTGTCAGCACTGCACCCTAGGTACAGCACTGTACGGATCACAGCTCCCGAAACATTGACTGGTGTCCACATTGACAGCCCCATGCCAAGACGGCTGTGTGCTTGCAGTCACACGTCACAGGTGAGAGGTTACATTGCACGTGCCAGGTGGCAGTCGTACATAGTGGGAGCTGGCATGTGTGTGCATGTGTCTCCTGTTCAGGATCCACCAGATGGGCGCTGACTCTGTACTGACCATTGGACACAGCATGTTCCGTGGAAGGCTTGTGTGTGTGGGATGTTGGCACTGGATGTGCCTCCGTTGGGTGGGGGGCCATGCACAGGGCGGGTACGTCGATGATTGCGCATTGTTGGTCACGGTGGGTGCACCAGCTAAGATGTGTTGCCCTGTGTTCAATTCCTATGTCCGCATGATGATGGACTGTGGATGTGGGCAGACTACACATTGGTCGATGTGCTGTCTATATGCATGTGCCTTCACACCAGGCACAGCTGCCCCTGCACATGTGACCCCTGCTGGACTCGCTGCTGGGTCTGTGGAGCTGATGCACCTTCTGCGCGTGGGGCGGACAGCTCTCCTCACTTCCCTCATTGCGCATGTCATGTCTTTGCCGCAGGTGACATGGATCATGGAGGGCCCACATGTACGCGTGGGTAGGCTACACATGATTGTTCACTGGTCGCCACCCCCAGTCAGTGTTTCGAATGGGAAGGTTGTCGTGCTGGTGGTATGTTCGATGTGGCGGATGGGCGGGCCTAGGTGCGGGCTTACATTCCGGACATGGGGGTAGTTGGATTGGCGACTAGTTGCAGTACACACGGGACACGTCTCTTCCTTTCCACATCTGGGTCATCCCTTGTACTAACTGACAGTGATACAGTCATCTTCGCCCCAGCCCTCATGTCCTCCCCTCGCCCCCAATATGCATGCTCACCTGCGAGGCTAGCGCTTGCACAGGCAGCCCCAAGCTCGCACCAGAGAGGGCAAGGAGTGTATGTGTGGGTCCAGTTGCACGAGTGGGCTGTCTCAGGGTATTATGTGTTGCGGGACGCCGTCCACCTGCGTGGTGCCCCAAATGGAGACCCGGCCTGCATGGACTATGCATCACAGTCTTCGCCTTCCGGATCCGCCACCTGCGACACCCAGTGGCTGTGGCTGCCCTTGCGGCCATGCCGCGTCCGTCTGTGGCTGATGGCCCACACATTCACTCTTTGGCCTCTCTGGGGGGGGCTCAGGGGTGGTGGCGCACGCGCTTGCACTTAGTCGCAATGGCATGTGGCGTGGTTGGTATGATGGGCAATGGATGGGATGGTGCGAGCCACCTCCCGTGACGTCAGTGCTGCTCGTGCTGTGGTGCGTCCCCCTACACTTCCATTTGACTTTTTGCCATGCTGGACGTTGAGGTTCTATTGCCTGCGTGATATGACCAGGAGGAGCGCGAGGAGACCTCTCACACACCATGCTCCACTGCCATCCCGTGCCCTGTATCGCCTGTGCGGATTGACTATGTTGGGGTTACACCTGGTCGACTGGGGCTGTGTGTGCCTTGTCAAGGGGCATGGCGGGCGCACAACAGGATCCAGCTTGTCCACAGAGGGTGGGCTGAGGTGCGCCTGGTACCGCTTTGTACGTGTGCCCGGCTGCTGTGCACACACGTGTTCACTCCCCCGACAGGTGTCCTCTCACAATGCCCAGGGAAGCGGTGGTGTACTGTTCATGAGCCCTCCCAACACGGCGTGCTCCAACTTGGCATGTGCGCATCTACCCGTCGCACCCACCCACCTGAGCACTGCGTCCATACGACTTCACACGACACATGTGTGTCTTCCACAGTAGTGCTACTCATTTGCGTTGACATCCAATACCAGTGGACTACATGGTCATGTCACGACTGCCGTGTACTTCACATACTCTCATCCTCTCTCATTCGTACTTGTGAAATGAGTCAGCGGAGACAGTTTTGGTTTCAAACATTATATTGAGTCTTCTGTCCTCTGTGATGCAGTATAGTGGACACTACTGGCAGCGGAATACATGTTGAGGATATACTGAGCATGATTACAAATGGGATAGGGTGTGGGGTTACATCTGCTTGGCCAAGGCTGTGCTAATGTACATTTACGTATAGCTGCGGAGCTGCGGACTTTGACACAGACGGTATACATGTAGCCTACCAGACCGCTCGGCATCATGGGCACAGTCCATCTCAGTTCCATGTGACAGGTTTGCTGCGGTTGTTCCTCATGCACGCGTGCATGTGAGATGACATCAGGGCATGTGCTTGCGTGCATGCAGCGGCGTGCCACTTGTTGTTGCACTGTGGTGGTTACTGGACATGTCACAGTCACTGGGGTCGTGTTGTTGTTGTATGCACTTGTCGTCCATGCAAAGGTCCTGGTATGGGATTCCCGGGGCGGGGGTGGGAGGGGTGCAGCACCCACAGACTCCAGGCGACCTATTCATGTCCACTGAGCGGTGTGTGTGTCCATGGGCGCTGGATCCATGTCGTGTCCTGGTTGTTCGTGCAGTTCCGTCCATGTGGGTGCGATGCACAGAGCCCATGCCACTGCCTCCCACGATGCATGCGGTGTTCCTGGATGTGATGGGGAACAGTGTGCATGTCCCGGTCATATCCGATGTCATGGCGATGTCGTTGATGGTGTGGTTACAGTTGCCGGTCGTTTGGTATGGCTGTTGTGGTGGTGACTGGCCAGTCCGTGCGGAAGCTGAGCATGGGTGCGGGGTTGGACATCATAGGTCACTCGGGGAACCTGCGTTGTGGTCCGACGTATTTACAGGTTGACAGGTATGCGATGCCGTCCAGCAGGGCTTCCATGTCATTGGTGGTGTACATGTTTGCCAGCCAATGAAGCGGATGGTGGCTGTCAAGGTGTTGTTCGTAGGTTGTCCCTTGGAGGACCATGATGGGGCATGCTGGGTGACATTCGATGTAGCTGTTCTCGATGATCCGTCGTGTGGAGGCACAGTGGTTCCATTTCAGTGCGCGTGCGATGTTGGCCACATACGCCATGCCCCCATAGGCAGAGCAGGCCCTGTCGTGTGCGTCCAGAGGGAGGAGTAGTGGTAGCAGGTCCGCCTTCAGACATGCCGGGTTGGAGAGGCATATCTCGACGGGATGCTGGTAGGGACACCTCCGACAGTAGAAGACGGGCATGACGCAGCTGAACAATGTGATGCGGTAAGTCAGTCGGTAACGTACGTTCAGCAGGGACAGGAGATCGCATCCCAATGTATGTATCGTGCTGGTTTGGTACAGCTTGAGCTCTTCGGCGTAGTTGGGTAGGTGTGTTGCGGTTGCCATTTCGCAGCGGTTCGTAGAGGTGGCGTGCTCCGGCTGTGTGTGCAGTCTGCAATGTGCACGCTCCGGGGTTGCTGTGAGCTCTGTGTAGTCGTGGGGAGACAGGACTTGTGTTCTGTTGGCTTGTTTGGAGGACACGGGCCCTCTTCCCACATGCTTCTCAGACAGTTCAAGGTCGGTGCTGTGTGACTCCTTCCAATTAACTTGCATGTGGCCGACATGGGGAGTGTTTTCTTCTTTCCTCCCCGTCCGTTGTGTGCTTCTGTGATATGCGCTATCTGCCGTGTGGTCGGTCTCCTCGGCATGCCTGTGTTGGTCTATTCTTGGACAATGGCTGTATTCACCGGCTTCTGTCGTAGGGCTGTGGTTTCGGTGTTGGAATGGAAGGTCATTCAGTGCTGTCTGCTCTCCCTTGTGTGGGCGGCAGGCTGCCTTTCCGCTCTGCGTTGGGCCTTGTGTGTGGATGTAAATCTTGGGCCACCTGTTGTCGGTCCCCGGGCTCTTTGGTGTTCCGTTTCATGTGTCTTGTTCATATGTGCAGGGTGGTATGGGTTTTTCAGTGTGGTACTGGCGTTCCTCTTCCCGAAGGGGCCCTGCTTCTCCTAGTTGGTGTTGCCGCCGCTGTGTGCTTCGCCATGTTTGTTACACTGGGGTGTGTCCTGCTGTTGCGTGACTTCACTGACATGTGTGCGTCGGTTGTGTGGCGTTGGGTGTTGTCCGTGAATTGGGCGTTGGGGACATGTCTGTGGCAGGCCTGTCACGTGTCATGTGCGTTCGGGGTGGGGCTGGTGTGTGTGCTGCTTGGTTGTGTCCCTGTGTCTGTGTGCGACGCATGCATGGCGCTGCGGTTGGCCTCTGCGTTGTGCGCATGTGTGGCGGCGTCATCGGCGCTTTGGGGCCGTGACGGGGTGGTTGGTTCCTAGTCCCAGGTGGTGTGTACACATGTGTTCCGCGATGTTAGGATTTGGCCTGTGTGTCATATGTGGATGCAATGGTGGATGTGTAGTGTGCACGCGCTGGTGGGGGGTTGTCCGCTTTATCCGCCCTTGCACTGTGTGCGCTGTTTGCGTGCACTTGTTGTGTGTGTGCCTACCTGCGTCTCCGCGGTACGTTGCGTCCTTGGTGGTGCATCAGCAGAAGCATGGGAAGGGCCTGCAGTGCTGGATTCATGCCCGGGGTGCCGCTTCTTCGTTGTCCGTGCTCTGCGTCCGTGTTTCCGCCTCTCTTTCACGTGCGGTGTCTCTTTGCCGTGGGAGCCGTTTGTTTGCGGCATCATAATTTATGCGCCGGGCGGGACGTGTTTCGTCGGACGGTGTGTGTCAGTTGTGCTGCGCCGCTACGTGTGCGGGCGCACTTTGATGGCGGACGGTGTTGCTGGCTTGCCGGCGGTGTTTGGCCTGCTTTTCGCATCGTAATTGGGCGGGCGTGTGGACTGCTGCGTGCCGGTGGTAACTGGTGGTTTTTGCATCCGCCAGCACGGCGGTAGTGCTTCCGCCCGCCATCGTAATGGGCCCCATAGTGTGGTATTTTAATTAAATTAATATTATGTCTTTTAAATAATAATGATTTTTAAAAATTGTATTATAATTAAGTAATTTGTTTAATTTTTGTTAAAATTTAGACATCATGTTTATATTTAGAGTTTTATATTTTGGGGTATTCATTAGAGTTGTTAAAATATTTTATTTGTTTTAAGTGAACTACCCTCTCTCTACTGTTGCAAATACTGGAGTGGGAATAGTTAATTTGACCCCTTTGGTGTCCAACACTTGCCCTACTTTTGCACAGACTGGAGTGAGAATAGTAAATTATACCCCTCCTGAGCCCAACGCTTTCCCTGCTGTTGCACAGACCGGAGTGGAATATTAAATTTTACCCCTCATTAGTCCAACACTTTCCCTACTGTTGCACAGACTGGAGTGGGAATATTAAATTGTACCCCTCCTGAGCCCAACGCTTCCCCTACTGTTGCACAAACTGGAGTGGGAATAGTAAATTTTACCCCTCCTGAGTCCAACGCTTACCTTACTGTTGCACAGACTGGAGTGGGAATATTAAATTGTACCCCTCCGAGTCCAATGCTCTGCCTACTGTTGCACAGACTGGAGTGGGAATATTAAATTGTACCCTCCTGAGTCCAACGCTTTCCCTACTGTTGTACCAAATGGAATGGGAATAGTACATTTTTTACCCCTCCTGAGTTCAACACTTTTCCTACTGTTGCACAAACTGGAGTGGGAATTGTAAATTGTACAGTCCAATGCTTTCCCTACTGGGAGAATAGTTTATTTATTATTCCTAGAATTTAATAGTTTTGTTAAATTTGTTAAATATATATTATTATTATTAACCCTGGGCGGAGTTCGCGGAGTTGCGCTACGCGAAACTCTGCGAAGTGGAAAAAAAAACTCTGCCGCGCTACGCAGAGCTCCGCAAGCGGCGGAGTGCGATAGAAAATTGCCGTTCGCGGTGATTTTCAGTGCCGGATGCTTGTCCGCACTGTGCAATCATCGCGAACGGCACCATGCACAGCGCAAGCGAGCGCTGCTTTCCTTTCTGCCGCTCAAGTAGATTTTTACTCGAGCAGCAGCTTTCTCAACGCGAACGGGCAGTTTCTCAACGCGAGCGGTCGCGAGCATATGCAACCACTCGCAATGAGAAACCCGACCCCCCGCGTTGAGAAATCTCGCCGGGAGGTTTATTTTCCACGCTCGCGCTCGCCAACTTGATGTTGACGATCGCGAACGAGGAAAAATCTCACCGGGAGGTGGATTTTCCTCGCTCGCGCTCGCCAACTTGACGTTGGTAAACGCGAGCGAGGAAAAAAACTCCGCTCCGCCGCGCCAAGCGGAGTTTTTTGGAACTCCGCGAGCTCCGCGTAACGCGGAGTGCGGAAAACTCCGCAAACTCCGCGAGCGGAGTTCACAGCCCAGGGTTAATTATTATGTGCTTGTGTATTGAATTATATATTTTATATATATATAAATTTATCTAAATTTTAGAATAGTTTTAGCAAAACGTATTTTTGTTTATTGTTTACTTTTTATGTATAATTAAATTCGAAATATTTTAAATGTTTTGTAGTTCATTTGTTAATTCTTTTGAATGTGTATGTACATATTATTTTTAATTTACATTATAATGTACTACTTTTTTGAATTTACTAATATAACAAATTGTATATGAAAATTTATATCACAAGAGAGGTTGCCCTCAGACGAAGTTGCACTCCCAAACAGATTCCAATTATTTATTCTGGAATGCAGCAAAGCCAGCAACATACAGAGAACAACAGGTTCAGAAGGTTTCCAGCAAACCCGGCAATGTTACTTCGAATTTGCCCACTGGAGGGTGATGAACTGTGTTTTAGTTTCATGTTCGGCTTCAGCAAACCCACTTGGGATAAAATGAAATGTGCAGGGCTACTTATACCGACATGCACTTGTTGTGATACTCACTATAAGAGGCCCACTTCAGGATAGAACTTGGTGAACAGGTGCCTGTAATCAATCTGCTGAACTATCATGCATTTGGCCTGTGAGCAAGCACTGGGGAAGTCCGAAACGCATTAGCTCTGAAAGAAGAAATAGGAATTTTCTGTATGTTGCTGGCTTTGCTGCATTCCAGAATAAATAATTGGAATCTGTTAGGGAGTGCACCTTCGTCTGAGGGCAAACTTTCTTGTGATATATATATAGATTAGTAAATTCAAAAAAGTAGTACATTATAATATAAATAAATTTTTTTTTTTAAATAGTTACGCATGATATATGTGTGTTTTAAAAAAAAATAGTATATTTATATCTATATTTTATAATATTACTTAAACATATTTAATTTACATTATATTAATGTTATATGCTAAAATATTTAAGATTTAATACTTTCAACTGTATGTATGTTAAAAAGCAATATTTTTATCTATATTATATCGATATTAGTGTAAAACGATATTTTTGTTCTCACCTCTAAATGTATATGAAAACGATATTTTTGAGCTATGATATTTTTTACACAATATTTCTGTGGCATGATATTTCGGGTTTCGACATTACTTAAGTGAACCATATATCTTTCTGGCAATAGTTAATTCAATTTTATCGGCCATTGTAGCGGCTTCTATCAGCCCCTGCTTCACTACTCTTCACTCCCTTGTAAACCATGGACAAGAAATATTTGGGTTAGTTTCCTGGTTTGTGCGGGACATAAAAAACAATCTAAAGTGGTAAAAAAGTCAGAATGATACAAGACAAAATTATTCCTATCAAAGTCAGCTGTGTCATGTAAATTAAAAAAGTCAGCAAAAGTTTGATAAATTCTACCCAGTAATAAATCGTTGTTTATGTCATCCCATTTTACATTTCTATAGTTGTTATTATGTATCAGTGGTCCTGGGTAAAACTCAGGTTCACAATCCTGGGGGTTAAGGAGAATGTTGGCAAAAAGGTCTAAAACTAGGGCAATATGGTCAATGTCAAGGCATAAGAAGGGCCCTTAACCACCTACCATGCACCGCATCATGTATCCCTTTTGTATTTAAAAAATCTGCATACAGGAGGAAGGTGAGGACAAAGACGATGTCCAGCACCAGCCTATGTGGTGCTCACTACTATATTGTTGAAACAATCCCAATATAGGGGCCGATTCCGATTCGGGCCGGAAAACATACCGACCGACTCGGTATGGGAATATAGTCCGATCGACACGTACCGGCGCTGCCCGACCTGCGTAGTACGATGAAATGCATGTGAATCACGACCGACTCGTACGGAACACAAGCCGAACGACCGAACCGCACGGAAACAAGCTATCCGGCCGGGAAACCACGCGAATCGAACCGACCGACACACACCAGGAATGAACCCGACCGAAACGTACCCGCGAAATCCGACCCGCGCAGTACGATGCAATGCGTGTAAAACCAGACCGAGTCGCACGGAGCCCAAGCCGTACGACCGACACGCATACAAAACCCAGCCGAAGCAACCCAATACTCCGCGACCGACGCGTACGCTGCACATGAAACCTAGCAGAAACACAGCGTGAACGACTCGGAGAAGTTCGCACGAGACAACTGCAGCGTCCTACTCGGTCAGAAGAACGTCTCCTACATGCACAAAAAGTACAAAGGGAAAAATACAAAAAAAAGGGCCAAACAAGCAATTACAAAGCCAATAAATACTGGGGGGGGGGAAACATGGAACAAAGACACACCCACAACTCCACCCATATAAAGGCCACAAATCCATACCATGATCCTTTGCAAATTCAACTGACCTGCCAGCACAGAACACCATCAGACAGCAGCCATAGACACACTCACAGCTCATCCATCACACAAGCCACACACCATTAGCACCTGAACAAATAGCACCCTCACATACACCCAGCAAAACCTACACTCACACACCCTCACTTGCACACACACACACACATCAATCACCACCACCACCCATCACCATGCCCCCAAAGAAGAATCCAAAGTTCCTAGACAGTGAATTGGAAGTCCTGGTAGATGAGATCCTCAGGGTAGAGCCACAGTTGTTTGGTACATTGGTCCAACAGACCCCCATGTTGCAGAAAATCAAGATGTGGGAGAGGATCGTCGACAGGGTGAACGCACAATCACCATGTTTGCGCACAAAGGAAGACATCCAGAACAGGTGGTATGATGTGCGCAGGAGGGTCAAGGACCTACTAAAGAAGGATTACATCTTGAGTCAGCGCACCGGCATTGGCCCTCCTGCCAAACCAGTATACCTCAGGCCCTGGGAGGAGAAGGTGCGGGCCATCCTACCACCAGTGAGCGTATATGGACTATCAAACATCCCAGAGCCTGGTGAGTACACAACTAATACACCCAATATTGTGTGACAATACACACACATCACTGTCAAGGGGATAGTCAAACCATGCACCCTTACAAATCCACAGCAACCAAAAGATAATCATCCCAAGATGTGTATGTTAGTCAGAGAAACACAATACCTGCCATCTCATAGTGATATGTAACTGTGTCATGACATGTACAAACCTAACAACAAATAGAGCAAGGCAGTGGCACAAATATAACAAACAAACACAGTCAGATATGTTGCCACCACTAGAACACCACCTCACAGGGAAGCTCACTGAAAGGAAGGAATTCTGTGTATGCTGGTGAAGTCAGTGTAACCAATAGCATGATGGGAGTTGTAGGCACAGATATTGGTCACCCTCACAATTGGCCCATCAACACCACTCTGAACCATGCTCACATCACAGGGAGTGGAAAAGAACTGACAAGATGGCTGAAACTGGGTACTGCTGTGGGGAGCACAAGGCCCTGCTGGGAACTGTGCAACAACCAACAGCAGGACACCACTGACTGACATCCTGAAAGCCAACTTGCACTCCCTGCAATGGAAGCACGTTCCATGGTGGGATATCTGGCTGGGTGGGAAGGAGGACTGACAGCTCTGACCATAGTTACCAGCAGCTTTACTCACACACCCCCTTAACACAAACTCCACACAACTCACCTGGGAGAATGCATTGCCTCACACTCTAATTAAATATCCCACAAAGAACTACCACACTGGGTTATGCTGTGTGAAGAACAGGGACACTTTTGGGACTTGTAGCCAAACAAACACCAGGACAACACTGTCAGCCATCCTGTCAGCACAGGCACACTACCCCACAGGGAAGCAGAGTTAAAAGGAAGGAAGTATGGGCATGCTGGGAAGGGGGGTGTAGGCAATAGCATGATGGGAGTGGCAGTCACAGCTCAACATCCCCCACCCACATGGCCCAGCAAGCTCACACTGAAGCATGCACACCTCACAGGGAGTGAAAAGCCACTTCAAAGATGTCTGACAATGGTGCTCTGTTGTGGGGAGCACAAGGCCCTGCTGGGAACTGTGCACCAACCAACAGCAGGACACCACTGACTGACATCCTGAAAGCCAACTTGCACTCCCTGCAATGGAAACACGTTTCATGGTGGGATGTCTGGCCTGGGGGGAGGAGGATTGCCAGCTCCGACTACAGCTACCAGCAGGCCCTTACACACACACCACTTCCACTAACTACAAACAGCACACCTGGGACCGTGCTCTACAAGAGAGTGAGTGAAAAGCCACTTCCAAGATGTCTGACACTGGCCTCAGCTGTGGGGAGCACAAGGCCCTGCTGGGAACTGTGCACCGACCAACAGCAGGACACCACTGACTGACATCCTGAAAGCCAACTTGCACTCCCTGCAATGGAAGCACGTTCCATGGTGGGATATCTGGCTGGGTGGGAAGGAGGACTGACAGCTCTGACCATAGTTACCAGCAGCTTTTCCCACACACCCCCTTAACACAAACTCCACGCAACTCACCTGGGAGAATGCATTGCCTCACACTCTAATTAAATATCCCACAAAGAACTACCACACTGGGCTATGCTGTGTGAAGCACAGGGACACTTTTGGGACTTGTAGCCAAACAAAATCCAGGACAACACTGTCAGCCATCCTGTCAGCAGAGGCACACTACCCCACAGGGAAGCAGAGTCAAAAGGAAGGAAGTATGGGCATGCTGGGAAGGGGGGTGTAGGCAATAGCATGATGGGAATGGCAGTCACAGCTCAACATCCCCCACCCACATGGCCCAGCAAGCTCACACTGAAGCATGCACACCTCACAGGGAGTAAAAAGCCACTTCAAAGATGTCTGCCAATGGTGCTCTGTTGTGGGGAGCACAAGGCCCTGCTGGGAACTGTGCACCAACCAACAGCAGGACACCACTGACTGACATCCTGAAAGCCAACTTGCACTCCCTGCAATGGAAGCACGTTCCATGGTGGGATATCTGGCTGGGTGGGAAGGAGGACTGACAGCTCTGACCATAGTTACCAGCAGCTTTTCCCACACACCCCCTTAACACAAACTCCACACAACTCACCTGGGAGAATGCATTGCCTCACACTCTAATTAAATATCCCACAAAGAACTACCACACTGGGTTATGCTGTGTGAAGCATAGGGACACTTTTGGGACTTGTAGCCAAACAAACGCCAGGACAACACTGTCAGCCATCCTGTCAGCACAGGCCCACTAACCCACAGGGAAGCAGAGTCAAAAGGAAGGAAGTATGGGCATGCTGGGAAGGGGGGTGTAGGCAATAGCATGATGGGAGTGGTAGTCACAGCTCAACATCCCCCACCCACATGGCCCAGCAAGCTCACACTGAAGCATGCACACCTCAAAGGGAGTGAAAAGCCACTTCAAAGATGTCTGACACTGGCCTCAGCTGTGGGGAGCAGAAGGCCCTGCTGGGAACTGTGCACCAACAAACAACAGGACCACACTGTCAGCCATCTTGCCATTGCTGTCACACTCACACACAGTGAAGTCCACTCAAAAGGAGGGAAGTATGTGCATGCTGGGAAAGGGGGTGTAGGTAGTAGCATGATGGGAGTGGTAGTCACAGCTCAACATCCCCCACCCACATGGCCCAGCAAGCTCACACTGAAGCATGCACACCTCACAGGGAGTGAAAAGCCACTTCAAAGATGTCTGACACTGCCCTCAGCTGTGGGGAGCACAAGGCCCTGCTGGGAACTGTGCACCAACCAACAGCAGGACACCACTGACTGACATCCTGAAAGCCAACTTGCACTCCCTGCAATGGAAGCACGTTTCATGGTGGGATGTCTGGCCTGGGGGAGGAGGAGTGCCAGCTCCGACTACAGCTACCAGCAGGCCCTTACACACACACCACTTCCACTAACTCCAAACAACACACCTGGGACCGTGCTCTACAAGAGAGTGAGTGAAAAGCCACTTCCAAGATGCCTGACACTGGCCTCAGCTGTGGGGAGCACAAGGCCCTGCTGGGAACTGTGCACCAACCAACAGCAGGACACCACTGACTGACATCCTGAAAGCCAACTTGCACTCCCTGCAATGGAAGCACGCTCCATGGTGGGATATCTGGCTGGGTGGGAAGGAGGACTGACAGCTCTGACCATAGTTACCAGCAGCTTTTCCCACACACCCCCTTAACACAAACTCCACACAACTCACCTGGGAGAATGCATTGCCTCACACTCTAATTAAATATCCCACAAAGAACTACCACACTGGGTTATTGTGTGTGAAGCATAGGGACACGTTTGGGACTTGTAGCCAAACAAACGCCAGGACAACACTGTCAGCCATACTGTCAGCACAGGCACACTAACCCACAGGGAAGCAGAGTCAAAAGGAAGGAAGTATGGGCATGCTGGGAAGGGGGGTGTAGGCAATAGCATGATGGGAGTGGTAGTCACAGCTCAACATCCCCCACCCACATGGCCCAGCAAGCTCACACTGAAGCATGCACACCTCACAGGGAGTGAAAAGCCACTTCAAAGATGTCTGACACTGGCCTCAGCTGTGGGGAGCACAAGGCCCTGCTGGGAACTGTGCACCAACAAACAACAGGACCACACTGTCAGCCATCTTGCCATTGCTGTCACACTCACACACAGTGAAGTCCACTCAAAAGGAAGGAAGTATGTGCATGCTGGGAAGGGGGGTGTAGGCAATAGCATGATGGGAGTGGTATTCGCAGCTCAACATCCCCGACCCACATGGCCCAGCAAGCTCACAATGAAGCATGCACACCTCACAGGGAGTGAAAAGCCACTTCAAAGATGTCTGACAATGGTGCTCTGTTGTGGTAGTACCAGGCCCTGCTGGGAACTGGGCACCAACCAACAGCAGGACACCACTGACTGACATCCTGAGAGTCAACCTGCACCCACTGCAAGTGTGGCATGCTTCATGGTGGGATAACTGGGCTGGGGGGAGAAGGAGGTCCGGATGTCAACCAAATACCACCAATGCTGGTCATGCACACACCTCAACATCCACATTGAAATGCATCAGGTTGGCAGGACAATGAGCCACACCAATATCAACCTCTGACTGTGACAACTTAGGACAATGCAATGTACAGGGCCGCATCCAGAGGTACAGTCATGTGTTTGAACCATTGATGCCTGCAGAAACATAACATACATTGTGTGTCTCTTCCAAAAACAGGTGATGATGGGGAAACAGCAGCAGATGAGGAGGAGTCCCTGTCCCAGGCTCCGGGGGACCCTGAGCTCTCTGGTGTGGAACTGCCTCTGCCCTCATCGGATGGCGAAGCCAACCTGGCACCTCCGGTGTGAGTCATCATGCAGCACCAGCAGGACCACCATCTGCACCCCCTTTACCCATTCCTCCAACATCTGCCAATACACAGACCACCCCCACCGACACGGACAGACCAAAGACACTGAATGACAACAGCACAGGGACCACAGCCCACCGTGAAGCAACGGACAACAACCCCAGTACCAACGTCCAAGGGGGCCGAGGGTCACCTGTGCATGCCACGGCAGCTCCCGCACGTGTGGCCAGGGGTGGTGGGAGGGGTGGTAGGCAGAGGTCGCTGTTTGCAGCGGGGTCTGGACTGCATGATGACCCACAACTGGCACGCATTGCTGAGGCGTACCAGAATAGCACCGGAGAGGTCAGCCAGGTAGTGGGGATCCTCAAGGACATTCAACAGCAGCAGGCTGCCCATCATGCCCGCTTGGACTCCCACATGTCCCGTGTGGAGACACACATGTCCCGTGTGGAGACACACATATCTGGCATGGAGTCCAAGTGGGACACATTGGAAGAACTGACAGCGGTGCAGAGGGACATATTGACATGCCTCCGCCAGATTAGTGCCAACATGTCCACACCTCCCTGTGTGCCCACAACATCTGGTGCCGCAACAACTGCAACTGCCACAGGGAGGGAGGATGACTCTGGTGGAGAGTCCTCTGCACCGCAGCGGCCTGCACGTGAGGGTCCCCCAGAAAGAAGAGGGGTCGTCCGAGGAAGGACAACTGAGAGGCCGATGGCCATGTACATCCCCCAGGAACCCAACACCTGTTCTGGAAATTCTCCTTTGTGTGCAAACTGTTCACCCTGTCGAATGCAACACAACTCTCCCACATGACATGGGGAGTTTAAGTTGGACTAATGTATCAGATGACTGTGGACTTTACTCAGGACATTTCTGCTACCAACACTTCCAACTCATCTGGGAACTTTGGATTCCAATACCAATGTACAGCACCCACCATCCTGTGCACTATCCTCACACATGTATGTAAATAAACTCACTAATACACCATACTTGCCACTGTTGTGATTCCAAAGTTGTTTTTGTCATGGAGATGATGATCTGCTAAATGACACTGTGCATGCTAACTGCCACAGCAAGTTCAACACCGTCATGTGAGTCATGGCGACGTGACACATATGAGGGAGACACACCACTAGGGCTACACAACACATAGACACCAGGGCCATCTGACTCATCGCCTACACTGATGTTGCCAGGAAATACAGTGGAATGCACAGACAGCACACCTATTCAGAGTCTGTGTTAACTAGCCTACAGGTGCAGTAAGCAAATGTCAGTCAGATGAGTGACCACAGACAACGCACATCCCAAAGTGACGCACAGGTTTATTACACATTTGTAACATGTTGTTTCCACTACAAATGCAAGGTAATCCCACGTGGCAGTGGCCACACAGTCAAAAAGTGTAGAAGAAATAAAGTCCAGGGGTGTGTGGCACATCACCTGTAGGGAAACGACTGCTGCCACCCTGAAAGCTGAATCATGGTGTCGGGTGATCCAAGTTGACCAAACAACTCTGAAAGCACCCTGTGAAGGACAGACATGACACACAGTCAAAAGCACTGAAGAACAGGACAGAACTGCAATACTCATGCCCAATACATGTCACAAGATACCTACACAAAACCAAGTTAGCATGTCAACACTGTTGGGGAGTACAGACTACCTGTAAGGACACATCGCTGCACGCATCCAGTCAAGTAGCACATGGCCACACTCAAACAGCACCAGAGCACCACCCACACATATCATGCAAACTCACATCATTGACATGACATCTCTGGATACTCACATTCAGCTGAAGAAGTTGGTGATGAGCTGTGTGCGGACATCACCCTCATCATCATCATCATCACTGGCATCGTGGCCCAGGCCAGGATCCTCCACAGGTGGTGGATGTTGGTCATCGTCATCCAGGATGAGAGGCAACTCCTTCCGCACTGCCAGGTTGTGTAGCATGCAGCAGACGATGACAATCTTGCACACCTTTGCTGGGGCATATGGGAGGGCCCCTCCTGTCTTGTCTAGGCAGCGGAAGCGGCTCTTCAGGAGACCAAATGTCCGCTCGATCACTCTGCTGGTCCGACCATGTGCC
The DNA here is from genome assembly GCA_963921515.1 of Calotriton arnoldi. NCBI lineage: Eukaryota > Metazoa > Chordata > Amphibia > Caudata > Salamandridae > Calotriton > Calotriton arnoldi. The sequence continues at coordinate 339,933 of CAWUFW010013576.1, read as the reverse complement.
TCATTGTAGCACATCTGGGCTGGTGTCACATGGTTCCTGAGGGGTGTCAGCAACCACGGCATGTTGGGGTATCCGGAGTCACCTACAGACAGACAATTGCACATTAGCTGAGTTGGAAAAGAGGGCGGAATACAACATAGCAGAACACACACAATGGTACAAAGTCAGTACACACCGACAAGCCAGGCACGCTGATTCTGCATCTGTGACATCATGCTCGGGATGCGACTACTCCTCATCACGTAGGCATCGTGTGCCGAACCGGGGAAACGGGCACACACATGTGAGATGCTCATATCTGCAAGACATACCACCAGAGCATTGATCGAATGATAATGTTTCCTGTTCCTGTATGCCTGCTCATGTGCCTGTGGTGGTACCAAAGCCACATGTGTCCCATCAATGGAGCCAATGACATGTGGCATCCTCCCCAGGGCATAGAAGTCACTCTTGACGTCAGTGAGTTGTTGACGTTTAGGGAAATAGATGTACTGGTTCAGGTATCTCAACATTGCCTCCAAAACATCGCGCAGCACACGGCTGAACATGGTCTGTGACATCCCACCAGCAGACGCCACAGTGTGTTGAAAGGTACCAGTGGCAAAGAAGAGTAGGGCTGCCATCACCTTCACCTTGGGGGTCAGCGCTGTAGGGTATGGCCGGCCAGGTTGCAAATGTGGGGCCAACCGCACCGCCAATTCCTCAATCAGCGGCCTGTGGAAGCGGTACCGTCGGATGCAGTCACGTTCCACCATCGTTGCAAGGTCAGGGATGGTCTATGGACAGCTGGTGCCCTGCAGTGCATGGGTGAAGAAAGAAAGATTGTCAGTCACCCCACATATGTGCCATTGACCATACTCAATATCACATGATACATCATTACGAGACACAAGTACCTGATGTGTGTGCCGTTCTGTATGGACATATATGGCACCTACATAGCCAACATCTAACATCACAGTTCAACATGTGTTGACAACAAGTTCCAGGTTGTGCTATGGGAAATCATTAGGCTATGTCACAGTACCCATTTACTGCTGTCACGTTCCAAACACACACCACAGTGACATGTCAGGACAAATGTGCAACAGGCATCACAGCTCATTGACAGGTAGATTCCCAGGGACCCTGTATTGCCACATGGACACTGGCATGACATGGCGTATCATGTACACATCAGCAAAACAACCATGACTCCCACAGGTAGTGGCCCCTGTTGCCTCTGCAGGACAGACATGGACGTCTGTGACACACACACGCACAACATCAAAGTCCATGCACAAACAACGTGGATGTGGAGACTGTCTCCCATTGTGCACATGGAATCAGAGACATCGGAAACACAACATGCACACAGACTGTGGAGGGCCATCACTATTGTGGCAATGGGTCACCCTGTGACGTACATACCTTCCCACATGGGACTCAGGGGGTATGTGACATGACATACACATAAACATACACAACTTGGAAATGTGACCATGCCACATGCTCTGAAATGAACAGTTGCACATCACAGTGGTCATGTGCACAACACACAAAGGATTCTGTCCCCATGAACACGTGCACAGCCTGGGAGTGGCTGCCCCCAAGTGCCACCCAAAAAACCACATGTTGACCCCCATACACAGAAAAGGTAATGCAGCCTTACATGCCTTAGGATACAATGTGGACAGGCTGTGGTGTCGTAGGTGTGCCCCTGAGTCCCTGGCAAGTAAATGTGGCTGGCATACGTTCACCAGTGACAAGCATGGTGAAATATGCGAGTGACTTGTACAGGGACGCGTCGTACAGCAATGGACCGATCCGTGTGCACGCATTCGCCATTGCATATGATGTGAGCGGATACGTGTTGTACAGCAATGGACCGATCGGTGCGCGCGCATTGGCCATTGCATATGATGTGAGCGGGTACGCGTTGTACAGCAAGGGACCGATCGGTGCGCACGCATTGGACATTGCATTTGATGTGAGCGGGTACGCGTTGTACAGCAATGGACCGATCGGTGCGCACGCATTGGCCATTGCATATGATGTTAGCGGGTACGCGTTGTACAGCAATGGACCGATCGGTGCGCACGCATTGGACATTGCATTTGATGTGAGCGGGTACGCGTTGTACAGCAATGGACCGATCGGTGCGCACGCATTGGCCATTGCATATGATGTGAGCGGATACGCGTTGTACAGCAATGGACCGATCGGTGCGCACGCATTGGACATTGCATTTGATGTGAACGGGTACGCGTTGTACTGCAATGGACCGATCGGGGCGCACGCATTGGCCATTGCATATGATGTGAGCGGGTACGCATTGTACAGCAATGGACCGATCGGTGCGCACGCATTGGACATTGCATTTGATGTGAGCAGGTACGCGTTGTACAGCAATGGACCGATCGGTGCGCACGCATTGGCCATTGCATATGATGTTAGCGGGTACGCGTTGTACAGCAATGGACCGATCGGTGCGCACGCATTGGACATTGCATTTGATGTGAACGGTGTACGCGTTGTACAGCAATGGACCGATCGGTGCGCACGCATTGGCCATTGCATATGATGTGAGCGGGTACGCGTTGTACAGCAATGGACCGATCGGTGCGCACGCATTGGACATTGCATTTGATGTGAACGGGTATGCGTTGTACTGCAATGGACCGATCGGGGCGCACGCATTGGCCATTGCATATGATGTGAGCGGGTACGCGTTGTACAGCAATGGACCGATCGGTGCGCACACATTGGCCATTGCATTTGATGTGAACGGGTACGCGTTGTACAGCAATGGACCGATCGGTTCACACGCATTGGCCATTGCATATGATGTGAGCGGGTATGCGTTGTACAGCAATGGAACGATCGGTGCGCACGCATTGGCCATTGCATATGATGTGAGCGGGTACGCGTTGTACAGCAATGGTCCGATCGGTGCGCACGCATTGGCTAGGGCCTGGCATTGTAACGGACGCGTTTTCGAAGCTTTAACGAGTCTGATGCAGTGAATTCAGTTGGCCAGCCACAACAATGTTGCAAATTCATGGGTGTCATGAAGTTGAACTTTTGAAGGATGCTGTGTGCGTGTATAAGTGGTGCAATTCCATGGATTGGCCAGATTCAGAAGATGCAAACGACTTGGACCTATCACTTTGGACACATGGGACAGTATCTGCCTCTGCAGCACACATATAATGCTGGCTGTTCCCCTGAGAGCTCACTTGCCTGCACTACATGCTCCAGGACGACATCTGCCACCAACACTGCTGCTGTCTTTGCATCCTCTGGCTACTGCAATGGCACGTACTGTGGAGAGAGCCCCAGCCTTCAGTGCTGAGGAGAACCAGGCCCTGCTGGACAGCCTCCTTCCACAGTACAGCAAGCTGTATGGGAAACCAGGGGAGCAGGTGAGTGTGCTGTCCACTGCCTTACTAAATGTGCATGTTGTCTGACTAGCAAGACTTCCAGTGTGCACACCACTGGCTAGCATGCTCACTGAGTAGTTCTCACCCCCCAAAGTGTGTAGTTACATGCACTGAACAGGTATAGTGCAGTAACAGTGCATTCCAACAAGGTTGCACTGCCTGTGTACATCATGTGCCCCTGTGATTGAGACATGTATATCCAACTGTGTGATGCACGGATATGTTGCATGTGTAGTAATGGCCTTTTTCACTTTGTCACCCTCACAGGTTGATGCCCACCAGAAGCAGGAGATCTGGCTGACCATCGTCCGGGCAGTACGATCCGTGGGGGACTACAAGCGCCGGATCCGCAACTGCCAGAAGAGGTGGCAGGACCTTCGGGGCTGGACCCGGAGGATCGCAAGGGTCCAGCTGAAGCTGTCACCTCCTCGCAGGAGGGGCGGACACCGGACCCTGACCCCCCACATGCTCCGGATCCTGGCGGTGGTCTTCCCTGACCTGGATGGGCAGCTGAAGGCCAGACAGCAGCAAGGAGGGAGTGAGTCCATGACTGCACTGTGAACTTTGTCTGACATGCTTTGTGCCCTCCTCTGGCCTGGTTAAACCTCCACAGTACATCAGTCTTGTGGTCCAGGACCCATGTCCCTCAATTGTGACATGCCCACTCCTCATCTGATACCCAGGTGTGGCCCTTACAGTATGGAAATTGTGTCACTTGGGTACTGTGTCCTTGCATTTTGCTTAGCTCAGGGTGGGGGACAGCATTTGTTACCGTACCTTTGTGGTGGGCTTCATGGGTGGGTCAATTGCTTACACAATGCCTGAGTTCTGACATGTAATCTGCGTGTAACTTTGATATGTGTTCCAATTGCTGATCTGACTCACCACATGCGCCTGGGGTATTTGGCACACCCCCATGCTGCGGGTGGGAACAATGTTTGGGCCTCAGGAGTATGTATATCAAGTGTGTCACACATGCTTAGCCACATGCCTACTGTCCAGGGCTCATCCCTCTTTCACGTGGAGCAGGACAGTCATGCCTACTCCAGGGCATACAATACACTCTATACTCCCACTCCCGTGTATCAGCTGACACGTTGTGCTCAGTGAAATGTTCCCTCAGGTGTCTGTCTCTGTGTCATTGTGCTGTGGCTTCGTTGTCAGGACTACTGGGGTGTTTATCGGTTATGGCTCAGCATGCCATCTGAGATGTGACCATGAGAGACGATACTTGGGTGACATATAGGTGTTTGATCACTTGACTGTGCAGACTGGTGCATGCGACTGAGAAGTTCAGGCAGCTGTTTTTCATTCACAGCAGACTGTGAGGTGCTCAGGTTCAGAGAGTTGTGTTTCATGTCTCCCATATGTCCAATTGGTATGACATGGACAAATACGAGTTCAGATGATGTGGTGTGGGGCGGATGGACATGTGCACTTGTCAGCTACAGAACTTGCATTCCCCATGACCTAGGATTGTGACACAGTGCAGACTGTTGTTGGCTGGCTGCCCTGCCCATGTGACTGGAGACAGTGATGTATGACTTTGCAGGCATGCATGTGCCATGGCATTAAACTTCCTAAGAGTGATCCTGCAGGGGAGTGACATGTGCAACATGCACCCCATTGTGGCATTGACTATGAGGACATGGGTGCATCATGGTGTCTGGTGCTGGTATGCATCACATGCATTTCAAATTAGACTCTGGCCATCCCTTTATCCGGACACCTGTACTGACTCAGTGGCAAGAGATGTGATGTGTGCATGTTCACATACTTCACTGTGTTCCCTGCAATGTCCAACAACTGGGTAGGTGGTGCATCTGTCCACACTGGGGTATTACCATCCGGCAGGCACCAGACAGATGGGTGCAAGCTGTTTGAGGGTAAATGGGTGGTCACACCCTTCTGCTTACTGGCTCATGAGAGCACGACCCGCACTCTGCTCGTTCACTTGAAAAGAAGGAACAACGGTGTGAAATACAGTGGCACTTTGTTAAGCAATTCAGTAACACCGAGAACTGTTCATTTAATGCTGCTCGTCAACACATGAGCAGGATGAAAATGAAAGCATCAACAATATTACTAATCATATTTTAAGTGAAGCACAAAGATCTATGTAACTATCTATCAGTGAGCTACAGCCTATGGGGCAGGTCTTAAATGAGGGATCATGAATAGGCAAGCGCCTAGAAGGCAAATCTTAAATAAGAGAGCAAGAACCATCCAAGGCTACACAGTTTAAGCTAGGATAAATGCAATGAATTGGGTGTGGATGAGCTAAATTAGAAAGGCTGACAAAGCCAAAAGGCTAGCAATCAGAAAAGAGCATTACCACCTTGAGAGTAGAAGTTCTAGGCCCAAGATCAGGAGAACGGCCGACCGGGAACCCTCCCCATGCAATGCACTGGTATGAACAGTTCAGGGCGTGGACATGGGTGCAAACCTTTTATATGGCTTAATGCAGAACTCCTACCCACAGTTGACGTGGGCCCTGACGTGGGTCCTTGACCACACGCTTACAGTAACTGTGGAAAGTTTTTTGAAGAACAGAGAAGTGGTATCATGGTGAAAACAGGGGCTTTTAGCAGGTGGTCGGTGCTCTTGACCGCAAACATAAGAAAAAGATAACTTTTACCGTAAGATGCTCAGAAATTGAGATTTTATATATTATTTCTCTGTCACGTAGCCGCCTTTTCAGTTTCAGTGGAGCAAGCGTGGAAAGTTTCATAAGTTAAAATTTTGCAAACATTGCTTGTGAAAGAGCAAGATGTACCAGCAGAGTGTCACATACGTGTGGGCTAGCCTTATTCTTGTGACTGTGGATATTTACAAGGTGGGGGGCTGGTGCCGCGGTGGATGGCACAGGTCCCTGCTGTCAGGTCAGAAAGGCCTACAAGATTTGTTGTATTAAAAAATGATAGCATGAGGCAGTGGCCTCTTGGGCCTACATGTGTGTGTGCATCTAAGGAGGTGGGTTTGGGCCAAAGTGTATGTATCTAAGGGGGTGTGGACCACTGTGAGGGCTTGGGCCTAAGTGTATGTATCTAAGGGGGGGTGGAACACTGTGACAGGTACTAAAAGGCTAAATGAAAAATGGTCAGCTTAGGTCATCTATCAGGGCCTGACTGGTGGGGCCTATATGGGAGTGCCATGTTTCATGGGCAGAGCAGAAAGGTACATGGGTCTGTGTTATATGGTAGAACAGAACCCTACTACAAAGGCCAGGAGGGGTGTGAGTGCCATGGTTGACCATCAGACTGACAATTGGCTTCTCCTAATCTGTGTGAGCACTTTTGGCAATGTTCAACTAAGGATGCCAGGGCTTGCTCTGTAATGTGCTGTACTTACTGTGGTGTGTGCGGTCAGTGCAGGTGACTGATGTTTGTCTGTTTCCCTAATTGTTTGCAGATACATCCACGGCCACAGGAGGGGACAGCTCCACGGACCAGGAGGAGCTGCAGAGCCAGACTGGGTCAGCACCCGATGAGTGGTCGGAGGGACCCAGTGGCACGGAGGGCGAGGGGAGCCACACCAAGGAGTCCTCAGCACCATCCACCTCAGCTGAGGCCACAGCAGCTCGGAGGATGACTCCCTTGTGGAGGCGGTTGTCAGCAGCCACCACACCCCAGCTAGTATGGCTGGCACCGCCACCACCACCACCACCAGCACCGCCCTCCCATCGGCTCCCATTCCAGAGGTCCGTGGAGGCTCCCGTGTTCGGGAGCGTGTCTCCTTCGTGCCGGGCACCGCACCCCCTGCGTCCCCTGCTGCCCTGAGTGAGGAGTCTGTGTACTTACTTCGCCAGCTCCATGTAGGGCAGACAGCTATGCTGAGTGTCCTCCATGCACACACCACTCTGTTGACACCGCTGGTGTCGTTCATGGAGGGCATCTCATCTGGCATGTCTGCCCTACAGAGGTGCAATAAGTCCATGGACTCCTCCCTGACGGCAGCAGTGTCCCTCCTCCAACAGTCCCTCACCCCTCCTACCTCTGCCCCATCCACACTTCCTGGCTCCCTACCTGTCCCAAGCACATGCACACCTGCACAATCACCCAAACACACAGACACAAGCAGCACAGAAACACCCAAAACAAAGGCAAAACGTGCACGCAAGCATCCTCAGGGGACTGATACCACACCCACAGGGGATGGGGAACAGACACACACACAGGCATCCACAGTCACTCCGCAGTCCTCCAAATCCTCTCCCTCCAAGACCCCTTCCCTTGCCTCACCTGCAACCCCACCTAAACAGCAGCTCTTCCTCTGTGACCTCGGCCTCTTCCCCTCCGATCCAGCTGATCCAGCATACAGGGGGAAGAGGAAGTCCACCCACACAGAGGGGAGTGCCCCTCACCCCCGGACACCCTCCCCCAGGCACAGACAAACTAAGGCCCCCACACGCAAGTCCCCCGGTCCCGGAAGAGCAAGACCCCGCCACCGCCCTGCAGCTCAACCACACAGTCTCCTTCCTCCATCCCTCAGGCCCCCACAACACTGGTTCCCCCACCACACCCTGCCCCAGGTTCCCCCACCCACAGATGCACCATCCCCAAAATGATCCGTCCTTCTCCCCCTACCACTTGCTCTTCCAGCCTCACACCCCCGCTGCACATGTTTGTGCCACTGGTGTGGAGACCGTGTCCTCCCCTCTGTCCTGCCCACCTTACCTGAACCCCATTCTACTCCCCTGGAGATAGGCACTGCAGTGGAGTCCACTACCACCCCGTCTGACTTGGGCACTGCAGTGGGGAACCTGTCCACTCCATCTGGCCAGACCACTGCAGTCGTGCCGGCACCCACACCATCTGACTCATGCCCCCAGTTGTGCCGGCACACACCATGTCAGACACCTCCACTGCAGTTGTCAGTGACTCTCCAGCACCAGCCACCCCTTCCCTGCCTCCTTCTGGTGAGCCCTGATCCTGTCCCTGTGGTGCCTGGCCTGCCCCCCGTATACCCCTCCGAGGGGAATGTCCCTGGTCCGTATCTGTGCAGGCAAGCAAAGGGTGACATCTGCCACTGTCACCCTGTTCGGACTTAACTGTTGGACTGGCCATTGGCCTTTGTCTTTTTTCTGGACTTCTCTATTTCACACACATATGCTGAATAAAGCTCCTTTCTGTTCTATGGTGGTTTTGCTTCAGATGTACATGATGTTGATGATGCTAACCATGCCCTTGCTGCAGTGATTTTTGATATCATGAAAATGAAGTGTTACTGTGCAGGACCCCATGTGGTCCAGGGGGAATGTGTCCTATCCTGGTGTGTAGCCATGTCATCCTTTGCAGCAATATGAGGGTGTCATGTTTTCAATATTTGCCAATGGGATTTCCTACATTTATTTGCAATATCACATCTGTGGCTTACATCCCTGCACATCAGTTGTGCTTGCCATTGTTCAATTTGTCTATTTCCCTGCCCGTGTGACCATCTCCACTGGACATGCAAGTTTGGGCATCAATGGGGAAGGACTCATCTGTGTTATCAGTGCAACTTGCTATACATGTGTGTTGGATCTGTGCAGATGATTTCGGTGACACTCCCATGACCAGGCTGATGTGACGAGAGCCTTCATTTTGTGCTAATTGTTGACTGAGTGACCAAGTGTACTGCTGACATGATAGAGCCCTGCAGAGACAACGTATGGCACAGCTTTCCTTACACATGAGTGGAGTTCCCTCATGGCAGTGTGTAATTCCGTGACATTGCCTGAGCCCAAGGTGTGTGTTGTGTGAGCATGTCTGTGTGTGTTCACTTCCATTTTGCAACGCAGGCTGGGATCCCTAGTGATGTTCCTGTTTGTGATGCTTGCTGAGTTGACCTATGTTCCCCCCAAATCTTTGCACTGGGTTCTCTGGGATGTGGGTGCATGGCACATTACTGGTCATCAGGGTGTCATCCATAGGTGTGTTTGCTGTCAGGGCTGAGTTTGTGGGCAAACGCAGATGAGACACAGTCAGGATTCCCCTTGGCACTTGTTGGTTACACAAGTCATGTAATTTACAGTTTGTGTTAGCTTTCAGTGATTGTGACACGTTGTGTGTGTGAGACTGCTGCCACTCCTCAGGGTCAGAGCTGCAATGTTGGAAGTTGTCTATGTGTCTTTGTGGGTGGCCTTGACTTCTTCATTGGTGTGTGACTGTGTCCGGGATCCCATTGATTGTGGTGGATTTCACGTCATGCCCATGTACGGCGTACTGTGCAGTGTGTCAGACATTCACGAGTCTTGTTGACTGGCCATGTGTGATGGGTTTCTGCACCTTAGTTCCCACCACCACCCCTGGTATTGTCATGGGTGCATGTGCAATGTCACCAGTCCATGTGAGCTTCACAGCTGCACATTGGTGGAGATCAAGGTGTGTGGTGTTGAGTGTGTGCAAATGAGAGTTGTTGCACGGCTAGACCCCCTACCTCCATGTTGGCCTTGGCTGACAGGCCGTGCTGATTGATTTGTGCTTGTGTAGGTGTGATGGTAGTTTGTTGCTCAGGACACATGACTGTGGTTCACAGTGTGAACGACATCTAGCTTTGTCATCACAGTGGGATTATCATGCAGGCCAGGGTCACCACAATGTGGGGTCCCTGGGGGTAGTGCTGTGGTGGGTCTGTCTCTTGCTGTGTTATTTGCTGTTCCTACAAGCTTGTGTGACATGTGTCATTTGGGCTCCCTCTCATCTAACAATGCCTGATTGCCCACATAGGGGAATCCGATCCATGAGTTACGTTTGTGTGGCACTGTATACACATCTGTGTAATTGTGATTCAGGCCTCCTCATGTGTTGTGTGGTTGCCAGGGGACACTGGCACACCCCCCCCATCACCTGTTGTGTTTGATATGCAGTGTGAGGCTGCCTGTTTGTGTTTGTGCATCTGCACCACTGCATTGGCATATCTTTAGTGTGCCATTGGCTGTATGTTGTTTGGTGGGTTTCCCCTGCTGTCCCTGGGACTCCTAGGTCATCAGTCAGCACAATGATCATGGTTTGTATGTCCCATTGCTGCCATGGTATAGTATTTTTTCACCTGACATCTACAGTCTCCACAGGATATCTACATTTGTGTGTCCATTGGTGCAGATATGTGGGGCTGCATTATGATGGTCACTTCTGTCATTGTGTACGAATGTTGACAATGTCAGCACCCATGGGTGATGTTTGTCTGCACATGGCCAAAGGTATATCTTATTTGCACTGCACTGTTTGCCTCACCCAATGTATGTTGCTATGGGACACAAGCACTACTATGCCACAGATGTGTTTGTTGTTCTGTGACCAGGAATCATCCATGCTGTTTGGCATTTGCAGCTTTTCCCATGACAACACTTACATTTTGGTCACTGTGATGATGGGGTTTTAGACCCTATTGCCACAATGTTCAAAATGTGCTTCAGCTATGGACCCCACACTTACCTTTTGGTCACTGTGGTGATGGGGGTTTAGACCCCATTGCCACAATGTTCAAAATGTGCCTCAGGTATGGACCCCACACTTACCTTTTAGTCACTGTGATGATGGGGGTTTAAACCCCATTGCCACAATGTTCAAAATGTGCTTCAGCTATGGACCCCACACTTACCTTTTGGTCACTGTGGTGATGGGTGTTTAGACCCCATTGCCACAATGTTCAATTGGGCTTCAGCTATGGACCCCACACTTACCTTTTGGTCACTGTGATGATGGGGTGTTATACCCCATTGCCACAGTGGTCATGGTCTGCTTGCATTGTGGAGGCCACACACATTTATGTGTGACACATGTGATAGGGGGTCACATTGTATGCTCAATGTCATGTTCAGTGTTGTAGGCATTTGACACAGACTACACACGCTTGTCATGGTGTTGGTGGGATGTATTTTCAGACATTCCTTATGTTGGAGTATGCTGGTTGTGTCATGCATTACCCGTCCTATGTGTAGGGGTGGTGTGGGTGGTAGGCATTCATCCCCCTATGAGTGGGCATGGTGGTAGTGGTAGGCATCCATCCCCCTATGAGTGGGGATGGTGGTAGTGACAGGCATCCAGGCCCCCATGAGTAGGGGTGGTGGTAGCGGTAGGCATCCAGGCCCCCCTGAGTAGGGGTGGTGGTAGTGGTAGGCATCCATCTCCCTATGAGTGGGGATGGTGGTAGTGGTAGGCATCCATCCCCCTATGAGTGGGGATGGTAGTAGTGACAGGAATCCAGGCCCCCATGAGTAGGGGTGGTGGTAGTGGTAGGCATCCAGGCCCCCCTGAGTAAGGGTGGTGGTAGTGGTAGGCATCCATCCCCCTATGAGTGGGGATGGTGGTAGTGGTAGGCATCCATCCCCCTATGAGTGGAGATGGTAGTAGTGACAGGCATCCAGGCCCCCATGAGTAGGGGTGGTGGTAGTGGTAGGCATCCATCCCCCTATGAGTGGGGATGGTGGTAGTGGTAGGCATCCATCCCCCTATGAGTGGGGATGGTAGTAGTGGTAGGCATCCATCCCCCTATGAGTGGGGATGGTAGTAGTGACAGGCATCCAGGCCCCCATGAGTAGGGGTGGTGGTAGTAGTAGGCATCCATCCCCCTATGAGTGGGGATGGTGGTAGTGGTAGGCATCCATTCCCCTATGAGTGGGGATGGTAGTAGTGACAGGCATCCAGGCCCCCATGAGTAGGGGTGGTGGTAGTGGTAGGCATCCAGGCCCCCCTGAGTAGGGGTGGTGGTAGTGGTAGGCATCCATCCCCCTATGAGTGGGGATGGTAGTAGTGACAGGCATCCAGGCCCCCTGAGTAGGGGTGGTGGTAGTGGTAGGCATCCATCCCCCTATGAGTGGGGATGGTAGTAGTGGTAGGCATCCATCCCCCTATGAGTGGGGATGGTAGTAGTGACAGGCATCCAGGCCCCCATGAGTAGGGGTGGTGGTAGTGGTAGGCATCCAGGCCCCCTGAGTAGGGGTGGTGGTAGTGGTAGGAATCCATCCCCCTATGAGTGGGGATGGTGGTAGTGGTAGGCATCCATCCCCCTATGAGTGGGGATGGTAGTAGTGACAGGCATCCAGGCCCCCATGAGTAGGGGCGGTGGTAGTGGTAGGCATCCATCCTCCTATGAGTGGGGATGGTAGTAGTGGTAGGCATCCATCCCCCTATGAGTGGGGATGGTAGTAGTGATAGGCATCCAGGCCCCCCAGAGTAGGGGTGGTGGTAGTGGTAGGCATCCATCCCCCTATGAGTGGGGATGGTGGTAGTGGTAGGCAACCATCCCCCTATGAGTGGGGATGGTAGTAGTGACAGGCATCCAGGCCCCCATGAGTAGGGGTGGTGGTAGTGGTAGGCATCCAGGCCCCCTGAGTAGGGGTGGTGGGAGTGGTAGGCATCCATCCCCCTATGAGTGGGGATGGTAGTAGTGACAGGCATCCAGGCCCCCTGAGTAGGGGTGGTGGTAGTGGTAGGCATCCATCCCCCTATGAGTGGGGATGGTAGTAGTGGTAGGCATCCATCCCCCTATGAGTGGGGATGGTAGTAGTGACAGGCATCCAGGCCCCCATGAGTAGGGGTGGTGGTAGTGGTAGGCATCCAGGCCCCCTGAGTAGGGGTGGTGGTAGTGGTAGGCATCCATCCCCTATGAGTGGGGATGGTGGTAGTGGTAGGCATCCATCCCCCTATGAGTGGGGATGGTAGTAGTGACAGGCATCCAGGCCCCCATGAGTAGGGGTGGTGGTAGTAGTAGGCATCCATCCCCCTATGAGTGGGGATGGTAGTAGTGGTAGGCATCCATCCCCCTATGAGTGGGGATGGTAGTAGTGACAGGCATCCAGGCCCCCTGAGTAGAGGTGGTGGTAGTGGTAGGCATCCATCCCCCTATGAGTGGGGATGGTGGTAGTGGTAGGCATCCATCCCCTATGAGTGGGGATGGTAGTAGTGACAGGCATCCAGGCCCCCATGAGTAGGGGTAGTGGTAGTGGTATGCATCCAGGCCCCCCTGAGTAGGGGTGGTGGGGGTGGTAGGCATCCATCCCCCTATGAGTGGGGATGGTAGTAGTGACAGGCACCTGAAACACAACAAGTACTCCCTTAGAAAAACATACATATAAAAACTATTAACATAATGGTAATCTGGAGAAACCCGAGATGAAAGTTATACTACCAATCTAAGGATGGTAGGAAAGGAAGCAAGTCCTTTTGGTTTTATTTACCCTCACACACCCTAGTGGTGTCATGCTTCATCATCGGGTCACCCTGTCGCCTAAAAGTCAGGGTGGGCTCGACCAATATTTCAGGGAGCTCTTAGAATATATAAAGACCAGGGGAATAAAGATAAAAAACTCAGAGAAGTCCCAGTTTCCCTTTAGGCATCCATCCCCCTATGAGTGGGGATGGTGGTAGTGGTAGGCATCCATCCCCCTATGAGTGGGGATGGTAGTAGTGACAGGCATCCAGGCCCCCCTGAGTAGGGGTGGTGGTAGTGGTAGGCATCCAGCACCCTATGAGTGGGGATGGTGTTAGTGATAGGCATCCATCCCCCTATGAGTGGGGATGGTAGTAGTGACAGGCATCCAGGCCCCCTGAGTAGGGGTGGTGTTAGTGGTAGGCATCCATCCCCCTATGGGTGGGGATGGTAGTAGTGACAGGCATCCAGGCCCCCCTGAGTAGGGGTGGTGGTAGTGGTAGGCATCCAGCACCCTATGGGTGTGTATGGCATTGGTGGTAGCCATCCCGCCCCTATGGTTATGCTGTTGCCAGTGTACGTCATTTCTGCATCCCTATGTGTGTGTGACATATGTTGGGTACGTGTCGTTTCTTTGTGTAGTGGGTGTTTGACTTACCGTCTTCGCCGTACGTGTCCGTACCGTTCCCGGTAATAGATGTAGAGTATTGGTAGGACCTGCGCGATGGGATTCATGGTTTGTTCGTCTCGTTCGGGTTTCTCGTGGCTTCGACTCGTACTCGTCGCTGGCTTGTTCGTCTCGTAGCCGTGGATCGTCTTGTGGCGCGAATCGGAGCTTATGTACAGCTCTCCCGGATGCTCTGACGTGCCGGACGTAGCGACGGGTTCGGCGCGTACGGAGTGCGCATCGTACTAGTCCGGCCGGAAGGTGCTGTGTATTTGCTTCCGTGCGACTCGATTCGGCGTTTACGGATCCGGCTCGGGCGGGGAACAGGAGCTGAAATGGGTAAGTACGGCTCGCTCGGAATCTGGGCTGTTATGCGCATCGTACTTGCTCGTTGGGACGACTGTTCGAATCGGTCGGGAAACACGCATTCGGCTGGGTTTTTTTCCGGACGAATAGTGTTAGGTGCGCTTCCGGCCCGAATCGGAATCGACCCCTAACTCTCTAGGCCCCAAAGAGAAGCTCACCTTCATTTCCAAGGGTATTCTCTCATCCAGCTGAGGCGTCTATAGAGAACTGATTCAGAATTAGAAGAGCATGGGGAAAGTAGCATGCATCTACTATTTCGTCTGAAGAACAGTGGGTTGCAAACAGAATTGTAGAACCGTTTCTTCCAGCGTATCTTCAGAGGCACTTGGGAAGTCTGTGCGAGTTGCTTGGAGCACATTGAGAATGGAAGGAACTTGTGGCATGTGAGCAGACAGCTAGAGCAGCTTGCGGTACATTTACAGTCAGAGGATTTCGGAGTGAATTGACAGTGGGGAGATGGGCTTGGGCTGATTGACAATGAAAGAAGCTGGGGCTCTTATGGCAACCGTGTGAGGCGGTTGGAGCGTATGGAGCAGTGCTTAATTTGAGCTGGGCTTTCTGGTGCTAAGCACCAGCACTTAATTGGTGTCCGGTGCTCGGCACCGGCACCTAATTGTCAACACCATACTTAGAACAGTCCACCACATGGTGGCGCTGCTCATCTAATTTAGAGATGAGCAGAACAACAGTAGTTTAGGACTACATATACAATAAAATTCTATACAAATATATAGCTAAAATTCAATTAATTAAATACACCCTTTGATTTGACCAAGAAAAACTTAATTCAGAAAGCCCAATAACATGGCCGAATAGTTCCAATAAGGCATGTTAAGTCCCATGTCACAAGTCCTTCCACTACTCCAATTCAAGGGGTGAAAACCCCAGTGGCGTATAAGAGAGTGATATGTGTCCAAAAGAGTCTGAATGGCAGCTCAAAAAAAGGAGAAAATGCCCACCAGCTTGAGATAATTTAGCAATAGATTGTCGTCAGCCCATTTAGAAAGACTCTCTTGTCCTGGGAACAAACATATGCCTGAGTGATGGCGTTGGGAGCACATAAACCCACCACAGAAAATGGAGTAGGTCAAATATGAGCAAAAAGATTGGCCCACACTGCAGGCTGTCTGGGCGCTTTCAATGAAAAGCTCAGCCCCTCTTCTAGTAGTAGCAGCAAGTCAAGATGAGTGGGACAAATGTGGTCATTACCACTAGCATGCGGACGCCCCTCCTTTAGGTTTGAGCGTGCTGACCTCCCTTCCACAGGTGATCGAGAGGTGGAGCTGGTAAGGGTTGGTATAAATAATGTACCAAGGGGTTAAAAGATGATCTTACCACTGATGGTGGAAGGGGTCCTGTCATAAAGCCAAGGGGGGGTGGTCCTGCCCTGTCTCTCTCTTCCTGGTGCTGATGGGCGCAGGATGTGCCCACCCTTGGTCTGGGCATTGCCTGGGAGTGGCCAGCACACATCCCATGGATCGGGTCCAATTAATGCGCTTTATACCGCCAACAGTGACAGCAGGTGCAGGTGATGGAATGTGCCACCTTCTCGGCCCCACAGAGTCCTGGGACACGTAGTCCCCATGATGCTGCCGATAACACTCCAGCGCAGCGGGTCCAATCAATACGCTTGATAGCGCCATCAGAGACAGCAGGTACGGGTGATGGAATGGGCTGCTTCCTCGACCCCACAGAGTCCTGGGGCACGTAGTCCCCCTGATGCCGCCGATAACATTCTCCCTATAGGCAGTAATATGTCTATAATATGAGCATTATGATCTGAGATGTTTTGGGGGAAAAGTGTTTATGTCTCACAGTTTGAATGCATTTGTACTTATGTTGTGTTTATTTTGTTTGTGTGTATTATAAGGGGGGAGATAGTGTAGGGTTGGATGTGATGACGCAGGGGATTAGAACTGTAGGCGTAAACAGTGACATCATTATGAAATGTGGGGAGGTAGGTTTGGAGAACTGGATGTAAGATGCTGAGCTGGAAATTTAATGGTTAATAAACAATATAATCCATGAGGAAACCGTGTACAGCAGTTCTTTACAGAGTCCTATTCATTATTCCTAGCAGAAGTATTCAGGTGACGGGCCTATTTGAACACTCAAATGTTTTTTAAATAAATGGTTGGACCCCCGAGGGCTTTCAGTTAAGAGCATCAAGGGGGCGCCAAACGGCAGGGTTTGGACCGCCAGCTTGATCCCAAGGCCAATGTTTTTTAACTGCAGCAACTTACACTAATGGAACTGGAATTACTGCTGCTGCTGGCACCAGACTTGCCCTCCAATGGATCCTCATTAAAGGATTTAAAATGCACTCATTCCAATTACAGGACCTCAAAAGAGTTCTCTATTGTTATTTTTCGTCACTACCTTTCCGAGTTGGGTAGAGGGTAATTTGCACACCTGCTGCTTTCCTTGGATGTGGTAGCCATTTCTCAGGCTCCCTCTCTGGAAACGAACCACGAGTCCCCATTACCCGTGGTCATCATGCTAGGCACAGATAATACCATTAAAGTTGATAGGGCAAAAATCTGAATGTATCATCACTGTCACAGGGATGTGTGATCAGCCTAACCCTGGGCGTAGTTTGCATAGTAGCACTTCACGCAGCTACGCGAAGTACATGTTGAACTACATGCAAATCGCATAGTGCGTAGCTGTGTGCTTGACTGCACTGTACAATAATTGCCAAAGGCATCTTACACAGTGCAAGTTAAGATAAAATAAATATCTCTGTCTTTATATGCTAAAAATGCATATAGTTATTTCACAAAAGTGAAAACGATAAATTAACAAGCAGTGAGAGAGGTGATGATTTTGGGATCCTCCTAGGGAGAGAACCAAGCAGATGCCTTGAAAACAAAAAGCACATCTTTTGAACGATTCGGTGGTGGTCCCATCCTCTTAGGACCACCCCAAGCACAGTTATTGGCAAAAATACAATCCCAACCAAAGGCCCTGCAAAGCATTATGGGACGAGATTAGCAGTGGGCAGTGAATATTATAGTATCCAATATCAAAATAATTCTACAAAGAGCTGCAGTTCCACTAGTCGTTACTAGATGTCCCTCACGAGTCAAATGCAAAAGCTTCATGAAAGGGTTTCAATGCTTTTGCATTTGACTCGTGAGGGACATCTAGTAACGACTAGTTGAACTGCAGCTCTTTGTAGAATTATTTTGATATTGGACACTATAATATTCACTGCCCACTGCTAATCTCGTCCCATAATGCTTTGCAGGGCCTTTGGTTGGGATTGTATTTTTGCCCATAACTGTGCTTGGGGTGGTCCTAGAGGAAGGGACCACCACTGAATCGTTCACATGATATGCTTTTTGTGTTCAAGGCATCTACTTGGTCCTCCCCTAGGTTAGGGGACCCCAAAATCATCACCTCTCTCATTGCTTGATATTTTATTGTCAAAGTTCACTTTTATGAATTGGTTATATGCTTTTAGCATATAAAATTGTTTTATCCAAGCATTTGAAGGTGTTTATTGTACTGCTGCTATGCTATGTCAGTTAGCACAGTTTTTCACTCTGCTACATGCAATTTGTGTAGTGTGTGTAGTAGCACAAATTTTGCATGCTCCGTGAAGTATTTCGCCCAGGGTTAGATCAGCCTAAGGCTATCTAGAGTTGCCAAATCAGCCAGGATAGCCCGGATTGGTCTTGGTCTCAAAACGCATGTATCTTGTGGGGTCAGCGCTCAGCATATTTTACCTCTAGAATTACCACAGTTATCCAAATAACAGATGGAGCAATCAAAGGAACTATAACTGATTTAATGGGCCATTCACAGTCTCACTGTAACAGCAGTGTGTACGTACTCATGCATGGCTTATTCTTTGAGACAAGCATATGCTACTGGCAGGATCAACTAGGTAGCCGCACCTGCTGTATGGAAGGAGGAGCCATGTGCCCATCCCAGACCGACAATCACACCCCTTGGGAGCCTGTTATGGTAGCCCCTGCTTGCCTACAGGACGCTGAGGGGACAGAGAAGTCACACAAGCATCAGCTGCCCAGCCTATTCCATGACAACAGATGGTAGAGCTGGACTAAGACGCAGCTTGAACAAGATACAGGGGTGCTATGTCCCAGCCTTGGCATCCGGGGGCATCACACGGAATGGTCATTCTGAGCTACTGCAGAAATGTGCTGGGTGGAGAAGGGCAATGGACAGAACCACGGGGACCCAAATCATCAGACAGCATCCGGGACTAGCATCAACTGACCCCGTCCACTGTGGTCAGACCACTTCACAAGCTGCCAGACTGCTTGGGCATCGCTCTGCTGAGTGGCCTCCACAAAAGACAAACCCTTGAGTCGAACATTCCAGACCATGTGGAAATTGAAACAATAGCTAAGGCTGGCCACGCAGTCCATCTGTAAATGGAACAAGTGTGCCCAATCGATGAGAGAACAGTGCTGGCTAAACCATCCCTGATCAGGCTGCCCTGTACCAGGATGTCAGATAGGCATCCCTGCCTGTTATCCAGGAAGCAAGGCACATAGGAAAGGCCCATCGGATATGGCTGCAAGGTATCCATGGGCCTCAGCCCCCATGGGCCCTGGCTGGGCCCCGGTGGCGTCTTGGTGAGAATAATTAGATTACAAGGAGGTCCCAAGTATCCTATCCCTACTATTCCAGAAGAAGGTTACCTGCCATTTTTGTAATACCTGCACACCAAGTGACAGGGGCTTAGAGTGGCTAGATGCCCAAGCTTGAAGTAAGGTTATCTGGTTGTGCCATGTACTATGAAAAATGATTCCGCTCACCCTTGGAGGGGACAGGGACTCTGAGGCCTGGTTGCTTGGTGCCTAAGCTGGATATCAGGCAAAGAGCTGTGGCAGGACCCTACAGACCTCTGACCCGGAGCCAGGAAGAAACAGGGAGAGCCCTCCTGTGGACTGTCGGACGGCAAGCAGAGGAGGCCCCCCGAGTATCTGGATTCCAGTCCTGGGCTTCAAGTGACACAGCAGGCCGGGTAACGAGCACTGGGCCGGAGGCTTCCACTCCAGGGCCCGCCAGAGCTCTGACCTGGGGTTTAGACAGAACTTCTTATCCAGGGCAAGCATGGGGGGTCTTCCCAGGCCTGCAGGTTCCCATCTTTTGCACTTTGAGACCCAGCGGGCCAGCAAACAGACCCAGGTGTTTCACCACGAGGCCCACCAGAGCTCTGACCCAGTCAGAGCTTCTTATCCCAGGCAAGCACGGGAGGTCTTCCCAGGCCTGCGGGTCCGAGTTTCTGGCACTTTGAGACACGGCAGGGTGAGAAACAGAGGCCAGTGCTGGGGACTTTCACCCCAGGACCCGCTGGAGCTCTGACCAGGGGCCTGGTCAGAGAGGTTCTTATCCCAGGTAAGTAGGGGAGGCCTCCAGGGGTCTGCGGGTCCCTGTCTTGGGCTCCAAGTGACATGACAGGCTGGGGAAAGAGCCCGGACTTCCACTTCACGGCCTGCCAGAGTTCTGACCCGGGCACAGCTTCTTATCTGGGGCAAGACTGAGAGGCCTTCCTGGGCCTGCGTTTCCCAGTACCAGGCACTTTGAGACCCGGCAGGCTGAGGAACAGAGATCAGGACCAGAAGATTCTGCCCCAGGGCCAACTGGGACCTGGAACCGGGTCAGAGTTTCTTTTTCATGTCAAAAAGGTGAGGCCTTCCCAGGCCTGCTGGTCACCCTTCTGGGGGCACACAGTGGGTCGGGGTTCTGAACCTCTGACTGTGGGCTTCCACCACAGAGCCATCCAGAGTTCTGAACCAGGGCCGGTCAGGGCTTCTTATCCCAGGCTAGCAAGGGAGGCTTTCCCAGACCTGTGAGTCTATGTCCGGGGCTCCAAGCGGCATGCCTGGCCAGGGAATGAGCCCAGGGCCGGGGCTTCTACCCCCAGGGCCCGACAGCAATCTGACTGGGTCCCTAACAGAGATTCATTTCATGATCAAGCAGGGGAGGCCTTGCCAGAACTGCGGGTCCCAGGCTCCAAGTGACATGGTGCCCAAGGCTGGAGTCTTCCTCCCCATGGCCTGCCAAAATTCAGACCCAGGCCAGGTCAGAGCTTCTTAGCCCAGGCAAGCTGTGGAGGTCTTCCCTGGCTTGCAGGTCCTTGTCTTGGGCACTTTTAGGCACAGGAGACCAGGGAACAGAGCCCAGGATCAGGGACTTTCACCCCAGGGCCCGACAGAGCTCTGACCCAGGCCTCGTCAGAGCGTCCTATCCTGGGTAAGCAGAGGAGACCTTCCCAGGTCTACGGGTCCCTGACCCAGGCCCCAGGTGACATGGACAGCCAGCGAACGGAGTCTAGGGCCGGGGTCTTCCATCACAGGGCCTGCCGGAGTTCTGACCCAGGGCCCGGTCAGAGCTTCTTATCCCGAGCAAGCTGGGCAGACCTTCCCGGGCCTGCTGAGTCCCCGTCCCGGGCACTTTATGACCCGGTAAGCAGGGGAAAGGAGCCCAAGGCTGCTGGAGCTTTGACCCGGACCCCGGTCAGAACTTATTATCCCAGGCAAGCAGGTGAGTCCTTCCCAGGAAAGCAGGTGGGTCACCATCCCAGACACTTTGCGACACAGCATGATAGGACATGGAAACCAGGTCCCCTGGGTCCTCATCCTTGGCCTGCAGGGGAGGTCTTCCCAGCCCTGCTCGGTCCCCATCTCAGGGCACTTTGAGACATCAGTGAACCAGGGATTGGAGTGCAGGGCTGAAGACTTCCACCTCAGAGTCCACAAGAGCTCTGACCCTGTCTGAGCTTCTTATCCCGGGCAAGCAGGGAAGGCCTTCCCAGACCTGCAGGTCCCCGTCCCTTGCACTTGAGACCCGACTGGCAGGGGTATTGAGCCCAGGGTTGGGTACTTCCATCCCAGGGCCTGCTGGGGTTCTGACCCAGGGCCGCATCAGAGCTTCATACCCCTGACAAGAAGTGGAGGCCTTCCTGGGACTGAGGGTCCCTGTCCTGGGCACTTTGATTCAATTTGGTTCAGGCAACGGAGCACAGGGCCTTGTCTTCCATCCCAGACCTCGCCAGATCTCTGACCCTGGGCTCGATCAGAGCTTACTATCCCAGGCAAGTAGGGGAGGCCTTCCCCCTGCCTGGGGGTCCCCGTTCTGAGCACTTTGTGATGCAGAAGGATAGCACACAGAAACCAGGTCCCAGGGGTCCTCACTCTTGGCCTGCCAGAGCACTATCCATTATTGTAATCTGTGCATGCCGAGTGACATTTGGGGGGCATTCTTGCGAATGAATCCAGCCTTCTGGAGTCCTGAATGGGCTTGAAGCTTCAAATGAGCCTCAAATGAGCCCTCATTGGGACTTTCAGGGCAGCTCGAATTTCTGAACACTAAGTCACTTGAAGGAAATTATGTGTTTTGTTTATTTATTTTAAGTAGGAAACGTCACCAGTGACGTTGGCATAGCACATTTTACACCACCCATGTAAGTGTGGTAAATAACCCCTAATTTGAGTTATGTCCAGGCCTACTTTAGACATGAGAAGTACCGACATGCCTCGTCCAATAGGCCTGGACTTCCATTGGCAGAGGTTCAATGATTCATGGCTGCCAAGTGCTGGTGCACCACTTACAATCTGGAGCAGCACTGGAAATGTTTTGTGATAGCTTTG
Organism: Calotriton arnoldi; assembly: GCA_963921515.1. Classification (NCBI taxonomy): domain Eukaryota; kingdom Metazoa; phylum Chordata; class Amphibia; order Caudata; family Salamandridae; genus Calotriton; species Calotriton arnoldi. Next base: position 317,716 of record CAWUFW010013576.1, on the reverse strand, counting down.
TAGGGGCCTATTTTCTCTCCCTTTTTTATGACTAACTCATAATTTTATGGTTACACATACCATGACCTACAATCAGCTAGCCTTCTGCAAACAAGCAAAAGACAGAACATCACCAGTAAAACATCCCTACTCCCCCCTCACAACGAAATCCCATCTTGTCACGTTTGCAGATTATTGTAAAGCTAGTTATCATTCCCCGCTAAGGTCAGGTATTTAGGTCAAACAATGACAATGAAAAGGTGGAAGAAAAGTTTTGGGTGGTAGGGGTTGGAAGAACAGGTACAAAGATGGGTAGTGACCTGTGTAGTGTGTAGAGATGCATAGAAATGGTTAAAAGTAGGGTCTTGTAATAGACAATGGCATGAAATTGACATCAGGGAAGATGAGGGAGTTTTCAGACGAGTGTGGTATCAAACACATCAGCAAATCTTTGTACAATCCTCAAGTCAATGGCCATGTGGAGAGGATAAAATGTTTGGTAAAAGAGACCATAGAAATGGGTATGAGTTCAAGGTTAAATCTGCAAGAAGCTGTGAAGGAGATGATGTGGGCTAATCGTACCACAATAAATTTGTCGACAGGGAAGTGGCCATTTAAATTGATGAGGGGTAGGTCTCCTGGGACACAATGTGTTCCCGCTTGGCTTTTATGATGTTGAGTCTGGAAATAATGAAAATGTAAGCCCAAAATGTGAAGAACGAAGAATTTCTGCAGGTAATTGGATCAAAGTCAAACCTGGGAAGATGGGACAAGGTTTTCAAAATTCAAGGGTCTCTACGAAGTAATAGCTTTAGGAGGCAACTGGGTAAAATTGATAAATGGTCAACCATGGAATTAAAGATGATTAGCTTTACACCAAAAAGGTGGTAGTTGCAGTGAAAAGGAGAAGGTCGATAAAGTTTGTAGCTGGCAATCATTTATGGGTGATTCTGAGTTTCACAACACCAATAAGCAAAGAAGAAATGTGAATAATCACATGAGTAGAGTACCACCATCTGTTGGTGGAGGTGCTGGTGATGGTGCCACTAGTATTAGTTTCCTTAGTCGGAGTGAGCCTTCAACGAGGAGACAGGAACAGGTGAAGTCTTGTACAGAGCCATTGAGGTTAGAAGATTTTTTGTGCAGCTAGTTTCTTACTCTTTATTCTTTCATGTGCGTGAATTGTTGAATTTTCTGTTCAGTATGATTTTGTCTGTGTCTTTGTGTGTCTGTCAGATTGGAGAAGTCATTCTGTGCATTGTGTGCGTTTTGTTAATTCTGAGTGAGTGTCTGGTCTTCTATTTCTCAGTACTAAGTGTTTCTTGATACTGTAGTTTTGTGTGAAAGAAGAAAGATGCATTGTAATCTTAATTCAATGTTGCAGCTTTAACTCAATGGAATTTCTTATTTCCAATAATTTCACGCCAGAGATAGGCTTCATAATGGCAGTGATTCCCACCAAATGCCATTGCTGGTCACCATTTTACTGGGCCCACCAATATTCCATGGCTGGCCATCATCACACCAACATTGCCTCTAAATACACCAAGATTGACCACCATTATGCCGATGGTGGGCCCCATCATTTCAGGAAGCTAGGAGGTGTGTCTCGAGTAGCGATAAGGCTCTAGGTATGAACATTTGCCTGGAGTTGTGGTATGACCTGAGCTGTGAACATGTATCTGAAGTTTCAATATGGCTGGCGCTGAATCACAGAACAGCTTCCTCCTGAACATCTAGTACCAGTGTAAGTGAGGTATAGTCAAGAAACGTTGTCTTCTGGAGTCGTAATATGATTGCAGACAGGAAGGGAAGTCCCTGGGGTGTACTACGCCCCATAAGGCAAACGAGATCCGTTTTTCTAGACTTTACATTTTTATTAGAGTTTAATTAATTAAATATCCCTCAGCCTGTGCAATGGAATGAGCAATACACATACTAGACCCAACACTGAGGCACCCGGGTGAGTGAAAGGGAGAAGAGCATCAAATCAGACACCCTCGCGTTCTCTCTCACATAGACAGAGAGACAGACAGGCACACACACACCTTGTTGCAGACTACCACACTGTCAGTCACACTATGAGTTACCCGAGGACCCTGACTTTGATTACCTGACCTTTGAATATCGATATGAAGCTCTATTACAGAGGGTGAAAGCTGCAGTTTCACCCCATCTCCCTTACAAAGCACTTAGTGCACCTGCCCCCCCCACAACAAAAAATCAGATAGTAGTGACTGCTACACTTCCTATGACAAAGGCAATTGGAATTAGGCGATTCTACAGCATTATCTGCATTTTACAGGATTTGCAGCATTATCCATCACATGCTGGATAATTTGCAGATTTCAACAAAAATTGTTTCTACCTCAAATGGATCAAAAGTTTCTGAAGAATGTGCTACTCCTGGTGTTGTGCAGTGGCAGCGACTTTGCCTTCCGGTGCTGAATTAAGGTGTTGAACAGACACCGAGGTGAAGCCTATGCCCAGACCGTATAAATGTGTGTTAAAATGAGAGAATAGTGAACTAATACTGACACAAAATGTGTTGCATTATGCCATAAAAATTCCCTTATCTCGACTCCTAATATGCGTTAAAATGGCTGGATAGTGGCTAATACTGACGCAAAAAGTGTCTCATTTCTCTGCATAATTTCCTTTTTTTTGTCAGCTAACCTGTGTGAAAATGAGGGAAGAGATCCTCCTAGTGCCAGCCAGAATGTCTTGCAGCGCTCGGCCCCAGGCTGTTAATGCCCAGGTGCCATAGTCAGATATGTCCCTAGGACTAAAGAGAATGTTTTCTTTTTGTACTATTTTACAATATACTTGCTCCCCAGAAATTCAACAGACACTGACGAGGCTACGAATACATAAATGATGACTATGTTCATTATTGATGATAGGGCTCGCGATTGAAAAGTGACTTTTGAAAACAGTCTGTGCCCTTGTCTCCAGAGCGGAGCCGAACATGTCAGAGAAGCTGGGAGACAAAAGCGCGGCCGTGGCGCACGGTGCCTACCTGCTCGCTGCCAGCTCATTTTCACAAAAGGCAGCTGCCTGAGTCAGGGTTCAGCGAGACCCAAATCACCAAAATAACACTGTAGAAAGAGATTTCCGGCAGATGTAAAAAATCATAGAGAGGATATCTGGACATCTGGGCACTGAACCAGGGAGAACTTAATACATTAGGGAGGATGATCCTAGTCTTCGAAGTTGTGTAGGGAGGCGATGGACCCTGCCTTGTGCAACTCAGTGGTCCCTCTCAGCAGTCCCTCTCAGCAGTCCCTCTCAGCGGTCCCTCTCCTCTACTAAAAAAAATGCCAGATAGACATTTAGCCTACAGACAAGGCCTGCTTGAGCTAAATCGTAATCACCAAAAAGTTGTTACTGATCGCTGTCAAAATCAAACAACTGCCAAAAGATGCTGATTACAGGCTTTGTCAACACAGGCTGGAGGCTTGAGAAGATACACACATTTGCTTAAGAATCACCAAACAAAGACTTGACTGTCAAGAAAGCCGGCAAACAACCAACTCCTGCTTTGCATAATTAAACTCAACCTACTTATACCTAAAAAACCTAGCCCACTCAAGGAACATGTTTAACAACCTCTCCCAACCAAAAGCAAACAGCCACGAAGTTATTCGCGACAGAAAAGAGAGACCAGGCACAGAAACAAATATGAACAGCTTATATGAAGAACAAAGCAGACGCCAAATGCAAAGTGAGGTACAAAGGAACGATGCAAATAAGAGTGCACAAATCGAGATAGCAGTATGCCCTAAATGCAAACACCTGCAGTATAACATCCATTGCTAGTTAAGCCACAGGCTGACATGTACCTGCATGGACTTCTGCAAATCACAAGAAAAGCACAGATGATGCAACTACCACTCCTCACTCACCAAATAGCCAGACAAAAGTTGAATGGTAAGAACTAAATTGAAGCTGATTACCTTCAGGAAGAGCTCTGTCTCATTGACGTAATGTTGACACATGTTACTAGCAACACCAGGGCACTTTTATGTTCCGCTGCCAACATTTCTATCACCTTTATATTGTACTTCACGGGCTGGGAAGATGTGATTATTTTCTTTTTATGGCACACTGAGACCTATGAAATGTTGTCTCCTCATTCCGCATTCGCACCCATACTGAATCATGCCACTCAATGGAACACGATGCACAAGCAAACATATGTCTTTGTGTATGGTAGTGTCTATTTCACCTGGTATGCTGCCCTTTTTATAGGTCGCCTGTCAGATGTCCACCAATATTCAATGTGCTGGGTGGCAAGGATGGATTGTGTTAGCCATGACCAGCAGTTGCGGGGCAGATTGATCCTCTGAGGTGGCTGTTGAGTCAATGTGCATTCCCAATGGCTCATGTCTTGACCAGTGCAACCAGCATTGCAAAAAGAAAAGCTGGTGCTAATAAGATTATTTCCATACGTTATATAATGTGTGTTCAATGGGCTGTGATCCCGCCCCTCTTCAGCTCTTTTATGTGGGTCAGACCCATGGCTTGGACACTGTTGACTTATTGGCAGAGACAGTTGACACCTTTCTTAGTATAGCGTGTTATTCTAGTTATGTTTCTGGAGTTTGTAGTGATAGAGGTGTGAAGTTTAGCTTGTGTGCGAGGGTTGACTTACAGCAGGGTGTTCATTATAATAATTTCAGGTGACCATTGGTATTACAGTGCATTTGGGCATTTTCCATAGGGCAGATTGTATAAGTATTGTGTAATGTTCACTATGATGTGTTTGGTCAGTGCTTGTTTATTTATTTTTAAGGAGATTTGTCCCATGTGCCAATTTTTGATTTGCCTCTAGTCTTTCTGTTCACATATCTGATATAAGTGTTGGTGCCTTCTGTACTGTGTGGCATTCTGTGTTCTTGACATCCACGCTAGTATTTTTAAATTTCTAGATTAGGGGTGGGTGGATGGTATTATGCCTGTTTTTTTACATTTCCAGATTAAAGGTGGGTGTAACTTGCGGAATTTCACTCTGCGGAATTCTGCAAATTTACATAAAAACTCTGTGAGATTCCACGGAGTTCCACCAACGGGCGGGAAATATGCAGCTCACGCTGATCGTGCAGCAATTTAGCACCTGTAGAGTAAGCAACGTTGAAAATCAGCGTGAATGGCACCATGCATTGTGCAAGAGCGCGCAGCCTTTCGAGTTGATTTTGCTGCCTCTCAAGTAGAAAATCGACTTGAGCGGCAACAAATCTACTAGAATGGCAGCCGTCTTCTGCAAAAACTCGCTACCTCCCACATTAGAAAATAGTGCTAGGGGACGCCAAATCTTACTCGTGCTCGCCAGCTCGCCACCCATTTGCATTTTTGCCAGTCTGTGTGTCCAGATCAAGCAAGCAACTTTGGTCCTGCTCTGCAGAGGTCAGGCAGGAGCCCTATAGCTCTCTTGTCCAGCCACTTAATGTATCTGTAGAAACTAGCTGGGGGGTGGAATGGGTTGCAAGAAAAGGAGGAGACTGCAGTAATGCCTCGCATTAAAGAAGGCGGCATCTGGGACCCGGGGTACAGACCTAAAGAGCAACAAACTTATAGCTTATTAAAAATAAATGGGCCGACCATGTATTCGGGACGCAGAGAGATTGGGGGTGTACGCACAGTTACAGTAATCCTCTAATTACATGTTTAGTTGTCATCAATTAAATATTAACGTCATGAAAGATGAATGTCCCTCCTCTAACTTGGTGCAAATTTTTCAAGAGCTTGGCGCCAGGCCAGCGCAGTAGCGTGGATATGTAGGAAATAATGGTTCAATTAAGGGCGAAGATGACGATGGAGACTGAAGACAGATTTCGGAAGGGAGTGTAATATGTCAGCACAGCCATTCCATTTGCTATCCTTGCATGGTCTCTTAGTTAAAGTGGCCGGGAAAGCAGCTTGTTGGCTGGACAACCCAGGCAGGCTAAGAAGCGCCTGCGTTCTTACAGCAGCAATTTTTATGTTTTTTTAATTTACTGCTCCAGCGTGGGCATCAGCCATCTTTGAACAGTAAATTAAACAATAAAACCGGCACCACAGCATTATACACGAGCGTGCATGCGCGGTGAATCTTGAGCCATCATAGTTTCAAGACGCACAGAAGTGCATGTGTAATGGCACATACTTGCATGTGCATCTTCGCATTTTTTAAAAACTTTTGCTGGTGCTGTTCAGCATCGGCAATAAGGCAATAACCATTTTATTTTGTTTTCGCTGACGCAGTGTTTGCTAAAGACAATATGTATGCATTGCCAAAAAAGGCTAACCTATTGGCTTTTACAATATTTGTTTTGTTTATTTTCACTGATCACGTGCTTCATCCATCTATATATATTATTTTACCTCTCTGTGTTTACATATTGTATGAAAAATATTGTGCTGTATCTGTGAAGTAACCGATTCCTGGACAGGAAGTTGCTCAGTCCATGACACATTCTTATATTACCAAAGGGGTGCTTTCATTTCAAAGCAGGAAAGTGAAGTGCCTATTCCTTGCAGTGGAGGCTCAGTGATACCTTTAATGTCAATGGCTGTTTTGCCATTTTTGATTCACATTCTCTAAATAGCCTAAGACAAGCAGCTCAGAAAAGCACAGGGCAGGTACGCTGGATGGCGCCTGCCTGCTAGGTAATACCTCAACCATTTGCACGGTCTCCCACCGTGTACTCACTCACCTGTCTCTCCCTTCACTTTGCATTATTGACACTTCAGGAAGGGTTTTCATCATTACAGCTTCACTACTTCATGACTGCTGCCGCCGCCTGCTCCTGCATTGATCCTTAATACAGGCACCACATTTTTGGTCATCTAGGGTACCAAGACAAGACAAAAGATGCCCAGTTACTTCCTCCTGAACACTGAATGGATGGGCATTGGGAACATCTAACTCCATTCCCTTCTCCACCCCCCCCTCCCCGTGCTCCCTGCCTTTGCCGTGGCTTCAATGAGCCACAGAACATACATGTCCATCAGAGATGCTGTGGGAGCCCTGGAGCTAGGGCAGTAATGAAATCTTCAGCCATGCATTGCCTTCACAAACTGATGATGCACAAGGAATGTAGAAGGCTGCTCATTTCTGGGCATTGATGCACCAAGGAAGCTACATCCGGGTTACCAAGAAGTGCAGCTATCAAAAGCAAGGGCTGCAGTCCAAAGTGAGTTACTATGTGGTTGTGTACTGCGAACCTAAGTGAGGACTCTGCATCCTTGATGAGATGGCAGACCCTTGTAGCTGTAGCTGTGTTGGGAGAGGGGTGGAGGACCTGCTCCCATGTATGTCTTGCAGGCAGTGCATTTTGTGTGGTGTACAGTGGTTTTCTAGTGGATCGGTCTGTTTCCTCAGACAAAAAGCAAGCTCATGTTTCTTCATCTAGTTGTTCTCCTCTAAAGCAAGGATTTGGCCCTGGAGGCTCCCCTGATCATAAAATAATGTAATCCCTGCATCCCTGATGAGGAAAGTAGTCTATGTGATAAGGGTTTTTAGTGAGTTGTAGAATGTTTTAAAATATTTTTTGTGTTTTTGACCAGTTATGTTGGCCCAGTAGTAGACCATGATGCAGGACGGTCGGACTGCCACCCACCACCACGGCAGTTTGGGGACCGACCAACAGGCAGGCAGTGGTCCGACCGCTAAATTTGGATGTGACCGCCCGGTTGGCAGTCAGAAAGTGGTATGTTTACCTGGTGGCCTATGCTGCGGCTCAGGATTTGCACGGCAGCACAAGCCGCAGTGTAAACATAGCTCTGTCTGAACATCCATGCACCGTGTGCCAGGCACCATGGGGTGATTGGCACATGGTGCATGGATGTGTGTGGAGGCACCAAATGTGCCCCCAGGGCCACTTTACAGTGGCCCATGTGGGACGAAGGCCCTGTTTGGGGCCCCCAAAATCTGTTTCTGACAGTCTTTTCATGGCAGTCGGACTACCATGAAAAGGCTGTCAGAAAGGGACATCTTAATCCCCATGGCAGTGCCTGCCTCGTCACTGACTCCATTCGGGACTATGATTCTTACCGCCGCTCCGTCAGGATCAGTAGATCCTGTTGGAGGCGGCGATCTATCCCCCCAACCTTTGCGGTCCGACCGCCTGCACTGTAATGCGGTGGTTGGACCGATGGCCGGTCTGTCAGGTGAACCGCCACTGACGGCCTATTGGTGGTGGTCTGCCCGACATCATAATAAGACCCTAAGTTCCTTGGTACAATACATAATGATATTGAAATAACGAACATTTGGGCTCCTAAGTTTCAGACAAATTAATGTAATTGGGACAATTTGAGTATGACTGACACTGAGACGCAGGGCCTTGTATAAATATGTTTTGCAGTCACAAATCCTGATATTCGCAAAATCCAAAGGTTTGTCACCACATTAGAGTTTTGCAAAATATACAAAAACCCTTTATGAATGGCACATAGGAGGAGACAAAAAAGGGGCATCCCCTCCTATTTTCAGTTTGATTTGAGCCGTCATTTGTGATTGCAAACCAATGATCACTTACCATCACTCAAGTGGGGTGGTAACTGATTTGCAAAAGGGAACATGCCCCCACACTAGAATCATGTCTGTTTCTTGAGGGGATGGAAAAAGTGGGGATGGACAGACAGTGATACAGAGGACCATTGCCTGCTCGCTCAGTGTTTTTTCAAATGGGAACATTTTTGTTTTAAAGCAGCACCTGAACTCAAATGAATTTAGGATTTTTTTAAACTGTTTCTTTTTTACAAAACAAATGCAAGGAGGAATGTCTGCTCTGCCTTGTCATCAGTGTAGGTGAGTGTGTTGATGTTATGAGCGTGGATGAAGTTTGCCAGAGGCATCATATATCTATCGAAGAGAGTGGGGCCGAGGGATGAACCGTAAGGCACTCTGCAGATGAATTTCTGGGTTTCCGAGGAGTAAGGTGCCTGGATGACAGCTTGTGTTCTAACAGCTAAGAAAGAATTATCCAGTGGAGAGCGGGTCCTTGTATGTCAATCTTTTGTAGGTGCATGATGAGGATGGGCTGTGAGACCATATCAAGTTCTGCACAATAGTTCCACCCATGATACATTGTGGGCATTTTGGAATAATTTAATGGGGGACGCTTCACTCGGGCTTGTGAGCCCTGACGTTACTTGCCTTCTTTCTGCCCCAGGGGGGGCCACGCAGGAGCAGCAGCCAGCAGCCCCGGAGAGCCATCAACACAGCTGGGGTGGGACTCAATCCCCCAGCTGGCCCCGGTGAATACTCGGCGCGGGAGGTGACGTCACCCTCCCTGTGCCCTTCAAAGCATCCCAGGCACTCCCGCAGCGCGGGCGTGCCCGGGCTGTGCCCGGGCGAATCCCGGGCCAAGGGCGGGCCCGTCTGCGCCCGTCCACGCCAGACCGTGGCAGGGCAGGGCCATCCTTATTTGGCTTTTGGAAATTGTGTCTGGGAGGCCCTGAACTGGAACTGGATATTGTCTGGAATACCTTTTTAGAGAGATCCGAACACCGGTCTTGCAACTACTATCAATTATCTTAAAGTACTGAAAGGCGGTGAGATAACTAATGAAGTAACACATCCTTTCTAAATCGGCAGTTTGAACATTCTTTTTAGAGATCGTGTTATTAAATGATTTTAAATGTGGACAATCAGTAAGCAAGATAGCTAAAAGACTTAGCTAGGGTTTGTGTAGCATTCCAGTTATTATTGGTGTGTGTATTGAATTGTTTGTTAATGATACATATATTCAGATGACTAGCACGAATTGATTGGTCTTTTAACCTGATTTTATAGGCTTTTACTGTTTATATTGGTACTCAGCCCTTTTTATTTTTGGTCCTGTGGTTTCAGTGCTTGTATTTTGCATTTTGCACTTTTAGGCACTTTATGCAATTTAACCCGATTTTATAGGCTTTTACTGTATATATTGGTACTCAGCCCTTTTTTTATTCTTGGCCCTGTGGTTTCAGTGCTTGTATTTTTTCATTTTGCACTTTTAGGCACTTTATGCACTTTACATCGTTGGCATTTAACACTTTGTGATTGTACTTATTGCAATCTTATTACACTTGGCCCTGTGGTATAAGTGCTTGTATTTTGCATTTTGCACTTTTTGGCACCTTATGCACTTTACATCGTTGGCATTTAGCACTTTGCGGGTGCGCATATCGCAATTTTGATCATTGCAGACATCGAACTAGGCCCCATTTTGCTTATTGTACTGTAGGGCTTGGTAATACAGTATTATTTATTAGGATGTCGAAACGCAAATTACAAAAAACCCATAAAGCTGCAGCTGACCCCTCATGCTCCACCATTGATTCCTATTTAGTAAGGGAGGTTAGCGTCATTAACGACGAAATAGATAGGGCGGAACGCCGCCTCTCATTAGGTGTAGGCACAGTGATAGAAGAAATAACCGGGTTGGAAGTAGAGTCTACCCTAAGAAATGAGCAAGAAATTACCCCCCTTGTGAATACTGGGATCCTTGATCTTGATCCAGATCTACCTATACCACCCGAAGCACTACGATCGCAATCACCTAGTGGTTCATCTACACCGAAAAGGAAAAGGAGCTGCAGAAAAAGTCAAGCGAAAACAGGGACCATTAGTAAAAGTAAAAAAGGCCCACTATCGAATATTACAGTCAAGGCATTGGAGAAACCACCTGACATAGGGCCTCTGTCTGATGTACAAGTTAACCACATCGTAGCCCTTTTAACCCCAAAATTAGAAGTATCAATTAAACCACTACACGACAAACTAGACAAACTTAATGGAGAAGTTACCAAACTTAGTAGCCTATTAAAACATATTAGCGAATACCCAAGGGAGAATGCGAATAGGCCACAGGGGGGACCGCATGAGCGCCCAAACTTAGGAATAACTACTGCTAACACACTAACTAGTACCCTAAGTACCACCGATAGGAATAATAGGGACTGTGAGGGCCAAGGTATCAATACCCAAGTACCCAAAACCGGTGCTAACACGACTTCTGCAAAAACAACAGTTGATGGACAGAATGCAGAACAATGTCATACATTCACCCCAGTACAGAGATCTGGGCCTGAATCCATCGTTTTTTTGCTCACCATGCCATTCCAGTTTGAACCCAGCCATATGCAAATCAGTCTTGACCCTGTGCCTCATGGGAACAGTCCAGCCCGAACTGCCAAGCCAGGTCCTCCCTGGACTAGAAACAAGCATCCTAGGACCGGTTTCGGGGTTTCACCCCTCTTCAGCCAGGATAGCTTGCTTCCAGTGGCATGGAGAGCACGGGACCCACGTCTGGGCATACCCGTCCCACTCGGGGTGACAAATGCAAAAACAACAGTTGATGGACAGAATGCAGAACAATGTCATACATTCACCCGAGTACAGGGATCTGGGCCTGAATCCATCGTTTTTGCTCACCATGCCATTCCAGTTTGAACCCAGCCATATGCAAATCAGTCTTGACCCTGTGCCTCATGGGAACAGTCCAGCCCGAACTGCCAAGCCAGGTCCTCCTGGACTAGAAACAAGCATCCTAGGACCGGTTTCGGGGTTTCACCCCTCTTCAGCCAGGATAGCTTGCTTCCAGTGGCATGGAGAGCACGGGACCCACGTCTGGGCATACCCGTCCCACTCGGGTGACAAATGCAAAAACAACAGTTGATGGACAGAATGCAGAACAATGTCAAACATTCACCCCAGTACAGAGATCTGGGCCTGAATCCATCGTTTTTTTGCTCACCATGCCATTCCAGTTTGAACCCAGCCATATGCAAATCAGTCTTGACCCTGTGCCTCATGGGAACAGTCCAGCCCGAACTGCCAAGCCAGGTCCTCCCTGGACTAGAAACAAGCATCCTAGGACCGGTTTCGGGGTTTCACCCCTCTTCAGCCAGGATTGCTTGCTTCCAGTGGCATGGAGAGCACGGGACCCACGTCTGGGCATACCCGTCCAACTCGGTGTGACAAATGCAAAAACAACAGTTGATGGACAGAATGCAGAACAATGTCATACATTCACCCCAGTACAGAGATCTGGGCCTGAATCCATCGTTTTTTGCTCACCATGCCATTCCAGTTTGAACCCAGCCATATGCAAATCAGTCTTGACCCTGTGCCTCATGGGAACAGTCCAGCCTGAACTGCCAAGCCAGGTCCTCCCTGGACTAGAAACAAGCATCCTAGAACCGGTTTCGGGGTTTCACCCCTCTTCAGCCAGGACCCTGTGCCAGGATGCTTGTTTCCGGTCCAGGGAAGACATGGCTTGGCAGTTCGGGCTGGACTGTTCCCATGAGGCACAGGGTCAGACTGATTTGCATATGGCCATGTCTGAACTGGGGTGTTGGAGTGAGCTAAAGAATGATGATGGATTAAACCCAGATCAGTTGACTGGGGGTGAGTGTTTGATTTGCTCTAACGCTCCGTCCATCATCCCCTTTGGTATTGCTAACACGACTTCAACAGGCCCTGGACAGAAAGCGACAAAGAGTAACCATCCCTGCCATAATAGAGGGGATAGGACTGTAAGCGCAGAGTCAACCCAGGCCCCTAACAAATCAAGGGAGAGGGAGGAACCAGAGGGAAGAACTGGTTTGTCGATTAACCTACCCCCAGAATGCTGTCCATATGTGGCAGTTTTGGTGAACGTACCCCAACTAGAGCCTGGCCAAAAGGAAACGCATTATACTTTAAAAAATAAAGTGGTGCACTGGTTAAATCAAAATTGTGGTTACCCTGTGGATCATGCTGACCAGATACTCTTGACTAGAAGAGTAAACTGGATTGGACCTTTAAGAAAAACATTGCATGGCGACTGCGTAATCATTAACTTCAGGAACCCTAATTGGGCCAGGACCTCACTACCACACAATGATTCTAATGTATCACTTTTGCCTCTAGGCTTCTTCTATAGACATCTAAGGTCTTTACCCAATATGGGAGGAGACCAGGAGCTACGTAGAATTAAACCGGCAGTGCTACCTCAGCCGTATTACGCATTACGCACATTTAATAGATTTCAACCACTTAGCACACTTGAAGAAAATGATTGACAGTGCACTGCCCGTCTACCCATTGGGGAGGTGGGACCTGAAGGAACCGGGCTGACGGGTGTAGGGCTATCTGTAGATAGTGTGCTTAACACGGATATGCCTAAATTAATTATGCCCAAGCACCCACCCAGGGATATAAATCTGCTTGTCTCACACTCATTAAATAGGGAGAAAGTTGCCAGTGTAGGGGTTCACTCAGATAGAAACAAAGGGCAATTATCGGAAAAGGTCACAAACTCACCCGTATTGCACCCCCGTACTGGTGAGGGAGAGGCAAGCAGGAGTATAAATGACAAACCTATTGAAAGAACAGGAAACTCCTCAGCCAGCGGCTATACCAGCGTCACCTGGAATATAGCCGGACTGGCAAGTAAAAAGGACATGTTAGGCTGGGTGGATTTTATTAATAAACATGATGTAATTTGTTTACAAGAAACATGGAGTACCGATCGTGTTTATTTTGAAGGGTTTACTTCATATGATTTACCAGCAACACCTTCTATGTCTGGCAGAGCGAATGGTGGGCTGTTAATCCTTCTGACAAATAAATTGCCTCTGGTAGTTAAAAGGGTTATCAATGTAGGGTACCACTCTCAGATACTGTGGGTGCACCATAAAGACGGTTGGGATGTTTTATTGATTAATTTCTATAATAATATATTTGATTCAACTCGTCATAATGTAGTTACCGAATTAGAGATGGAAGTAGATAGAAAGTCACGGTAGAAAATACAAACTTTGCTATTGTATGGGTCGGAGATTTTAACATCCCAATTTGTACTCTGTCTATGACTAAAGTCTGTGGGTTTAGGAGCGATGAAGGGGAGGACTGTATACATTTTCCACATAACATCTAAACACCGTCTTGGCGAAATATGACCTTGATATTGTGCAATGTGCACAGGATGGGTATGGGAGGGAGATACCAACCTTTACTGGAAGAAATGCAAATAGCACAATTGATCATGTAATAGTATCTGCTAATATTGTACACCTATGTTCTACCCCATGGATCGACGAATTGTTACTTAGTGACCACAATTGTATTATCATGCCAATGGTTGTGTGGGGCAATAAATCTGTAGCACAACAAACTGTTATTGGTAATATTACCCCGTGTAGACCAAACGGCACTAGAATCAGGTGGAAAGGTACTAACTCAGTTAAAATTAAAAAATATATTGTTTTAGAATGTGGTAATGAGATATATGATAGTCTAGAAATTGAGGTTGAACCAGCTAGGATGCTAACTAATTTCTGTAAAATCAATGCTACCGTTGATAAGTTATTAACTAAACCACCGTGCAGGAAACATATGCAGATTAGGGGCTGGTTCAATCACTCATGTACCGACTCACTGAACCAGTTGAAACAAGCACTCTCCAGCAGACCCAGGGATAAAGCGTTAGTACAAAAACTAAGATTAGAATATAAATTAAACTTAAAACGGAGGAAGAGGGAACTCCAAGAGGAGGCATGGGATTATCTTGCGTTGGCTGCAGACTCATCTAATAATAAGTTGTTCTGGGAAACTGTCAATTCGACATTTCTTAAAAATGAATCTTTCCCGGAACTTCTGTGCCATGTTAGCTGTGAGGAATGGGTGGCATATTTTTCTAGCATTTTTAACCCATGTGATAATGTTACAGAGGATGTTACTAACACAAGTAAATGGCCCACCATTCCCCTAAATATCACCCTCGATGAGGTTGAGCTAGGTATTAGAAGCAGCAAAGGGGGAAAAGCACCGGGCCCGGATGGTGTACCCATAGATGTTTATAAAACTGTGCCAGAACTTTGGGGCCCGATACTAACTAGAGTTTTTAACGCTGCAGTAACAGAGGGAGCTCCCACTACTTGGGGCGAATCCGTTATTATCCCCATTTACAAAAAGGGGAATAAATCGGAAGCCAAGAATTACCGGCCGATTTCCCTATTAGACTCATCAGTAAAGGTGATGAGCAGGGTTTTATTAGTAAGATTGGAAGAGTGGGTTGCGGATAATGGGATACTGTCACAGGCTCAATACGGTTTTAGTACGATTGAACAGTGTATTAACTTAGAGCTTTTAATTGGAAAATATACATGTGCTAAACAAGGACGGCTTTTTCTATGCTTTGCTGATCTTAGCAGCGCCTTCGATTTAGTGGACCACGCTATACTTTGGCCAGTTTTACTCAACCTCGGTGCCCCAGAGCCCATTATTTACTTCTTAGCTAGGCTATACGAGAAATTATCGACCAGAGTACGGTATGGCCAAAGGGGCGAATGCACCCCTAATTTTAACATAAAACGTGGTATCCGCCAAGGCTGCGTCTTAGCACCATTGCTTTTTACCTTATTTATTAACGAAGTTGACGCAGTTCTTAAACCGATACAGGCGGACACCCCCCAAGCTGAGGGCCAGGATGTCCCGGTTCTGCTCTACGCAGATGACGCTGTGCTTTTATCTAGAACACCGGTAGGCCTACAGTGGTTAATAGACGGGTTCGCAGATTTTATCAACGGGAGGAAGCTGCTGATTAACAAGGCCAAAACATACACAATGGTCTGTGGTTCGAAACCCAGGAATACGAATCCCTTTTTTATAGATGGGAAAAAAGTGCAAACTGTAGACAATTTTTGTTATTTAGGGCTATCTTTCGCCGGTGACGGTAAATGGATACGTGAAATGTCTAATGTCCGGGTCAAGATGTCAAAAAGTGTGCATGGGGTCTTTAGGTTCGCATCCAAATTGGGGGATCGCCGTATCAAAGATATGACATATATTTACAAAGCTAGATGGGCCTCTATTGCACTATATGGCGCATGGGTTTGGGGTCACCATTCTAGCCAAGAACTGCAAATAGAGGAAAATTCCTTTTTAAAAAAGCTCTTATGTCTGCCTGCTTCAGAATCCTCTGAACTAATTCATTGTGAAGTGGGGCTCAATTACCTGTCAGACTTGATTGCACTGAGACCCCTACTGCTCTGGAGATCAATATGGTCAAAAGAGGAGACAATATTTACTAAATCAATTATCAAGGACTGCCTGTGATTGGACAATTGTTGTAAGATCCCCTGGCATAAATATATTGCTAATGCTTACAGAGATCTATTTAAACTGATGACCCTGGAAAATCCAAATGACGTAACAGGACTGTCTGAACAGGAGATAAAGAATACTTTTTTGTACCATAAGAAGGAGTGCAGGCTGAGATCAGTAGAGAAGCAAACTACATATCAGCTTTATCATTCGCATATAGATACCGATTGCTTTCAAAGCTATCTATCATTAGTCACGAGACCCTCGCACCGCTTTGTTTTAACAAGAATGAGACTAGGCCTTGTTCACCATTTAGTAGCATTCCCCATAATGAAACAGCGACCAGTCTCCCCATGTCCATGTGATGGGCATACTAAGCAGAGCACCTTGCACTTTCTACTTTTATGCAATCTGTATTTGAATTTTAGAATCGTCTATTTAAAACCGTTGTTTAAGAAATATAACGTCAAAACCACCAATGCTGCTATGATTCTACTGTTTACACTAAGAGAGCCCGAGATTTGTTTTTATGCTGCAACATTTATTTTAAGATCAATTCATGCTAGAAAATGTATGGTGTTCTAATGTAATTATGAACTGTGATTGAATTTTTGCTGCCTTTTTATGAAATTGGATTTTAGTATCTGTGTATGTACATTTGCTTTTATGGTTGCTACACTTTAACCGAATAAAGCTTATTGAATTGAATTGATAAACAATATCATGGTGCCCACCTCATAGAAAATATGTGGACAGGTGCATGATAAGGTGGGCACACAAGTACAACACATGACTACCTCAGAATGCTACTGAACCTGTCTTGTAAATATATTAATATATGATTATGCACTAATGCTGGTTATATATGGTTGTGTTTTGATAAATAATCAAACAAGGCAATAGTGAGAGGCCTAATTAGACTCTTCAGCAGAGCAAAGCATCATAGAGAACAGCAGCAACTGTGAGCTCGTCTTACAGTAACAGAATGTCAGCATCCAAATCTGCAAGTTTGAACCCAGCATCTATTAAAGGTGTCATGGTGAAAACCATGGGGATATCTTGATATCATGGTGATAATATGGAAGGCACTGAAAGAACAGGAAGTGCTATAGATGTTGAGGTACGGACCTTTAGGTCCGTGCTGAGGCATAACACAACAAATGAAAAACATGTAATTATCGTGAGGCACATTTGGCCCAACAAACATGAAGGAGAGTGTTAGATATGCAAATCATGAAGGTTTATTAACAAATTAGCAAAGTTGCAATGCACAGCATTCAAATTTGTCATAAATCAGTAATCAATACATGAATGAATTAGTCAATATTATTCAAAGCACATCAAAATCGCAAATACAAAGATAAACTGTTTAAAGTTGTCATAAAGTAAATCGAAGGAGGCTTGGCTTCCCATGAGGGTAATTTTCTTAATTAACTAAGTTAGGAAAGTCGGTAAGGCTGGAGACAAGTCAGGCAGAATGTGTCAGCACATAAAACCCCAAAAGGAATATCAAATAAAGATTCAGTAAAGTAAGTCAGGAAGAGATTTGTTTAGGAATCTCTCCCTTTCGCGCTATATGAAGTAAAGCATCTCCTCTGAGAAGATTGAAAAGGATATTTGAACTAACTAACTCACCAATGCATAGTTTAAATAATGTCTTCTATGGTAAAGGACAACTCTTTATGATTCCCATGAAGGGAACCAATTAGGATCAAACATGTTGTGATGATAAAGGTTTCAGTCTTCCTTCCCCCCACCACACAATGGAGTCTCTACTGCATGACCTATAGCTGGATATCTGTAGCAGGATGATACAATTCGGTGAGAATGTTCCCACTCGCAGACTCATTATTTCATTCTATAAGGAACATACAGAGATAAACATTCACACGGAAACGAAACAAAAAAAACATTTTAATTAACATTGGCATCTGAACACAAAAGAGGAAAAGTGCACAGCAGACAGAAAACATGGCAACAAACATGAGCCATTTTAAATTGAGGCCTACCTTAAATATGGTCAACTTAAGGTGAATATCACACAATGAATATGGATGCATGCTGTATATTAATGCAATTACATAAGTACAAAAACATTTAGAAATGGTTGTTCATTCCAGTGTTTGGCAGCCACGTGGGAAAAGGTGCGTCCACCGCTCCTGCTGTTATGGATGCAAGGGGTGTGGGTCAGGTTGAGGGACATGGAGTGTAGTTGTCTGGTGGGTTGGTGGAAGTTTACTCTGTGGTTGAGGTAGGCAGGGCCCAAGTTGTGACAGGCTTTGTAGGCATGGGTGAGTAGTTTGAACTGGCTCTGTTTGTTTACAGGGAGCCAGTGTAGTGCTCTGAGGTGGGGGTCATGTAGGCTCATCTCAGGAGGCCAAGGATGTCTTGCTGCTGCATTCTATATGATCTGGAGTCTGATCAGAAGTTGTGGGGTGATCCCTACATAGAGGGTGTTGTCGTAGTGCAGGCAGCTGGTGATGTGTGCCTGGGTGACTGTGCGTCTAGTGTCAGTGGGGAGCTACTTGAAAATGATCTTCAGTATGACATAATATTGATGCATACAATATTGAAACACAAAAATATAGTAACAAAAATATTGATGACAAAAATATTGAATTCATATACTTAACTAGTAAAAACACAAATATCGAGAGCACAAATACTGTTGTTAAAAATATCGAAAACACAAATTTTGGAAACAAACATTTTGTCACTTTTCAATAAACATATGCTATGCCAAAAATATTGATTCACGCAATATTGACTACAATAATATTGGCAATATAATTAAGTTATCATTAATAAATATTTTTAGAAATCACTTTTTACGTAAAAAAAAATATGTGAAATAAACCTGGAACATTTCATACACATGTTTACATGAAATATAAATGTATTACATCACCAAAATATTTACCATCGAACCTAATAAATTATATAACTATAATCATAACAATACAACCCCCAAAAAATATTAGCATTAACTACAAACATTTAGACAACAACCTAAATGTTAATAAATATTTACATATATAAATATTAGCATCAAAGGTGACCAAACTATAAATCATACATTAAAAATAAAACCTAAATTAGCGTTTTCTATAGAAGGACATAACTGATAAAAAAAATTAAAACTAAAAATAAACCAACCAATAAAATCAAAGTATAAACAACTTTAACCAACAAAATCAGACAAACAATTAAATCAACAATATAAAAGGCACACTAATTTAAACAATTAAGGGGCCAATTACGATCTCGTTCGGAAAGCATTCCGACCGAATTGGTTTCGGAATGCTTTCCGAACAACTCGGATTGGGGGAGTTCGACCGATCGATTTTGATGCATCCGGATGCTTCCGGATACGAGTCGGTCGGACTCCCATTGACTTCTATGGGAGCCTGTGTTCCGAATGCGAACAAAGGCTCCCATTGAAGAAAGGGGTGGCTGGGGAAAATCGTGCACCCTGTGGCGGGCACCCAATGGTGCCTTCCACACTGTACATGATGTGGGAGAGGGGATCCATGAGTACCCCCACGGGCTCGATTCGGAGGGCCCTGGGTGAAGGGGGGCCTGCTATGGGCCCCAAAAGACCGATTCCGGCAGCCGATTCGTTTCGGAGAAACCGAATCGGAACGGCTGTCCGAATCGGTCATTGTATTCGCTCGCTCGGAAACCAAGTCCATAGAGCTGTACAATTGAGCTCCGGAAAGGCTCAACCTGTCCTAATGCCTTTCGGAACTGATTTGGACAGCCCTTACGGTTTCCGGGCATCGTAATCGGTCGTTCAGAACTGGGAACGATTCGGTCGGAAACAAGTCTTTGGATTTGGAGTCCTTCCGAACAAGATCATAATTGGCCCCTAAATGCTTTGAAAATGACAACCTCTGCAAACTATTAACAAATCAGCATATAAAAGGAAACAATTTTTTTTATCCAACAGAAAAGAAAGCACCTGCTCCACATTAGAACACCCCCAACGAAAAAGCTGCAAAACTGTGTGAAAGATTTAAACAGAACATACATGCAAGTATGCTAAATAGAAGTAGTTGCATAATTTTACATGTAAATAACAAACTTTAAAATATTGCATATATTTATTCAATTACGCTACTTTCAGAAATAATGATAGACAGCAAAATACATAACATCACAGAAAGTAGAGCAGTTACTAAGCCACATGGGCTACACCTACAGTCAAGAAAGTGCATCAACAGAAAATATAAATTGGGAATGTACCACATTTTAATCTAATGCATGCTATGGGAGGGCAACTATAAAACATGATGTTGTAATTCATGTAAGAGAGCACAGCCCCCTCCCCCAAATGTGACAGAAATAGAAGCAAGAGAGGTATGGCAGGATATAGGAGAGGCAAGCACTAGCTCCCAGGAACCCACATCAAAAATCCTTAAACATACAGTGCATAAAGTCCCCAAATACATCACATGCCAACTGCCATCTATACCCACTTTAAAATGTTCAATTACACAAACTAAAAAGCCACCAGTGACACTCTTCCTGCCCTTAGAAGGTACCAAGACATAGAAATACTAATGAAGAAGCATTCATCTTATATGATAACTTAAACAAAAAGAAACAAATCCTAATATTCTCTACAGCAAATAACATGCTAAAACTAAGCCACTGTCAAACCCGGATAATGGATTGGACCTTCAAAAATGTGTCCCAAGCTGTTCACTCAGAAATACACTATGCATGCTACATATAAAAACACAAATCTCCCTTTTATATATACCCTACTACCAAATAAACAAAGCAGCATCTACTACGACCTCTTAAACCACATTAGACATAAAACAAATAACTGCTACCCCCCAAAAATAATCATAGACTTTAAGCAAGCCATGATTCAAACCATTTAAAACATTTATTTACCCCCCCCCACAGCCATGCAAGGTTGATACTACCATTTCAATCAAAGCATATGTTATTTTATGTTATGTTAGCAACACTTGTTATAGCACAGGGAATCATCCCTAGAAGAACATCTCAGCTCTTAGCTGAAAACAGACAAGCAAAACTAACTAAAACTGAAGTAACGATAAAATAACCAAGGGGCATATTAGCAAGAAGAGGCGATAATCATCGCTAACCCTGCTTAGCGTGATTTTTTTATCGCCGGCTATCGCTGGAATATATCGCCACGCTAACGCTGTATTAGCAACGATTAGCGCTATGGCGATGAATATTCCAGCGATAGCGGGGAAATGGGCCAACATCGCTGAAAAACCAGCGATGTTGCATGGAGAAGGGAGAACACCTTGCTGATACGACCCTGTGGTCGTATCAGCATAATCCACCCCCCATGTTAGGTATGGCTAACACCTGCTAATTGCAGGTGTTAAATAAATGGCGATGACCCCGGTTAGCGCAACTTTTCACGTCGCTAACTGGGGCCATGGCCACCTTGCTAATAGGCGATAGGCCTGTTAGCGAGTGTTTCCCAGGTTTGTTCGTCGGAACGCTCACTTTGCATGTCATTAGCGATAAATATCGCTGACATGCAAAGCGGTAAAAACGGGCGCTAATGCCCGCAAACTGTCGCTAACTGCTGTTAGAGACAGTTTGCTGATAGGGCGATATAAATATCGCCGCTTTAACGGCAAAGTGCCGCTAAAGCGGCGATAGTGCCCTTGCTAATATGCCCCCAAGTTTTTATAAAATTATTTTAACTTTCCAAAATCCAAACATAAAAGGAGTTGCAGAGGTAGTTAGTTCCAGTGGAAAGGTTCAAGATAGGAGAAAGATCTCCTTCAGGATATAGCAGCAAAAAACAAGCAGAATTTGCAAAAAGGCTTTGGACCTGATTACGAGTACTGCAGTCCCAAGACCGGCGTACCCGCGGTGGCAGTTCGGCCGCCGCCTCCTCGCCTGCCCGACCATCCGATTACGAGGTTAGCAGTCGGACCAACACAAACTTGACGGAAGACAGATGCTGGCACCTCCGTGCAGATTACGACCTGCCTTACTACCGACCTTTTCATAGCGGGGACGCCACCATGAAAGGGTCAGCGGAAAGGCAAGGAAGGGACCCCAAACAGGGTCCCAGGGCTTTGTAGCCCATGAGGGGTGTGTATGGGGCACATGTTGTGCCCCCCTCTTCTTGCACTGTTGTTCGTGCACTGTGTGCCATGCCCGACATGTTGCATGTTACACAGTGGATTGACATGCAAGAGGCAGTGCCAGAGTGGCGGCATGTGCTGCAGGCTTTGTATGAGCTGAAGCATGCCGCCACCGTGGCACTGCCGCCACAACATCGCCAGTCCGGCGGTTAACTTGTAATATGGCAGTCAGGATGCAGCCAGCTACTCCAGACTGCCGCAATGGTGGTCTGGCGGTTGGACCTCCAAACTTATATTCGGGCCCTTTGCCTTTAGATCTTAACAGTCTGGCCGGATTATAGTGTCTGAGGCTATTTTGCAAATAGGATGGAGTATTGCCATTTATTGACTTCTGGGTAATGCAGCATAATTGAAGATGAGCCTTTTTCTAATGAGTAGCCAGTGCAGAGAGTTCAAAATCAGAAAAGAGGAGAAATCAGATGGAAAATTACAAACTAGTCTGACTGCCATATTCTGCACCACCTTCAGTTTTGATAGCATAGTCTTATTAGCCACTACCAACAGAGCATTGCCATGGTTAGGTGACTTGTGATCAAGGCTTGAACTAGAGTTTTTCTCGAAGTTAGAGAGAGCCATGGAAATGGTTTTTTCAATAGTCGCATGTTGGCAAAGCAGGATCTGCAAATCGAGGATACATACTCTTTCATAGACAATCTGAGGTCTAACTTTATGCCTAGGTTTTTTACTACTTGCTTAGGGGGCGGGGCTGGCCCCAATTCGGGAGGCCACCAATCCATCTTCCACAACTCCTGAGCTTTACCAAATAGAAGCATCTTAGTTTGGTCTCAGTTTAACTGAAGACAGCTACTAGACATCCAGAGAGCTAGCTTCTTCAAACAGTTAGAGAAGCGGGATTTCACCCATTCTAAATCCTGGCCAAAAGATATGTCCAATATGGAGACACCTCTAACAATCTGCACTAAGTGTAGAATACTCTATAAACAGTCAATTTGCCTCAAAATAAAACAAAAAAAAATAGCACTTGCCTATGTCCCTGATACAGAGGTAGCTAACCACTACAATTTACTAATAGAAAGACTCTTCTACCAACAAAATGAAGACAAACTACCCCCTAATGGATTATTTTGAAGACACTTGAGTTGGCAGACTGCATCGCTCTGGACACAGATGCCAAACCAAATTCCAAATACCATTGTGAAAGGCCTAAGACAGCACCTTGGCACTGGAAGCCAAAACAAACAACACAATGGAATGATGGCACAATGCCTTCTAATCCACACTGGGCAGAACCCAACCTACACTTTATAAATTTATAGAAGCATTGCAAAAAGAGCAAAGCTACCAACAACTATGAATGGAACAATTTGTTAGCCAAGTTGCCCCTAAAGGTAGCAAACAAACCAAAAGAATGTACAACATGCTACAATGTAAATTCAAACTCTTCTTAAATAGCAAAGGAGAGATTACTTAGAAATGATAGCCAAAAGCATATTATGAAATAAACTACCAAAGTCCAAAAAACTATCACACAATCTAAACCAGCACAACAAATCATTTTTTCAAATAAAAATATTTTGGTACATCAGTCTAAAAATTAAATAAAAGTCCACAGTTAATGAAGATTTAAATAATAAAGTGATACATACATTATTTAAATGAAAAATGCAACTTTCACCAACTAAACAAAATCAAAAAACAAACTCAATCCATCACTTAAATAATTACAACACATAAACCATACACTTCCAAATAACAATCACATCATATTTACACAGACAATAAAATATATCATTTCCCACCCAAAATAAATAAAATAAATAAGACTTAGCTGCTGATCTTCCTCTGTAGCCATGTAGTCAAAAATTGTAATCCACTAAAACGGGAAAAATATTATCCAAACCCCCCTCAAAAAATGCCAAAATAAAACGAATCCAATAAAGGTCCCTTGAAGCAATCCAAAGTATGTATGAACTATAAAAAAAAACGAAAAAGTGTTTAATAGAAAGAAATGCTCCAAGAATCCCAAAAAAAGGAAATGAAAGTAAAAAGCATTGGTTGATTACAAACCAAAATTGATTTCCTTTAAAAAGAAACTAAAATGACACGTTCATAGACAAATGCTTATTATGACCTTATTATGACTTCCCAAAAGACACACAATTGATGGACGGAATGCAGAATAAATCAAAACATTCACCCCCAGTCAAGTGATCTGGGTTAAATCCATCATTCTTTTGCTCACCATGCCACCCCAGTTTAGACCTGGCCATATGCAAATCAGTCTTGACCCTGTGCCTCATGGGAACAGTCCAGCCCGAACTGCCAAGCCAGGTCCTCCCTGGACCGGAAACAAGCATCCTAGGACCGGCTTCGGGGTTTCACCCTCTTCAGCCAGGATAGCTTGATTCCAGTGGCACAGTGAGCCCAGGACCCACGTCTGGGCATACCTGGCGCACTTAGGGCGAGAAAGCAAAAGACACACAATTGATGGACGGAATGCAGAATAAATCAAAACATTCACCCCCAGTCAAGTGATCTGGGTTAAATCCATCATTCTTTTGCTCACCATGCCACCCCAGTTTAGACCTGGCCATATGCAAATCAGTCTTGACCCAGTGCCTCATGGGAACAGTCCAGCCCGAACTGCCAGCCAGGTCCTCCCTGGACCAGAAACAAGCATCCTAGGACCAGTTTCGGGGTTTCACCCCTCTTCAGCCAGGATAGCTTGATTCCAGTGGCACAGTGAGCCCAGGACCCACGTCTGGGCATACCTGGCGCACTTAGGGCGAGAAAGCAAAAGACACACAATTGATGGACGGAATGCAGAATAAATCAAAACATTCACCCCCAGTCAAGTGATCTGGGTTAAATCCATCATTCTTTTGCTCACCATGCCACCCCAGTTTAGACCTGGCCATATGCAAATCAGTCTTGACCCTATGCCTCATGGGAACAGTCCAGCCCGAACTGCCAAGCCAGGTCCTCCCTGGACCGGAAACAAGCAACCTAGGACCGGTTTCGGGGTTTCACCCCTCTTCAGCCAAGCTATCCTGGCTGAAGAGGGGTGAAACCCCAAAACCGGTCCTAGGATGCTTGTTTCTAGTCCAGGGAGGACCTGGCTTGGCAGTTCGACCGACTGTTCCCATGAGGCACAGGGTCAAGACTGATTTGCATATGGCTGGGTTCAAACTGGAATGGCATGGTGAGCAAAAAAACGATGGATTCAGGCCCAGATCTCTGTACTGGGGTGAATGTATGACATTGTTCTGCATTCTGTCCATCATTTGTTGTTTTTGCATTTGTCACCCCGAGTGGGACGGGTATGCCCAGACGTGGGTCCCGTGCTCTCCATGCCACTGGAATCAAGCTATCCTGGCTGAAGAGGGGTGAAACCCCGAAACCGGTCCTAGGATGCTTGTTTCCGGTCCAGGGAGGACCTGGCTTGGCAGTTCGGGCTGGACTGTTCTCATGAGGCACAGGGTCAAGACTGATTTGCATATGGCTGGGTTCAAACTGGAATGGCATGGTGAGCAAAAAAACGATGGATTTAGGCCCAGATCTCTGTACTGGGGTGAATGTATGACATTGTTCTGCATTCTGTCCATCAATTGTTGTTTTTGCATTTGTCACCCCGAGTGGGACGGGTATGCCCAGACGTGGGTCCCGTGCTCTCCATGCCACTGGAATCAAGCTATGCTGGCTGAAGAGGGGTGAAACCCCGAAACCGGTCCTAGGATGCTTGTTTCCGGTCCAGGGAGGACCTGGCTTGGCAGTTCGGGCTGGACTGTTCCCATGAGGCACAGGGTCAAGACTGATTTGCATATGGCTGGGTTCAAACTGGAATGGCATGGTGAGCAAAAAAACGATGGATTTAGGCCCAGATCTCTGTACTGGGGTGAATGTATGACATTGTTCTGCATTCTGTCCATCAATTGTTGTTTTTGCACTTATTATGACTACGGCGGTCCATGTGACTGCCGCAGTCATGGTGGCGACTACCACCACACTGCGAGAACCGCCTGCAGTATTATTAGTGTTGTGGTCGAACCACCACTGAACTGCTGCTACTGCCGTGGATCAAGGATCCTGCAGCTGGCTGGCTGCGGTTTGATGCCAAAATATGCTAGTGGTGCTGCAGAGGCACCTTTGAGCATATCTGAGTTGCCTCACTGCCATGTGAAGAAGGCATGGCAGCAGGCTAGTGATGAGCCCATTACACCTAGGGAATGGAGGAAAGTACATGACGCAGTAAAGGACGTTTCCATCAATGCACGTTTTAAACTAATACAATATAATTACTTTCACAAGGCCTACCTCTCGCCAAGAAGACTCCATGCTATCTACCCTGACAGGGCAACAACGTGCGCTCGATGTGGCGGTGTAGACGCTGCTTTTTGCATCTTGTATGGCGTTGTTCTGTTATCGCAACCTACTGAGCAAAGGTATTGTCCCATACCAAATTAGTAAGAGGGTGGGTGGTCCACTGTGTGCTTAAGCAGTGTCTGCTGGGTTTACTTCCAGAGAATTCCCAGAAAAAGTTGAGCAGGAGATTCACGGTGTTGGGATTGACAGGAGTCAAATGACCTATAGCATTTTATTGGTTGAGTGCTAGACTCCACATGATTCGGGGTGGGGGACTGACTTGATAGAATGGGCAGCATCAGAGGAGGCGCACAAGCGACGGACTATACGCAACAATGGGGTGGTGGATGATCTGCTCTCCTGGGATGGGGGTGATGCAGACGTTGACAGAACTATCGGAGGACTCCACGCATGCTTGAGTGTAAGACTCACATGAGTGGTAGCCATGACTGGAGTGGTGCTGGCAGTTGAGCACGAACACTGTCCAAAATACTCCACAAAAGCCACAAAGTGGGTTACATAATGTACCACTTCTGGGGTCTCGTTGAAGTTCTTCTTCATGCCAAAAGTCCTACTGTATATGGAAGCAGGGGGAGTCATGCTAAGCACACGAACCCTGATTTCAATGTTTCTACTGGTTATTGATGAACAATTATTCCTATGTTTGGCGAGTACCTGTCGATCTAAACAGGTTGGCGGGAGATATAAATACATTTGGGGCATGATGTGTGACGACAATAAGCTACACTGTTGTAGGTCGATGCTTGTCACTTCTAATAATGTTGTGTGATGGTCACAATTGTTGAAATGCTAATGAAAACAATTAAAAAAATCATACAGCTATTTTTATTATATTTCTAAATACCAACATTACTAATGAATAACACAAACTATTTCTACTACATAGAAATAAAATTAAAACAAAGGATTCCAGACTAAAAATTATACAATTATATAATCACAGTCCAACATAAACCATTTTTAAGAAGTTGTTGGACACTAAAGGGGTGATATTTACTATTCCCACTCCAATCTAAACCAATTTGGGGAAAGAGGTAGACACTAAAAGCGTGTAATTTGCTGTTCCCACTCCGAACTATACCAATTTTGGAAAGGTGTTGGACACTAAAATGGTAACATTTACTATTCCCACTCCAATCTATTCCAATTTGAAGAAGGCATTGTACACTAAAGGGGTGAAAAATACTATTACCACTCCAATCTAAACCAATTTGGGGACATTGTCGGACACTAAAGGGATGACATTTACTTTTCCCACTCCAATCTAAACCAATTTCAGGAAAGTTTTAGGCACTAAAATGGTGTTATTTGCTAATACCACTCCAACCCATACCAATTTGGAAAAGATGTTGGACACACGGGGGCCGATTCCGATCTCGGCCGGTAGGGCTCCGAATCGGATTCAGCATTACCGGATCCGATTCGGAGCCCTGTTTCCCGACCGAGTCGGACGTGCGCCCGGGCGAGTGAGTACGATGCGAGCGTACGCGAAATCGCCGACCGACTCGTTTGCGGGACCCAACCGCTCCGACCGACTCGCACGGCGCAATGGAGACGTTCCCCGGCCGGGTAAGTACGATGCGCGCCGCGAGCAGTCCGACCGACTCGCGCCGTCCGGCTCGAAAGAGCAGTCGGAGCCAGACTTTGGGGGTCCGTGTCAGACCCCCCTGTACGCGTAGCCGCGCGAGTCACACACAGGGGGGACCCATGGGTCCCCCCTACCTGTGCATGTACGTCGCGTCCCGCTTCGACGCGTACCCGCCGTAGGGGGCGCCCTTGTTCGCCTCACACCCATTGAGTCAATGGAAGCCCGCGTACGCGTTGTACGACCGGCTCCCATTGACTTCAATGGGAGTCCGACCGAATCGAGTCCGATAGCATACGAACGCATCGTACTCGTTCGGTCGGACTGCTAGGGTCCGATTCGGTCGGAAATCTCTCCGGGTCCGGCTCGGTCGGAGAGATTTCCGGCCTGAATCGGAATCGGCCCCTAAAGGGGTGACATTAACTATTCCCACTCCAATCTGCCCATATTGGGGGAAGGTGTTGGGCACTAAAAGGGTGACATTTACTACTCCCACTCCAATCTAACCATATTGGAGGAAGTTGTTGAACACTAAAATGGTGACATTTATTATTCCCACTCCAATCTAACCATATTAGAGGACGTTATTGGAAACTAAAGGGGTGACATTTACTATTCCCACTCCAATCGAACAATATTTTCGGAAGGTGTTGGACATTAAAAGGGTGCTATTTACTATTTCCACTCCAATCTAACGATATTGTGGGTAGGTGCTGGGCACTAAAGGGGTGCCATGTTCTATTCCCACTCCAATCTAAGCTTATTTGAAGAAGTTGTTGGGTGCTAAAGAGGTGAAATGTACAATTTCCACTGCAGTCTAAAACTTTTTATACAAGGTAATACAAATTAAACATTTTATATAAACGCTCAAAACTCCATCCCCACACACAATTTAACTATAAAATAAACTTACATTGAATCTAAAAATGCACTAACAAAAACTACAAACCAATATATTCCTTTTGAACCTTAACATATAAAAACATATTTTGTATTACTATTAAAAATTATTATATTTTTAAATATTTAGTAACATTTCTAAACTTAAAATCTTAAAAAGCAAATAATAATTCAAAATAAACAATCATAAAATAAAATAAACAATTTCAAATTAATTAAATAAAAAACATTTATATAAATTTATAATTTTAAAACAAACAAAATTAAAATCTTTGTATTATTTAAATGTATTCTTCAAAGAAGTATAACGTAAAACTTTTATATGAAAAATTCTAATTATGTTACTGTATTAAAATACATTTTAATGTTTTTAATTTTCTTTTTTAAATTTCATTCAATTAATATATATTTTAAGGATTTATAAATTAACACTTATTTAGAATATTAATGTAAAAATATTTTTTAATTTAAAAACATAATTTGCATATCATTAAAGAAATTAACATAAAATGTTCTTTAACATATACACTTTTTAAAAATGTCACCGCCCTTATCCCCTAATATCAACTATCCCACTATTAAAAAATTATAAAGCTATTATATGTAAACATTAATATAACTAAAAATACAAATTTCAGCAATTTCATAACTAATAAATTATCTTACTAAAAATACAATAAAAAAATTAATAAACATATAGAATCAAACACACTAAAATAAATTGCATACTAAGCAATACTGACAATATTTTCCACATTGATATTTTTTACAGCGATATCCAAAACAACATTTAGGATGATCTTTTCATCTTTGATATTCCTGTTGACGATATTTTTGACATCCCAATATTCTTGACACAATATTTTTGTATCACAATATTTTTTTTCCTGATATTTTGTCCAAATACCCTGTGTTCATCAACCACTCTGCACTGTTGGTAGGATGGTAGCATCCTACTATTTATACCCCTCTTCTAAGAAGTACTCAAGAAACTTGGGAGAATATATGATTTATGTTGTGTAACTAATGTAGTCGGCAATCAATTTAGGGTTCTGCATATAAAAAGCAGATGAATGAGTTGTTTGATCAATATCAAAATATAAAAATGTCTCTGGGAAAGATTTCAGGCTGTAAGCAAACAAAGATGACCAGGTAGGGGTATTATAATGTGGTAGTTCCCATGAGAAAAATCAATAGAGATTTTGGAGTAGATGCCTCACCCACAACTTGTCATGGCATGCTTCATATTAGGTGAATACACACACAACGGTAGGTGAATACCACCGTGGCGAGTCCGCCAAGGTGGTATTCATCTACAGTGGTGTGGATATTTGCCTACAGCAAAAATATTGCAAAACATGTAAACATGGAGCTGTCAGCCTATCTGGAAGGAAATAGCTGGTTGCATCCTACTCAGTCTGGCTTTTGCCCCGGTCACAACACTGATATTGCAATGCTTGAGGTGACAAAGGTAATAAAACTCACCTTGGGCAAAGGTAAGAATGTTGCTGTGATCCCTCTGGATATTTCGGCGGGGCCTGACACTGTCTCACATAATATCTTGTTACAAAGGCTAGTTAAGCCTGGCACAGGATGTACTGTGTTGCGATGGAATAATTTCTTCCTCAAAGGTAGGGAACAGGTGGTTTGGCTATAGCACTATGGAGTACCTGGGGGTTCTTCCCTGAGCCGTTCCCTTATATAGCTCCACTTGCCTTATTGATCGAATCTCACGGCTTCAAGTGATCTTGTATGTTGATGACACTCAGTTGGTCCTGACCATAAATCCAGCATCAGCGTCCTACCCTCTGGCATTTAAAACATGTTTCACTGAAGTTCTAGAGTGGATGCGGGTAAGTCACCAGCAATGCAACTCTGAAAAAAATAATGATAACTGGTTAAGTAACTGTTGGTCAGATGGGTTGCCTCACCCCTCAGGCGACAGTTGCAAGGATGTTGGGCATCAAATTTGATAACCCCAGTTCCTTTCATCCCAAATGCTTGCGGTAGGTGGAAGCTGCATTGCCACTCTTCGATCTCTGAAAAGATTTCTTAATTTCCTCCCATTATCTTCTTGCAAAATGGTAGTCCACTACTCAAACATTTTGTATTTGTGGCTTCCTGACCTCCTGATCAAAAAATTACAAGTAGTGCAGAAGAGTGTTCAATAATTTAATATACATTAAAAATAGATAATATCAGTGGTCCAGGCCATTTTCACAGCTTTGGCGGGCCTAGAATAGTCTAAATTGTCACACTTCCAGGAGTGTGATTGTAGTTGTGGTGTTACTAGCACTGGCAGAACAAGTGGGGGCAATGGGTGGTGAAAGCTGCAATGGCCTACTGAAAAGGGTACTGGCACTTACTTTTTTACAAACAAAGCACTGGTTGAAGGGAACTCATGAAGCCGACTGTCTTACTCCTTTGGGTTGTAAAAGACTGACATGCTCGGAGTTCAGTGAGTCCCTGTCAACCCAGGGCCCACTGCATGTGCTATGCTAATTTAGCTATGCCCTTAACTCCCCGACAAAATAATCACCCTCTTGAGTCTATCATGCAGGATGAAAGTTCAACGTTGTTTGGCATCTGGGCAGCACAAGCTATGCCTCAAATAGGTGAACCAGGCCCATAGCCAGAACTATGCATTTGGGGGGGCAAGAAGAGAGGTGTTTACATGATGAAAATATTTTTACAAAACTACTACAATGTACTGTGATTGGAGTATTTTGAATTTGTTATTTTCACCTGAGTATTTTTGTCAGGGTATATGGACAGGCATGTTTTTTAAAGCATATTGGGCCATTAACATTGGTAAAAAATAATACAATTTTAAGATAATTTTGGGAGTTGTGGTTCTTCTCAATGAAATTTTGTGCAACTTAATGTCCAGCTGTTTATAAAACATATTGGGCAGCAGCCTTGGTCAAAACTGTATGAAATGTATTAGTAGAATCAGGGAAATGGGAATGCTGGGGTTTGCCCTTCTCCACCAAATGATTATTGTATAAGGGTGTTGTAAGTGTGCACTTCAAAGCACACTGTACCTGTAACAGTCAAAAGAGGATTAAAACACAACTTTGAAAGGGCTTTGCAGTACCTGACATCCTTGGCATAGTTTTCTCCCAACTTTTTGCCATCCATTCTCCTGTTTTTGCTGACTTTGTTTTTGCTGGTGTTAGGTCTCTGTGCATTTTACGACTGCTAACAATTGCTAAAGTGCTTGTGCTCTCTCCTTTAAACATGGTAACATTGGTTTACAGCGTATTGGCACTTTTAATTTACTTGTAAGTCCCTAATAAAGTGGTACTACATGTACCCAGGGCCTGTAAATTAAATGCTACTAGTGGGCCTGCAGCACTAATTGTGCCACCCACTTAAGTAGCCTTTTTAAACATGTCTCAGGCCCGTCATTGCAGTCCATGTGTGCAGTTTTAAACTGCCAATTTGTCAGGCCAAAACCTTCCTTTTTAATACATGTCACCCCTAGGCCAAGCCCTAAACAGCCCGTAAGACAGGGTGCAGTGTGTTTAAAAAGTTGGGCATGTACTTTTAACTTTTACATGTCCTGATAGTGAAAGACTCTTAAACTCGTTTTTCACTACTGCAAGGCCTACCACTCCCATAGAGTAACATTGGGTTGCCTTATTACATTTAATAAGGGCTAATGTTGAATTGGGAGCAAGTAGAAATGTTGAGTTAGGTGTCTAAAGAATTGTAATTTAAAATTTAATGGTAAATTTGGATTTGATTTTAAGTCACAATTCTGAAAATGCCACTTTTGGGAAGTTTACATTTTCCTGGCCTAACCATTTGATGCCTGCAGCCTGTGGTCTCGGTGACATTACTAAGTGTAGCTGGCTGTGGGTGGTTTTTGGTATTGCTCCCAGACAGTGAGACAAAGGGGGCATAGGTGTTGGCAGAATGGGCCATCTCTGACTTGCTAGAGGGGAGGAGCTGTTACATACCACAGTTGCACATCACAAAGCCTCTGCCTGAGCACACTCACAAAGGGTTTGACACTAGCCCCTTGTGAATGGCATCCTTGACGATGACGCAAGACTTCCCATTGAAGCCCCGCATCTTCTTTGGAACCGCTGTCGTGCAACGCATCTTCGACGCAGGACTTTGCATTACAAGCCTCTCATCTACTGCAACCTCGACGACAATGCAGGACTCTGCGTCTCAGCCTCACAACTCCTCGGAACCGCTGTTGCATGACGCATCCTTGACGCGGGATCTCGCAGCGCTCTGCAACCAGGATTTAAGGTACTTTGTTCAGCGCGCCTAACCCGGACCCTGTATCAGGCCCACACTCCATCGTGGTAGGCCTAAACTACTTGTGACTTAGGGCCATATGTAGGTAATTTCTATTTACCGATTCCTAAATACCGAATTTTACCGATTCGGTATTTAAGAATCGGTAAATAGAATGTAGGTAAACATTCGGTAAATTTTACCGATTCGGTAATATTCGTTATTACCTATTCGGTATTTACCGAATCGGTAATAAGGAATACCTTCCCATTCATTCCTATGGGCCTGGAGGCCCATAGGAATGAATGGGAAGCCATTCACTATTACCGATTCGGTAAATACCGAATCGGTAATAGGGGGAGCATATTCAAGGGTGGCAGGGTGTCAAATTGACACCCTGTTGCACCCTGAATCGTGCATGTGTGCACATGTGGCGCACATACATGCCCTAAGGGCATGTATGTCTGCCACATGGCACTTTTAAAAAAGCACAAAATTGCTTTTTAAAAGGTATTCGTATTTACCACCAACTTGTAGTTGGTGGTAAATAACGAATCCTTAAACCAAAAATGCACTCACTTGAGTGCTCTCTACATAGGATTTAAGGAATCAGTAATTTACCGATTCCTTAAAATAACGAATCGGTAAATTACCGACTCCTTAAATCCGGCCTCCTATGTCGCAAAGGGCTAAATACCGGTCGGTAACGGGAAATTTACCGATTTTCGGCCGTTACCGACCGGTATTAGCCCACCTACATATGGCCCAAAGTCCTGGTCTGGCGTGACCAGATAACCACAATTGGCGCTTTGTGTTTCCAGGCACTATTTCAATTAAAACTTTGAAATTGCATATCTCCAGTTCTACTGATTAGATTTGTTTTTGCTCTGGTCTCAAACAATTTATTAAATTTGACTCTATTTTTCTAAATTGGTGTGGGATGTTTCTTGTGGTGCGTTTTCACTTTATTACTGTTTGGAGTGCTGCATAAATTCTTTACACATTGCCTCTAAGTTAATCCTGACTACTTTGTGCTAAGCTACCAGAGGGTTAAACAGGGGTTAATTTAGAGTTTGCTTGTGTTTCACCCTGACAGAGATTGTGGTTGCTGCTTGAGTAGGGTTTCACAACTCCTCAACCAGTAACCCAATTTCTTACAGGCTTGGAGATTTTCCTCCAAGCAATTGTATCTCACTGTGCATCGTATAAACTGCCATTATAACATTTATTTTCAAGCAAGGGCAACAGCAATGTGACAATGAGGTTACAGGTCATTATAAATATAATGGCATTGTGAACACTGTCATGGCAATGTGTACTCTATATGCTGGGGCATTGTGATTGCAAGCATTTAAGCAATATTTGTTACAACATTCTTCTTCAGAGGCTTGAGCCTGTGATATCAGGAACCCAAGGGTGACAGTTAATGTACAAAATTACCATTTTGTAGCCCCAGATTTTAGGCTTAACTGTTTTTGCTAGCTTCAGAACACTGTGCACACTACCTCTGCTAACCAGTGGAAAAGTGCCTGTGCTCATCCTTTCAACATGATGATACTCCTAATTGACATTGTTAACTTGTCTCTAAGTCCCTAGAATATGGTAAAAAATGCCCATAGGGCCTGTAAGTTAAGTATCGCTAGTGTACTGCAGTACCCCATGTGCCATCCACTACAGTAACAGTGTAAAACATGGCTTCAGGCCTACCATTGTAGCCTGAGTAAAGCAACTTTTAAACTGCAATTCGACCTGTCAAAATACACACTTTTGACATGGCTAAACCTTCCTTTTAAATATTAGTGTCACCCCTAAGTAGGCCTTATTGCCCATAAGGCAGGGTTTTTACAAGTATGACATGTAGAAATTCAAATTAACAATTGATAGCCTGAGCAAAAAACACTGAAATGAAAGCACATATAAAAATTCAAGTCTCGGTTCGTAATAGTTTCTTCTTGTTTATTCCAAGATCAAAGCATCCTTTATCCACAGCCACAGAATAACTGAACATAAGCTAAATGACCAGTAAGGGGTGAAGACAATTTGGCTAAGCAACTGGATGTATCATCTATACAAGTGCAGGGTGTTACATAATGTAATATGGCTACTTTGTGTTTGTTTTAGCCCTGATGAAGTCTATGGCTTACTGCCGTATAGACGAAACACGTGTTGGCATTGTTTGTGGCTCGGACAACATATATTAAGAAGATTGGATAAAGGATGCTTTGATCTTGGAATAAACAAGAAGAAACTATTACGAACTGAGATTTTAATTTTTATATGTGCTTTCATTTCAGTGTTTTTTGCTCAGGCTATCAATTGTTAATTTGTACTATATGTGGACTTTGTTCTTCATTTTACAACGTGGGGCAGTCGTTGTATGCTAGCCTTGAGCACTTACACTTTTGTAACTTTTGAATTGCGGATATTTGCACACTACCCTGCGCATGATTTCCCCTACTGCCTTACTTTATTAATTCCTATGTAGAAATTCAATGTTACATGTTTCCTTACACTGACTAGGTCCTAAAATGTATTTCACTGTTGCAAAAATGACTGTTCCATAGGAAAACAGTGGGCTACAATATTACATTTAATAATTCTATTTACAGCTAGGAAAAACCTAGCAATTTAAATCTTGGACTCTTTGTAATATTTATTAAAAGCCCAATTAACTGGTGAAGTCTGATTGTTGATAAATATTAAAGAAAAGGCACTTTTAGGAAGTTACCTTTTCCCTGCCTACAGCCTCTGGAGGCTCATTTGTATGAGCCTCCAGCTGCAGCCTTCTGATTACTTAACTGTAAATCGGGTGTGAAAAACTGCTCCCAGAAGAAAGAAAGGGCTTGGGTGTGGGGAGGTATTTCTGTTCCTTTGGCAGGATGACCATTTTGCAGTGTCTGGAACATAATTAACTTCAAAGGGCCCTAGTCTGTCACAGGGAGACATCAGATGACACTTGCATGGGCTCCTTCTTTGTTCCCTCAAGCAGCAAGGCTCCAAACACAGAGAGGAGGAAACTGCCCCCAGGACTGGTTTGAAGTGACCACAGTTGCTCATTTCCCCACCTACACCTCTGATGGGTATACAGGCTCTGCATCAGGGGAGAAGGGCTGCTGAAAAACAGTGGACTGGAATGCAGCTAGAGGTGATTACCAAAGGCTGAGGTTAATTCAAGCATTCCATCTATAACCTTGCCACAAATTATGTGCTATGCTCAATGGGTATGCTCAGTCATGGGTCACATGCTCACTGTGCCCCATTACTCTGGCTGAACCATACCGATGAGGTCCAAAATAGGGTAAAACCAGTCTGATGTTGCTCATGTTCTTTTCTGGTCTGGCAGTTCGGGATGGACAGGTCTCATGAGGAGCAGGGCCATTACTGATTTGCATAAAGTGGGCCCTTTGCATCATGGATGAAAAAAAGATGGATTGTGCTGTGGCCTGAAATAACTGCCAGTAGATAAAAAATAATTCAAGCATTCTATCTATCACCTTGCTGTTTGTTGCTTCCTCTGATAAAACAGGAGGGAGAGATCAGAGGAGGAATTTGTCAGAGCAAGGTTGGTGCATGCACTTCTCATCAATCAAACAAATACATCGAGCTTTCTTTTTTTCATGCACATAGGAAGTCAACATCTCAGATGAAAGAAGGGGTGAGAACTGACATTAGAATTCAACAAGGGCTGTCTGTGGAACACATAACATCTGATCCATAAATGATGCAGTGGCAGTGTTAAAACAGGGTCAGCCTCAGGTGGAAGCGTGTTCTACCTTCATCCCAAGAAGGAGACTTGAAGAATAGTGGAACAGGCACTGCATTCAGCTGCATAACATATGTACAGGAGCATACCATGCTGTCAGCCTTAACAGCTGTAGCACCATTAAATATAATGGGGTTACCCTGTGTCCCTCAGAACCTGGGTATGCAGTTATGAGTTTCAAACAGTTCTGTCAGGTGAACGAAATCTCCTCAAGGGAAATTGTAAAATAATGGTTTTCATTAAACATTGAATACTAGAAGGGCCTATAAATGATCCCTCAAACATGTGTGAAACTTCTCCTACTCAAAAAACACAAATCTTTAAAGAAAAATATCTAAAAAACACTGACCCAACACAACCATTAACTTGTTTTAAATATATTATTTTTCATATATCAAAACATGTATATCTATCTCTTTTTATATTTCTCTGTTCCAACAGCTGTCCAGAGAACATAAGGAACAATACATCACATTAACATATACATAGTGAAAATCACAAATCTCCCAGTGATCACATACACAAACATGAGACCTTGGAACCACAAATAATCGAAATGTCCCAAAAATGTTTTGTTCAGTGTATCCTTAAATCTACTATACATATTCCAAGGATAGCTGACACACGCAGGAGGACAGCAGACAAGACAGGAGCTGCGGTATATTTTAAATGAAGCCCCGATTGGGCCAAGAGGACTACAATTTAAGGAGGGTGAAAATAACCCCATCCCCACATCGAGAGAACCCCGGCTGGGGTCTGGGATGTCATGTTACATAACTAATGGATACCGTTTTGGACACACCATATGTGTCTTTCTTTGAATACCTTTAAGGCTGCCTTTTGGTCTGTTTTAGTCCTGAGGAAGACCGCCATGATGTATTGTGAATAACACGTGATCACAGGGTTGAAATGTCTACGACATTACGTTATGTCCTATGACAGCTATCCTTGGAATATGCTTCTAGTCTATCATCCATTCATACTTCTCTCATTCCTCCCTTTTATTCTCTCTACTGACTATGAACTTGTGATTGCCTCACTGCTGAATACTGCTGGGCCTGCAAGCCTATAAAATCCACATGTAGTAAAGTTTTAGTTTGTCTAAGTGCCACATTTTCATGTTGCATTATGCTGTTGCAAGCTATAATAATAAATCATAATGTTGAGATTGAGCACAGATTCTTTTAGTGTAGCTCACAGTCAATATTCACATGCTGGAATGGTTAAAGACAGGTGGTGACTGCACCAACATATCAGAGGTACAGGTGTAAACTTGTTAGTGCTTACTACCCCTGACGAGGCATTGAAAGCAACAACTCTGAACAAGTGACGTAGATAGGCAGAGAATACATAAGCAGAAACTGGGATATTTTTCTGTTGCATCTCAGTGAAGAGTCAGACAATGTAGGAGAGCATAGAGCAGCAGGCCTCAACATACTGGGCTCCTGACACCAAGGGCAGCCTGGCACAGGGTTCATCCCTAGTATTTAATTTACCAGACTGTCCATAAAGTGAAGGTATTACTATGGCACTGAACTGGAAAGGAACTAAGAAACTGTGTGAGGCACTATCTATCCTTTCTTGATGTTACAGATCTGAAATCTTCCGACACCCTCTCCTCCATCTCTCATTTATTTGTCTCCCATCTCACAGATTTTGCTTCTCATTCTTCTGGCTCTCCATCCCACCTTCCTCCCAAATTCTCTTTCATAATCTCTTGTTCCCACCCGCTGCTTGCCATAGGTTCACTTCAGCGTCCCTCTTCTTTGCTGCCTCCTTACTCTGCATACGATACCTCACTTCTGGTCAAGGCTGAGGAGCACTGGCCAAGTAGTTTCTTATGCTGGCATTCCTTATCTGTTGTTTAGGGAGAACTCTTTTTCCTCTGCTGCCCTTCACCCCAGATCGGAAACATTGCAACGTGTGTGTTTTCATTATGACGCCACACAACCCCCTCCAAAATTGCAGCTTGTTCCTTCATGCTCTATTATTTTTTTGGTTTGAGTACCTGAGCGGTCTGTTCTGAAATGCTGTTGACACTGAGACTCGAACCCGGTTCCCCAGTTCTAAAGTCAGCAGCTCTGGATGTTATGCCACATGCTCTCTCCAAGACAATCTGCTTTTTTGGGGGGGTTATCTCTGTTTACCTCATTGAGGCACCCTCCCACCATGAACCCACCCTTAACCCCTTCTTCCCTTTTGTTTCCCTGAGCGCCCCTGTGAGCACATGGGAAGTGCGTTCCCTTCATTACACAAAAGTGTAGAACAAGCGCTTTCACTTTTAATATACAGAGCCTCGGATCCTGAGTCTCTCTTCCGGGGCCCCTCCCTGCCAGCCATCACAACAAACACACATTGCGCATTAGACGAGGTAAGTTTTAATTGCTTTCAACTCCCAGCCCATGTTTTTGGAATGATTGCTTTTGTTCTGTTTTAACTGGGACTTTGTGTGCACACTTTTTTTTTTTGGCCCAGATCGCATTTTTGGAATGTTCAATTTTGTTCTGTTTTAACTGGAACTCTGTGCTTAGGCCTCAGTGGCTGCTGCCCTCAGGCCACTCATTCCTCTTCAGACAAATCACTTGCAATTCTTGTGCTGAAGTCACCCTCCCACCATGCACCTACCCTTAACCCCATCCTCGCTTTTGTTTCCATAAGCACCCCAGTGAGAGCATGGGAAGTGTGTTTCCTTCATTACACAGAAATGTAAAACAAACGCTTTCACTTTAAATTTACAGATACTCGGATCCTGAGACTCTCTTCTGGGGCCCCTCCCTGCCAGCCCTCGCAACATCCACACACCGCACATTAGACAAGGTAAATTTTGGTTGCTTTCAGCTCAGTCCGCGTTTTGGGAATGATTGCTTTTGTTCCATTTTAACGGGGACTCCGCATGCACACTTTTTTTCTGCTGTTTTTGGCCCAGTTCGTGTTTTTGGAATTTTCCGCTTTTGATCTGTTTTAACTGGAACTCTGTGCACGTCTCAGAGGCTTATGCCCCTAGTTCACCCATTCGTCTTCAGACATTAAATCACTTGCAACTCTTGTGCTAAACTGTGGGTGAAGACAGTGGGAAGGCACGCGATTAAGGGAATGTGTGGATAAAAAATGTAGTGTGACCACGCTTGCACAGAGGCAGGTTCTTTTTTTGAATATTCAGCTCAGTGTTCGTGCTTACCATCTCAACAGAGTGACTCAGCATCACATTGTTTCACTGAAAAACAGATTATGGGATTTGTTATGAGTTCTGCGGGTCGACCTCTGAAGGACCACAGCCGAGACCGCAACAAGACTGCAGCGCTGGCAGATCATCGTCTGCCGTATTACGAGTTGAATGCGGGCCCACGGTGTGGCTGCGACGGTCTTGCAGCAGTGGTGAATGTATTTTCATATTTATCAATGCATGTTTCGAATGCACACATATGCATGATACACATGGAAAAATACCACCTACCCCTTTCCAGAGTCCGACCCATCTGTGGGTAGTATTGGCAATGGGTATATGGTATAAAGAGCACTTCCCTGTGTTTCATCGCAGACGGGGTCGTATTCCTTGTGATGAAGATACTCCTGTGTAGGGGGGAGCTGGAGACAGGGATCCACTTCGAAATCTGCTGGGAAGAACAGGAAAGGGGTGAGTATGCACCCCAAATCCTTCGTTTCTGCTGACCTTTGGGCAGTGGTCGGCTTGTTGAAATGCCAACT
Source organism: Calotriton arnoldi (assembly GCA_963921515.1). Taxonomy (NCBI): domain Eukaryota; kingdom Metazoa; phylum Chordata; class Amphibia; order Caudata; family Salamandridae; genus Calotriton; species Calotriton arnoldi. The sequence continues at coordinate 276,974 of CAWUFW010013576.1, read as the reverse complement.
TGTACTAACACAGTGTTGCTCCTCTGTACTGCCCTATGGAGGTTGCCTTCCCCCAACCGCTGTCCCTTTTGTCGACGGTGTGCTGGCAGTGCCAGCAGTCCAGCAGCGGTCTCTGCACAGGCAACAATCCTAACTTGTAATACGGCCGACAGATAGCAGATGTCGCCGCTGTTGTACCATCACCTCCAGTAAAGTGGTCCACAGACCAAACTTGTAATAAGCCCCTATATCCTTAAGAGTCTATTTTATATTCAGATTTCTTCATCTATTGTATGGATTTTAGGAAGCAAAACAGCATGTTGCCAATCAAGGTGCTTTATTGCCCCATTATTTTAGGCTGTTTGGTGTCATCTGGTATGTGTTCAGGATTGTCTTTGGCATCTATGTGTGCTGTTTAGTTGTCTTACCACAAAATTCAGTTGTTGCTAATGGATTTTTTGACTTTGAAGTATATATGTGCATTAAAAACAATAAGGGAAATCCTGCGTTTATAATAAAATGCCAGCTAATGACAGTGGTCACTATCTTATATTGCAAAGTCATCTAAAAATGTAGGGCCTCATTTATGAGGCCCTACCGGCACTGTTGCGCCACTGGAACGTCACTTTTTTGACGATCCGGTGGCGCAATGTGCCACTGGCATATTTATAAGTCCACGTAAAGCCAAGTTATGTGGCTTTTCATGGCCTTATTAATATGTGCCACTTTCACACAGAAAACTGCATGGGGCGTTCCCAGCAACATCGATGGCTTTTTGACACTGCACCAGATTTACGAGAAATCTTAAGTCTGAGGCAGCGCCAAAAACTTACGCCCCCTTCCTGCACAAAAATAATCATCCCATCAACGCAGGCACCCTTGCACCATGGTGCAAAGGTGCCAGCGTTGGCACACGGCAGTCCATTGTGCACCGGCGCAGGGGAAAAGGACAGGAATGCGCCATATCTCATAGATACGGCGCATCCCTGCCCTTTTCTTTTGCCATAGGGCAGCCCAGCAGCAAGGCCTGCTGAGCTGCACTACTGCAAAAAACCCATAAATGAGGCCCGTAGTCGGGGCAAGCATGCATTCCTGACTCAGACTGCAAGAGCCACTGTATAGTAATTGTATAGCTATTCAATCCCTGGTGACATAGCATCCAGGATAATATACTGCATCACTAAATACCTATAAGGTCTCAAAGGTCACTGCCCTGTAAACCAAAACACATAGGTAAAAGATATTTTCATTTACAATGCCAGTAGCTCTAACTCTCGCAAATGCGAGACCTATTGCATTGCAAATGCTTGTTCTTGCTTTCTCTCTTTCAGCCTCCATATCATTGCTTCTGAAGTTCTCCTTTCATCCCATCTCCATTATCTTTCCTCTCTTCTTGTTCTCCCTTAATTGTTCTCTCTTATCACAACTCTTCCCTTCTCCCTCCTTTTATCTCCTGCCCTTGAACACCTTATACTCCCCTTTGCCTTTTTCTCCCATCATTTCATTTTTTTCTGTATGCATCCCTCCCTGTTCTTCTCTCAGCTCGTTCTACCCTTTGTCTGTTCCTCTACTCATCTTCCTTCCTAGTTTGTCTTCTCTCTTCTAGCTCATTTTGTCACTCACTTCTCTCTCACATCCTTGCCTCTTACCTGCTCTTTCAACTCTCTCATGCCTCCATTTCTCGCTCTCATCTCCCTCTAACATTTTGCCCAGCTCCTGGTGATTCCTGTACAGATAGGTTTCTCCTGACTGGTAGTGTGCTACGCTCTGTGTTGCAGCAAGCAGCCCTGACCAGAGCATTTCTTTTGAGAGCCAGGGGCGTAGCTACCATTGGTGCAGTAGGTGCAGTGCACCGGGGCCCAGAGCACTGAGGGGCCCATTGAACATTGATAATTGCTGTATTTTACTATCCCAACAACAATGAAAATGGCAATTTTCCTTGTTTACACCAAGGCCCATGCATCCGTGCAACGCTACTGTTGAGAGCCACAAATGAAGTACACTTAAGAAAACCGTTTGGAATGTAAGTGTGGGCAAATAAACAGACATTTCTGTTTGAAAAAGAAGCCAGTTTCGATTTTAAAAATTGCTTGTAATTTCTTAATTGAGAATCCCAGTTTTAGCGCAAGGACGCCACAGTCCCGTTTGGGCCATATGTATGAACACATTTTCCCAAAGACACAGAATGGGTAAAACCCTTTGATACATATGGCCCTTTAAAGTGCTTTGCGAACTGTGAGTTTGTAGCCGTCCGGATATATGCTGAGGCAACGAGCTACCCTCGAAGGTGGCAAATGAAGTCTCATGGAGAGGAGTCCCCGCTGGACCCCTCAGGGCAGATTTCTGCTACTACCCTACCACATTTCGAGGTACAACGCATAAAGCATGAACATAAGAATCGAAACCAATTCAATAAAGGCGCGAATAAAAATATGCAGCTGTTAAGAAGACAGACGCACTTATAAACGCAGCACTTCTCTCTTCCAGCGCTGCTGCGAGTGCTGCGCCACGCAGGTCCGTTTTAGGACGGCCCATAAATTATCGCAGGGAAATAAAAATGCGTTAATGGGGATAGCGAGGCCCTTAACGACTTGCCTGCATTTACTCACAATTAAATCATCATTTGCTGCTGGTTTGTATTTCATCGCAAATGGGGAGATGAAAGAAGGGAGTACAGGGGGGGAGGCGGTGGGAGGAGGAAGAGGGGAGTGAATTAGGTTTCCAAGCTGCCCGAGTCTGGAATTAGATGCTTTAGCTTAGTTAACTGTAAGAACATTGCCTTTTTCATTAACAAGTTCATTAAATACATTTAAGCATCACATTTACGTGCTTCTGCCCTAAAAGAAAGCACGTTTTAATGATCAGTTAAAGAGCACCATTTGACTCCAGACTCCGGAATGCAATCCGTTCATTTTCTAAAATAAAAAAAGTAACCTGGCAGACACTGACCGACTACTACTACCCTCATAGCCACTATTTTTGTAAAGTCTGTTTATTTTCAAGTATTTATTATAATGCAGAGTCTCCTAAAATGATGCATTTTTAATTCAATGGCTGGGAAGTATTAAGGGGCATATTCTCAAGTCCTCATCGCCACCACAACGTCACTTTCAGTGATGTTGTGGTGGTGATAGGGGCTTCGCCATATTCACAAGGCAGCGTTAAGCCATGTTAAGTGGCTTAACGCTGCTTAACGCTGCCTTGTGAATAGGACCCCCTTCACGCTGTTTTTAGCGTGAAGGGGGCGTGCAGTGGGTGTTGCGGTGGGCGTTCCACCGCAACACCCATTGAGTTTGACGCTACCTCCTATTCACAAGGGCAGAGTAAATAGGAGGTAGCGCCAAACTTAAAGACCAGGAAAAATCTGGTCTTAAGGTGGCGAAACGAGGAGAAATGCTTTATTTCTCTCAAGGCAACACACATGGAAAAAGCAAAATGCCATGGTTTGTTCATGTACAGGAAGGTGTCCCTTCCTGTACATGAACAAACCTTTTTAGGTCTCGCCTACGCAGCGCGCATGCGCTGCATAGGAAAGACCTCTTGGAATCAATTCAGTTTTTGCCCTAAAAACGTGCACGCGTTGCATTGCTTTCAATGGCAACGCGTGCACGTTTGGCGATTCCCTTGCGGGAGCGAGCGGCGCCATCTGGTACCAATTATCGCGCTCGCTCCCGCAAGGGAAACGCTGCGCCTCCCTGCTCTCGGCCGCACTCCCCCACCCCTCCCCTCCCACTTGTGAGCGCGAGCGCTTGTTTTTTTTTTGCCGGCATGAACCACGTGAGTGACGGCAAAGGGGGTAAGCGCTCACGCTGCGCAGCCCCGAAGCCAAGTGTCAAGCGGGGGATAAAGTCCCCCGCTTGTCAGCCAAGCTGCAGGAGTAATCTGTGTCTCTCTAGCAGGCAGACCCCGCCACTCTAGACCAGCAGCGGCAATGTCCTCTGACCGCCGCCCGCTCTCTACCCTGGAGCAGCCTGCCTGGGAACTGCTGCGCCAAAGGCTGCAGGCTGTGCGAAGCTTCCTGTCCGTGGCTCTCCTCCCATCTCAGACGCACTTACACACACTGCCTACCCTCCACTAGCTCGTCTCTCTCTGCCTCTCGCCACAGTAACTCACTAACTCACTTTTATAACCTGTCGCCCTCGTTTCCCCTTCATTTCTCTAGTTTACTCACTTATTAAAAGTTCACTCCTTATCTCCCCTCCTTCTTCTCCCTCTCAGTCTCCCAAGCCCCTCTCCCCTCTCTTCCACCTTCCCGCCACTTTCCCTGTCTTGTCCCATTTCCCTATTTTCTCCCATATTCTTGTCATGATATCCCTCTGTCCCCTATCTTCCTCCAGCTCTGCGTCTAGTCCGGCGTTCTACCTCCGGCTTTTAGTTTTATAATCTTCTCTTTATATTTTTATTTGTATCGTCTGCACGATATTCAAAAATGCAATATGCCTTTTATACTATTCACAACAAATAAAGACGTAGCCTTGGGCCTAATGCTACAGACGGCATGTTCCCGCCACAAAAGTGAGCACCACAGAAGAATCGCGATACACAGGTCTGTTCAACAATTGTCAGAGTCGCTTCCTAACCCGTTGCCTCTTCCCACTCAGCCTGGCTAGAGCGTGCCATGTGTAGACTCAAGAGAAAGTCAGGCAAACAGGCCATGCAGGAGAAAACTGAAGGCTTCCCACAAACAATGGGCCCTCATTTGTTCACACAGAGAAGAATGCGCCATTTGTGAGAGAGACAGTTCGATTGTGAAGCGGTGCTTGGTCACGGGGCCGTATTTGCACTTCAGTGAAAAGTCCACTGCAATTTTAGTTACACAGGGTTGATTAATGCCCACCCATTGTTCTCCCTAGGCCAGGCATGCGCTTTTAGATTAGAAACGCAGCCCTTGCATGAAAAATATTTTAGGGGCATGCGATACCGTTCAGCACGTCTCAGCTCCGTCATAAACATTCAAAGGGCTGGAATTTGAGGCAAATTAACATTTTCAGTTTGTACGTTCTCTTTTTGCGTGAACATTTTGACAAGGGCACAGAACGTTAATATAATATCTTCAGACTTTGGGCCTTGTTACAGCAAGGGATAACCAAAGATATTTTGTTAACTCCAGTAGTTTGAAAGAAGTGCTTTCAGTGTTCCAGCAGGCTATTTTGTCGAGGAAGGCTAAACAGAAGACAGAAATAGTTGCAATACCGGAACTGGAAAGCCTTGACAATTGTTGGGTAATGAAAGAACCCCATTCTTTTTTCTGTTTCTCATTCAAACCCCTATTTTCATTTACCTGTTTGCTTTCTTGTTAAAAAAACAAAACAAAAATAAAAACAGCTACAAACCTCAATCTAAAAACAAGCATTGGCATAGCCAATAGGTCTCGCCTTTGGGACCTTATAAGTGTTTAGTTATCCAGCACAATATCCTTGGTGCAACAACATCAACTGTTGCATGGCTAAACACTTATAATGTCCCAAAGGCGAGACCTATTGGCTATGCCAATGCTTGTTTTAAAATGCCGTTTTGTAACTTACATGTGTGTTGCATGAAGCAGCACACATGTAAGTTACAAACTGGCATTTAACATTTAAGGTTTGTTTATGTGCAGGAAGGGGCACCTTCCTGTACATAAACAAACCTCCCTGCTTGCAGACACCCTTGCACTCTGGTGCAAGGGTGCCTGCGTTGGTGCTAAGTTGTGAAACTTAGCGCCATCGCAGGGGGAAACGCGAGGCTGCACCCTATCCTTGAGAATAGGGTGCAGCCTCGCGTTTTCGAAGTGGCGGAGAGAGGCGCTAAGCCAAGAAGGCTAACGCCTCTCTCCGCCACTTCCTTGAGAATATGGCCCTAAGTCTTTTCCTTGTACGTCGGTAAAGAAAAGCTATTCTGTAGGCGTCGCCTACATACAGTTTTTGTTGTCTGGTGAGAGCTATTGTCATTACATTCCACACACACAACACAATAAACAGCACACAACACAGAATAACCGTAAAAAATGTACATATGCAGAACGGGTCTTTGGGCAGCCCCTTTCAGCCACTGGCCATCCCAAAGGGCCTGATCTGAAGCAGAGTACAGTATTTACTCAGGCCCGAAGCCACAAGTATATTTCTAGGGGGAGAATATACATGTAGGAACTGCCTGATTTCACTTCTGATACTAAGACCATTGTAATAAATGATAAACACATAGACAAATGAGATTTTGGAACTGTAATACAAGAAACGTTGTCTATTGTATACAATGCCCATGCAATCTTGCATATATAGGACAGACCATCCAACCAGCGAAAACTAGAATTCTCCACCATATGTCAAGAATAAGATGTGGTGTTACAGGGGCCCCACTAGTGGACCACTATAAAACATTGAACCATACTGAGAATAAGATACGATGGTCATTCCTCTTTGCTGTACATGGCCCACAGGGAGGTAAGGCCATTGCTGCACTTCTTAAAAAACAGAAGCCAAAATGATTGAACGATATGGCACAGCTAGAGATGGTCTAAATGATCTTGATGAAATGTGGGCGCTAATTGAATAAAATGGCTTGACAAGGTAGATAACGGTTGTAGATACAGATATATGGACATATTATTCTATATATTGTGGGGCTTGATGATGATATGTATATATGTTTTTATGTAAAAATTGACAGATAATCATTGGATGATATTATGCACTGGAGGTTTTTTATTTATTTATAATTCACCTTTGTTTCACAATTTTTCTTTTAAAGCCCTGGGAGTCTGTCTGTCAATTTGAATGCCTATCAACTTAATTTGCGTTCGTGACAACAGCAGAGCACCATGACATATTACTAACATTCAAAGCGGTACTCCAACAAATATAATAGAAAATACACAAAATATATGTATATTTTAAGTAACATTTATCTCTCATATTCCAAATCCCATTGTATGGTTAGGACATTGAACTGGATAGATCCATTCCTGTATGAAACATATTTCTTATTTGACATATCATCACAAGATGATCGTTTACGAGAAGATCATCTGAAAGTATATTTGTTTGAGTAGATGCTGCAGGAAGTATTGTATTTTACTTATGGACGGCATCTAACAGCCAGTAATTTGGCTGTTGGCCATTGCACTTATAATTTGGAATCAGAACCAATAAGTGTCAGCTACCTGTGTCAAGATGGCCCCCATGTTTGCGGAGTATACCTCCTTCTATTTCTAATTTTATAGTAGGAGTCCGAGGTTAACTTCTGGTGACAGTTTAAATAAGACTTCACATGCATGCGAGTCTGACTACCTGACTCAACTCGGAGGAAACCTGACAATACAGCGACAATGTGACTCAACGCGTGAATTACCGACACTTAGGCGCGGCACTGTGCTGTTATTGCAGCGGTCACGCTACAGCTTACTGGCTATCACTTGATGAGACCGTGTAGTTATTAAAGCGGCCCACGTGCAGTTACCGGCATCCTTGGACACATTCCTTTATAAATAAGTCCTCCAGCAGCGGGCCGCCTCATAACACTGGCACCAGCCATGATTGATCTGGTCTTAATGTACCGTTTAATTAGTGTTATTGTCCAATGCGTATGCTGTACATTACGTTTATGACCACCAAATATTTTGACTTATTTTCAATATGCCATATTGTATTCATAGCAACATGCGAGCTGCAGGTGGTAATATCTTGTTTTGCCAGTTTGTGCCGCTTACATGACAGTGATGTGGTCTTTTGTTCAAACACAGAATCTACATGATTTAAATTCCTGATCGCACAAACGGTGCAGCAGTAAGTGCTAGGGCATTTGCTCAATTGTTCATAATACATACATTAGATAAACTACTAACTTGTGTATGTTTTGATACTTCGTCTCCCGGGGCGATTGCTTTGTGTGTTTACACAGTTTTTTAGTGTTTTATTTATGTTTTTGAACGAAAGGCACTGGGACTAATTATTTGCACTTCGCATGGTCCATACAATTACTTTTTAGAGAATCTTATAATGATTTTTAATTAGTGCTTGGAGACCAGAAACATTTATCAATGTTTCTCTGTTGGTACACTATTAATGATCACTTGAAAATAATTTTGAATGAGATACTCACTGTTTGTGGTGGAGTTCTGAAAAGGAGTTTCTAACCCCTTTATAGGTTGAGCTTAGCGTCAGCGCGCATGCGCTGCCCTGCGAGACTTGTTGTAGTAGAGTTTGGAATAGAAGCCCCGCCCACTCTCCGCATATATTTTTCATTGGCTTGTGTCGTTGTCCTTCGTGTATGCTGGCTTCTGATTCGTTAACAGGCTTGTTAGTTCCTCCTTAGTACCGCCTTGTCTTTATTTGTAACCTCCCATGGCGACTGTCCCCTTTACTTCGGTTGTTACACGGTACGTGTTATTTAGGAATCACTGACATAATATCGACACTTGTAATTTTGACATACAAAATTATCGACACACAAATATCGACCACATAAATATCAACACGCTATACCTATTTACAAAAATTCACAAATATCAAAACAAAAATTTTGTCAAAAAGAAACATCGATACAACTAATATCGAAATCAAAAATATCGTTAAAACTAATTCGTTAACATTAAATAAACATACAAAATAACACAAATATCAAAAACAAACATATAGACCACATAATTATCATCAATACACAAATATCGACACCTTAAAAATAATCCAAATAACACAACACATAACAAATAACATATAAACAATATCGCAAACACACACAGGGGTCGATTCCGATTCGGGCCGGAAATTTCTCCGACCGAGCCGGACCCGGAGAGATTTCCGACCGAATCGGACCCGTGCAGTCCGACCGAACGAGTACGATGCGGCCGTATGTTATCGGACTCGAGTCGGTCGGACTCCCATTGAAGTCAATGGGAGCCGGTCGCACAACGCGTACGCGGGCTCCCATTGACTCAATGGGTGCGAGTCGGACAAGGGCGCCCCCTACAGCGGGTACGCGGCGAAGCGATTCGCGCCGTACACGCACAGGTAGGGGGGACCCATGGGTCCCCCTGTGTGTGACTCGCGCGGCTACACGTACAGGGGGTCCGACACGGACCCCCAAAGTACGGCTCCGACAGCTCTTTCGAGCCGGAGTGCGCGGCTCGGTCGGACTGCTCGCGGCGCGCATCGTACTTACCCGGCCGGGAAACGTCTCCATTGCGCGGTGCGAGTCGAGTCCGAGCGAGTCGGTCGGAGCGGTTCGAGCCGGGAGCGAGTCGGTCGGAGCGGTCGGGACGCCCGGACGAGTCGGTCGGCGATTTCGCATCGTACTCGCTCGGCCGGACCCGCGTACGGTTCGGTCGGGAAACAGGGCTCCGAATCGGATCCGGTAAAGCCGAATCCGATTCGGAGCACTACCGGCCGAGATCGAATCGGCCCCACAATGTATTAAATATGTAAAATTAAGATAAAAATAAAAGATAATACATTTTTTTTAACATAACTAACACCACCAAAATAATTACTCTTTACAAACGGAATATATAAAATAAATGATTTATTTCATACCTTAACTACAGTATAAATTACAAATTAAATACTAGCATATTTTTAAATCAACAAATAATATAAAAACGATTAACTGAACATTAATCAGCGTTTTCCAAATAAGGAAACAACTGACAAAATTATTTAAAAACATTTGTAACATCCAATGAAAAGCATCTACAACTTAAATAACCCAATAAAATGTAAAGAACAATTAGACAAACACTATATAAACTAAAGAAAAATCAACTTTATTTTCTATTACAACAGCAAAGACAAGAATAAGGAAAATCTCTGCCGGATTGCTTCTACAACATCATACTGCCACATAGAAAACTCCGATTTCAACTCACAAAGTAAGTATAATATAAAGCTTATGTTATAACTTAACAAAAGATAAGTAAAGTACTTTTAAAATAATTAAACAAGTAATGTAATATTTTAAAAAATTATATCTCCTCTACCGAAAATCAAAACTACACTCAACTAACTACAAACAACATCAAAAAAGCTCCTGGAAAAACGTAAGTATAAATTAAAATAATACTAATCCAACAACTAATAATCCCAACCCAAACACCCCACTAACCACCCAAATCCCAAAATACAGAAAATGCTGTTAAACAAATCAATTAAAGCTATATGTTTTTCTACAGAAAAAAAAACTGAAACACTAAATCCAAGCACCAACAGAAAACATCTGAACGTCGAAAAAGTTCTACAGAATAAAACATGTACGTATAGTCATTTTAAAAAAATCCTGTAATACAATAAAAACATTTGTAATATATGTAACATTTTCTATATATATTTCTCATAACAGTTAAACCATCAAAATGACTGAAGGTGCAAAATTCATTACTTCACAAAAAGGAAAACTTTTATTATGCTATATGGGATATGTCTACACCCAAGAAAAAGAATCAGGCGTCAAAATTAATTGGAAATGCAGCAAATATTATACAAATGCATGTTATGCGAGGGCTACAACAAAAGAAACAACTGTATTAAATGTAAAAGAACATAACGACCCCCCTGACATAGCAGAGATAGAAGTAAGAGACGTTTTAGATACTCTTAAGGAGGCTAATACTAGCTCTCAAAAACCTACAACTGAAACAGAAGCAGCCCGTGGTGGGAGTGCTGCCGGGCGCTGACGCAGCACGCGCAACGAAATTCATTTTATTTATTTATATGTTTACTTACCTCTAATGGGCCGTAATCCATAGTTTACTACCCCCCACCCTGCCCCTCCCCCAACCCCATGTCAGCGCCCGGCAGCACTCCCACCACGGGCCGCTACTAAACTGAAATACTAAAAGACATCCTACCCTGAGTTCCAGAACACATAACTGGTCAATTACCCTCCAGCCCAACATTAAAAAGATTAATAGCTAGAACAAAAATATCAACTAGTAACATCCCACCTGCCCCCAAAACTTTCAGTGAACTTCAAATACCACCTGAGCTCACTCTAACTCATAATGAAGAGCAATTCCTTCTTTATGATAACAAATCTAATGAAAAAAGGATTATAATATTTGCAACTCCCACAAACCTATTTAAACTGCAAAATTGTGAAACATGGATGATGGATGGAACATTTAAAATATGTCCCAAACCATTTTACTAATTATACACAATCCATGGACAGTATCACAATAGCAACATCCACTTTTTATATGCCCTGTTAAAAAAAAAAACCAACTACCTATGTAGAACTTCTAACAAAAGTAAAGCAAGACAAAGAAGCAAAAACTAACAACGCTGTTGAAGGATGGCATAATGCTTTCCAAGCCACAGCAGGCAGAACCCAACCAACCCTACATAAATTACTAGAATCAATCCAAAAAGAGCAAAGCTACCAACAACTAAGACTAGAACAATCTGTAACATAACTATGTCCAAAACTAACTAAACAAACTAAAACAATGTACGAGCATTTACAATATAAAGTAAGACTCTACCCAAACACTAAAGTGCTAGAATATTTAGAAACAATAGCAAAATCCCAACTTTAAAACATTAACACATAAACATAGAAAAATCCTAATTGTAAACTAAGCTCTTAACGAAACAATTTTTTTTTCTGACATCTAAAATATAAATATAATGTCAAATAATTTTAACCTTTTTATAAAAATATTTGACATAATAAATATATTTTATATCTTTAAAAAAATCAATAACAATTATATAAATAACATTTCCCTCCCACTGTAAATAATTTAATATAACTTACGTTTTTGTAGCTGAAGCATAGAATCCAGACAGCAAGTAAAAAATCCAAAGTTATCGATATTCCAATACTTAGTTAAAAAACCCAAAACAAAATGGAAAAATACAACTGTATAAAACAAACTCCGCCAACAAAATATTCGTAGTGTAAAGCCATAAAGAACCCAAAAAATAAATTAAAAAAAGAAACGCTCCATGAAAACCCGAAAAATAAAGGAAATGTAAAATAATGATTAGTTTACTTGAAACTAATACACATATCCTTTTAAAAAAAAGCAACATCCTTCTTCCAACGCCAATTCGAAAACGTTGAATACCTGTGAAAAAAAACACAATCCCTCCCACGCACACATACACTAATATTATTTTAAAACACACATAAACATAATTACAATTCCTTAACACAGTACACTAAATAGAATTAAACATATATAGCAAACCATAACACTAAACTTGTAACGCACTAACTGCATTTCACATACGCTAAACTACAAACGAAACCTCACAACAAACACCAAATACAAACCGTATATGCACTATAAACTACCTAACTACCTTCCCTCTACTCCTAAATTAAGTCTAAAAGTAAGTAAAATAAACTTACCTTAACTGATGCGACGCAGCTTCCAACCATGAGCTTCCCCCTTCAGAAACAACCAAAAAACAACACAGATAGCCTCGAAAATAGAACTTAGTTAAAAAAAATGGCCGCCTAATTGAAGTAAAAAAAATACCTCTCCACATGAAAGTCAATATAAATCACAAATGTTAACCCTTTAGTGCTCCTGTGCTCATGACGGAACCATTCCGTCATGAGTACAGGCGCAGAAAATCCCTCTGCTGCAGACAGCAGAGGGATTTCCCATTTTTTTTTGCCTTGGGAGGTGGGGAAGAGCTTCCCCAACCTCCCGAGGCCTGTTTGTGGTTTTCCTTGTAATGACGATTGCGCGCATGGCGCGCTGTCGTCATTACAATGAAACTGAAACTGAAACTTAGTTTCAGTTTCACAGTTTCAGTGCTTGTGGGTCTATCTCAGCCCCACAAGCACCGAAACACATGGGAGAGGTATCGTTAGAAAGTAGAGAATCTCCCCTTTCCAATGGTACCCATCCCTAGTGGATTCCTGCTTGGGGATCACCCCAGGAGGGCGATCCCCAAGAAGGGATCCACTCACTAGCACCAGGGAGTGGGAAGCGGCCCCTTGGGCAAGGGCCTTTGCTCCCCCCATAGATTTTTGCCACAGACAGTCTTTCTGACCCCCTGGAGAGCAGATGGCGCAGTAGTCCCCAGTCTGCCCCCCCGGGGGCAGAAAGCACCCTAGACGCCAGGGATTATTTTTTTATAGGCCAGGGGTGGGGGCTGCCCAGAATCGGCATCCCAATGCCCCCACCCTACCCCCCCAAAGAAGGCAAAAGACTTTCTGCCCCCCCCAGGAGGCAGATGGATGGGGGCAATAGCCCCTGATCTGCCCCCAGGGGGGGGCAGAAAGCCCACCAGGCACCAGTTTTTTTTTTTTTATACGTAGGTGTGGGGGTTGCCCAGAATGGGCATGCCAATGCTACCACCCAAAAAAAAATGGTACAGTCTTTCTGGCCCCCTTGGGAAGCAGATGGGGCAATAGCCCTTTATATGCCCCCCCAGGGGGCAGAAAGACCACTAGGCACCAGGAATTCTTTTTTCTCCAAAGTTCGGGGGGGGGGGCTGCCCAGAGAGTTTGGGGTGGGGGTTGCCCAGAAAGGGCATGCCAATGCCCCCACCCCCCAAAAAAATGCCACAGTCTTTCTTCCCCTCTGGGAGGCAGATAGGGGCAAAAGCCCCTCATCTTCCTCCCAGGAGGGGGGGGAGCAGAAAGCCCAATGGCCATCAGGGAATATTGTTTTTTAAAATTCAGGGGTGTGGGCTGCCCAGAATGGGCTTGCCAGTGCCCCCACCACCACCAAAAAAATGCCACAGTCTTTCTGCCCCCCCAGGAGACAGATGGGGGCAATAGTCCCGGATCTGCCCCCCAGGGCGCAGCAGAGAGCCCACTAGGCCCCAGCGATTATGCTGGCTTTTTTATGCGTGGGGTGGGGGCTGCCCAGAATGGGCATTCCAATGCCCCCACCCGCCAAACAAATAGCCACAGTCTTTCTGCCCCCCGATCCACCCCAGGACAGCAGAAAGCCCACTAGGCACGGACTTGTTTTTAGCAGTGTGCCTACCTGTGGATTTTGGGCCCTAGCGCAGCCGGCACATAGGGAAACCTAGCAAACCTGTACATTTTTGAAAACTAGACACCAAGGGGAATCCAGGATGGGGTGACTTGTGTGCCTCTCACCAGGTTCTGTAACCCAGAATCCCTTGCAAACCTCAAACTTAGTTTAAAAAAAAACCTTTTCCTCACATTTCTGTGATGGAAAGTTGAGGGATCTGCGTGGATCCACAAAATTCCACCCATCCCCCATTCCCCAAAGTCTTCAGAGATAAATGGTACCTCACTTGTGTGGGTAGGCCTAGTGCCCGCAACAGGAAATGGCCCAAAACGCAACATGGACACACCACATTTTTACAAAGAAAACTGACCCTTTTTTTGCAAAGTGCCTAGCTGTAGATTTTGAACCATAGCTCTGCCGGCACCTACGGAAACCTAGCAAACCTATACATTTTTGAAAACTAGACACCCAGGGGAATCCAGGATGGGGTGACTTGTCTGGCTCTCACCAGGTTCTGTTACCCAGAATCCCTTGCAAACCTCAAACTTTGTAAAAAAAAAACACATTTTCCTCACATTTCTGTGATGGAAAGGTCTGGAATCTGCGTGGATCCACAAAATTCCACCCACCCGTATTCCCCAAAGTCCTCCGAGAAAAATGGTACCTCACTTGTGTGAGTAGGCCTAGTGCCCCCAATAGGAAACGGCCCAAAACGCAACGTGGACACACCACATTTTTATAGTGAAAACTGACCCCTTTTTTGCAAAGTGCCTAGCTGTGGATTTTGAACCCTAGCTCTGCCGGCACCTAGGGAAACCTAGCAAACCTATACATTTTTGAAAACTAGACACCCAGGGGAATCCAGGATGGGGTGACTTGTCTGACTCTCACCAGGTTCTGTTACCCAGAATCCCTTGCAAACCTCAAAATTGGTAAAAAAAAACCACATTTTCCTCAACGTTCCCCACCCGGGACCAAAAACTCATGTGACCCCCCTTGCAAAACCAGGTCGTTTTCAGATACATAGGGGGCATCTGCGTGTTTGATCCCGGGGTCAGCAGCCATCTAGGGAAACCTAACAAACCCAGACATTTCTGAAAACTAGAGACCAGGGGGAGTCCAGGGAGGTATGGCTTGCGTGGATCCCCCAATGTTTCCCTACCCAGAATCCTCTGCAAACCTCAAATCTTAATGAAAAAAAAAAAAAAAATCTCAAATTAAAGTGTGTGAAAGTTGTAGGATCACCGGGCTGACACAAATTTCCTACCACCCAGCGTTCCCCCAGGTCTCCCGATAAAAATGGTACCTCACTCTTGTGGGTGGGTCAAGTACCCATGACAGGCAAGAGCCCAAAACGTATTGTGGAGACATCAAAATTACCTATCACAAAACAATCTGGTTTTGCAAGGGGGGTCACTTGAGTTCTTAGTCCTGGACTTGGCGGCCATCTAGGGAAGCCTACCAAACCCACACATTTCTGAAAACTAGAGACCCGGGGGAGTCCAGTGAGGTATGGCTTGCGTGGATCCCCCAATGTTTCCCTATCAAGAATCCCCTGCAAACCTCAAATTTTGATGAAAAAATCACTTTTTCCATACATTTTTGTGTGGGATCACCGTGCCGGCACAAATGTCCTACCACCCAGTGTTCCCCTTTTTCTCCCGAGCAAATGATACCTCACTTGTGTGGGTGGGCCAAAGGCCTGTGACTGGGAAGAGACAAAAACATAGGGATTAAAGGTATAGCACCGCAAATTGGATTCTGCATTGGACAGCCATACAAGTGAGGTATCATTTTAATTGGGAGACCAACGGGAATGCTAGGTGGTAGGACATTTGTGCCGGCAAAGTGATCCCACACAAAAATGTGTGGAAAAAGTGATTTTTATATCTAAGTTTGAGGTTTGCAGGGGATTCTGGGTAAGAAAACATTGGGGGATCCATGCAAGCCATATCTCACTGGACTCCCCAGGGTGTCTAGTTTTCAGAAATGTGTGAGTTTGGTAGGTTTCCCTAGACGGCCGCGAGCCTGGGGCCAAAAAACCAGGTGCCCCCCTGCAAAACCAGGTAGTTTTATGATAGGGAATTTTGAGATCTCCACAGTACGATTTGGGCCATTTCCTGTTGCAGCCACCATGCCTACCCACACAAGTGAGGTACGATTTTTATCGAGAGACCTGGGGGAACGCTAGGTGGTAGGAAATTTGTGTCAGCCCTGTGATCCCACGACATTCCCACACAGAAAAATGAGGAAAATTAGATTTTTTCATCCAAATTTGAGGTTTGCAGGGGATTCTGGGTAGGGACATTTTGGGGGATCCACGCAAGCCATACCTCCCTGGACTCCCCAGAGTGTCTATTTTGCAGAAATGTGTGGGCTTGGTAGGTTTCCCTAGATGGCCGCTGAGCCTGGGGCAAAAACCCAGGTGACCCCCCTTGCAAAACCAGGTCGTTTTGTGATAGGTGATTTTGATGTCTCCACAATACGTTTTGGGCCCTAGCCTGTCGCGGGCTCTCGGCCTACCCACACAAGTGAGGTACCATTTTTCTCAGAAGACTTTGGGGAATGCGGGGTGGGTGGAATTTTGTGGGCCCACGCAGATTCCAGAACCTCCATTACAGAAATGTGAGGAAAATGTGTTTTTTTGACAAAGTTTGATGTTTGCAAGGGATTCTGGCTAACAGAACCTGGTGAGAGCCAGACAAGTCACCCCATCCTGGATTATCCTGGTTGTCTAGTTTTCAAAAATATATAAGTTTGCTAGGTTTCCCTAGGTGCCGGCAGAGCTAGGGTTCAAAATCTACAGCTAGGCACTTTGCAAAAAATGGGTCAGTTTTTACTGTAAAAATGTGGTGTGTCCACGTTGCGTTTTAGGCTGTCTCCTGCCGCGGGCACTAGGGCGACCCACACAAGTTAGGTTCCATTTTTATTGGAAGATTTTAGGGAATGCGGGGTGGGTGGAATTATGTGGATCCACGCAGATCCCAGAACTTTCCACCACAGAAATGTGAGGAAAATTTGTTTTTGTTTTACAAAGTTTGAGGTTTGCAAGGGATTCTGGGTAACAGAACCTGGTGAGAGCCAGACAAGTCATCCCATCCTGGATTCCCTTGGGTGTCTAGTTTTCAAAAATATATAGGTTTGCTAGGTTTCCCTAGGTGCCGGCAGAGCTAGGGTTCAAAATCTACAGCTAGGCATTTGCAAAAAAAGGGTCAGTTTTCACTGTAAAAATGTGGTGTGTCCATGTTGCGTTTTGGGCCGTTTCCTGTCGCGGGCTCTAGGCCTACCCACACAAGTGAGGTACCATTTTTATTGGGAGATTCAGGGGAACACAGAATTGTAGAGCAACTGTTATTACCTATTGACTTTCGATGCAGTTCTGCCTTCCAAATGTAAGTCAATGTGTAAAAAAGAAGCCACTAGCAAATAGCTACTGTTTCTAAACTCCATATTTTGTTCCCATTTCAGAAATACATAGGTGACTTGCATACCGATTTTTCCCTGTTTATATTTTTCCAAATGAATTGCTATATACCCGGTACACAATAAAAAACCATTGCAAGACGCTGCTCAGTTATTGGCTCTGGGTTCCTCGGGTTCTTGGTGAACCTACAAGTCCTATATATCCCCACAACCAGATGAGTCCAGTGGATGTAATGGTGTATTGTTGTTGAAAATCTGAAAATCTGTCATACTTAGAAGAAGTTACAGGTGAAAACGTTGGCACAAATGGCTGTTTTTTTCAACTCAATTTCAATTTTTCCTTTTTTCAACTGTTAGTTTCTATAAGAAAACCTTGAAGGATCTACACAAATGGCCCCTTGCTGAATTCAGAATTTTGTCTACTTTTCAGGAATGTATAGATTTTCAGGATCCATCATTTCTTTTATACCCATTTTTACCATTAACTGGAAGGAGGTTGAAAGCACAAAAATTAGCAAAAATAGGCTATGTCCCAGTAAAATGCCAAAACTGTGTAAAAAAATTTGGTTTTCTGACAAAAGTCTGTCAGTCCCTGAAAGCTTGGAAGATGGTGATTTCAGCACCACAAACCCTTTGTTGATACCATTTGCAGGGAAAAAACCAGACGCTTTCATCTGCAGCCTTTTTTCCCATTTTTCCCCCCCCAAAAAGAATTAGCTGTATTTTGGCTAATTTCTGGGTCCCCTCCGGGGGAATCAACAAACCCTGGGTACATTTAAAATCCCCAAGAGTTGCTTGTTTCCCCATGCTTGCGTGTGCTCGCGAGATGTTTTTGACGTTCGGCAACGCGGATGACGTGTTCGGGGGAAATATCGCGTGAACTTCACCACGCGGTCGCCAATGGGAGTGGCCATCTTGTTTTCCTATCTTTTGCATAGTTCTGGGGCCTGTATTTCAATCCCTCTCCAATCTTTTCAATCCTTTGTTTTTTACACTGTTTTTCTGAACTTTTTTATTTATTATGTATCCTTCTCTGTCCCTAAGTCTATATTTTGCGTTTTATTTCTACTTTTACTGCGTTTTTTTTTACTTTTCTACTGTTTTATATTACTTCCTTCTTTACTCTCCTACTTCTTCCCCTAACTTTATTTTTTCCTGCTAAATTTTCTTTTCCGCCCCCCGCCCACCCCAGAACCATGGCTAAGGGAAAGGGTACCGGCTCCAAGGGCAAGGCGCCTGCGCCAAAGAGCCGCCTGCCTTGCGGCAGACTGCGCCCGGCAGGGGTGCAGGCCCGGGCCCTTTTCGCGAGGCGGATGTGGCCGCCCTTGTTTTTTTTGTGCTACGCCACCTCTCCATGACCTTGGCAGCAGGCGGCAGGCCTGGCTCCGGGTACGCTACCCAGGAGCTTCACCGCCGGTGGGCGAGGGTGCGCCGGGCAGTGTTTCGCTGCTCTGGGGTCCGGCGCACCCATAACCAGCTGACCCACTGGTGGTCAGACGTCTTGGACCTGCTAGGTGTCGAGGTCGTGGGGCTTGGTGAGTAGCTAATACTAGTAGTATTGTGTGTTCTCTAGACTGTGTTACTGTTTTTGCGAATATAATTTTTTTCCGAATAGCAACAAGGCTGCTGTTTACATTGCAGGTAAATTAAGTTTAAAAATCTTCTGTGATTGTTATTCTTCTAGACACAGGTGCTCGGCGCTACTAATCTTACTTGTTGTTTGCAACTTTGCGCTCGCTTGGGCTGATTATGTAAGAGTTTACTTTAGAGAACTTAAGTTAGGTAATGATAGAGAGACTCTAGTCCTTCCTTTGTCCTCCTGTCACTAAGATAGTGGTGGATAGGTAGTTTAGTTACTTAGTATTAGTTGGTAATTTTTAAGCGGTCTGCGTGACGCATCCTCCGTCACATCACGGGCTGTTGAGTGCTGCTTACTCCAGTCCTTAGTAGAACCTTTTGTAGTTAGTTTAGTGAGAGAGTAATAGGCTTGGCAGAACATCAGCAGCAACCAACCAACAATTTGGTGTATGCAAAATGTATGCATGTGTCCTCCATCTATGCATTTTTGAGGACTAAAATAAATGGAAATGCAGACTTAGTGAACAATTGGCCCATCTGAATAGGTGGGCCAGGTCAGGTGGTACTTAGGTGTAGTATTCTGGAATCAGAATGGAACACTGGATTAGTGTTCATAAATAATAACTAGACGGTCCGCGAATCCCGCGATACTACCAGTCGATCAGATTAGATAGGTCAATTTTATTGCAATTGTTGTTTTCAAAAATGTTTTTTTGAGCGTTTTTAAAAATATTTTATTTGTTTCACACCAATCATCAATGTTCGTCTCTTTCTTTATTATATCTTACATGATCAGCACCCAGGGGTAAGAAGACCGGGTCGGAGTCGGCGGGAGCAGCTGGAGAACGCCAGGGCCAGGACCAGGACCGCTCCTCTACCGAGGGCTCTGCTGCTGGCCCCAGTAAGTCTTCCTCTTGTTAATATTAATAATTATATTTCCCTAACTTTTACTGCACCTTATTTTTTCTGAACTATTATTTCTGTTTCCTAATTCTATTTTTTACCAAATCTTCTTCGATCTAGACTATCTGTTGCTAAATTCTTGTTATCTGTGCCTCTAACTGCCTCTGCTATGACTCTCTGTAAAACTACTATTATTAGTCTGTCTGTAGCTAAGCTTGCCCAGTTGGCCACTCTTTATTTAAAAGGTTTTATTAAAACTCAGATTCACCAATAGCTCTAGCCACTGAGTCCAGTCCTTTGGGTTGGCCTCTTCTAGTCTTTTTAATCTTGAGAGGCTTTTCGACAATTCCCACCAACAAAATGCCCAACCAGATATTTTACTATTTTTGATAGGTTAGGACATACTACTACTAGTAGTGTCTACTCTACCCGATTTGTAGTGATGTATGTGGTATATGTATGTATTTTAACTTTTTTTTCAATCTTGCTAGTGAAAAATAGGGCGAGGTGTATATGGCATCTAAAAAATGTGTAATGTTTTTTCTAGGCATACCGACCGCGACCGCCAGTGCCGGGGCCAGCGGCGGGGCAGGCGACGCCAGCCAGGAGGGAGCAGTGGATGCGGCAGCTGCCACAGGGGTTGGTGAGCCAGCAGCAGTGGCGGGCGGTGGTAAGTTATACTTATATTTCTTACTTATTGACAATAGTTACACACTCGCTGCAAGGGTGTTGTGTAAGTTGAGAGAGACTAAGTTGTTGTGAACAACGGTTGATGAAGACACCCTTTACTAAGCATTAGAGCAATAGCCTTAGCGGCGGGAGTAGTTGAGTAATTAATGGCCTTCTTCTATCTGACTTCAACTCAGCTGTGAAAGTTTTATGGAGAAGACTAAGAGTCAGATCAGATGACCTTGATGGATGGGTTGAACAAAATGGGAAAGAAGGATGGAAGGAGGAAGGACGGGCGAGATGTAATATATATGACTGGCAGAGAAGGATGCGTGGGATGCATGCATAGGTGGCTGATAGGAATCAGATGCATGGGTGGTTGAAGGATGGGTGGAAGGTGAAAGAACAGATGCCTGCCTGGGTGGGTGAAACTGTATGGGTGGATAGCAAGAATCCTCCGGGGTGTTTCATGGGTCAAACTCAAAGGCAAGCAAGGAAGGAAGGACGCATGGGTGGTGGGTTAAAAAAATAAAAATGTTTGTTGTTGGTGAAACAAACTAAGGTTTGTTGAGAGATTAAGAAGAATGATAGACATGTTTACTTTGAATGGATGGATGCCTGGGTGGTATTCATCACAGATAGCATAGGTGGAGACTGTCCCTGGATGAAGAGTCTTTGAAGAGAATGTAAATGAAAAAGAAACCGCGCCAGAGTAGCAAAGCCACGGAGAATAGAAGTTGTATTTTCAGAATACTCCCTTGACTCACAGTAGTTTGCAAGCACAGCATATATATTGTGTATGTATGTTGTTATCAAGCGCCTCCCTCCGACTCCGAGGCCCACTCCCTACCTATGCTAATTTATTTTTGACTGTGTCAGCCTGCCATGGGTTGCCTATCGGCTGCATGGTTACACAATGAATCAAAACAAAGTACCTCATGTCGTCCCATATATAAGCAATGATCATTTGGATCAGATATCATCTGCCTTGTTGTAGTATAGTAGTCAGGGCAGGGTGAAACTGAAATTGAGCAGTTGCCCTTGATGTAACAGAGTATGGCCAGTGCCACCCATAATAGAAAAATAAGATGATTGTGCAGTAGTCAGCTTCCCCACATGCAGACAGTAGTAAATAAAACTAACGTGAGTCTGCGTCACGAGTATGTGTCTTGGGCGCAAGCTGACTGAGCTGGCATGCCGGCTACAACAAGGTTACTTAATTTAGCTAAACAAGAGAGAAGAAGAAGACTGGTGTACTCGAGTGAGTCCATAGTGCTAGTATAATGCCTGAAACTCCCAGAAATGTTAGAGGCCGAGGAAGTGGGAGGATAGATACCACAAATGTTATGTCCTGTGCTTGCTAGTGCTACTGTGCCACTATGTTTAGAATTAATTTGTCTTACTGTTTTGCTAAGAGTATATTGGTTACAATATTCTTTTTTCTTCTTGATATAGCTACTCCTTCCGAACCAAAATCATCTAAACCGGACAGGAAGGAGTTGGCAGCCATGGCCCGGCGCCGGAAGCTGGAGGCCATCTGTACAGAATACCGGCGGCTGGTGGTTCTGGCGGAGGAGGAGGCGGCAACAGCTGCAGCCTCCTCCAATGCCCTGGGCCCCAGCCAGGCCCCTCCAGTGGTACGGTGCCGCGGTCTGGCAGCCGCCCGCCGCACTTCATCGAAAACTGCTGCCCCCCGTGGATGCAATTGTTGATCTTTTAAGTGCCGCATGCTCCTCCAAATGGCGCACCTAGAGGAGCAGGTAAAGGAACTAAAGCAGGAGGTCCTGGCGGTTAACCAGCGACTTCGAGCCCGCCGATAGAGAGATCCCGTTGGATTGCCCCTTTTTTATTCCTTTTTTTGGTGGGTGGGCATTGGGCGCACGGTGGGGAAAAGATGGGGTTATATGGACAATTTTATTTTTGAATGGACATTGGTTGGACTATTCTTTTTGGACATTGGTTGGGGTTAGGGAGAGGGGTGGGTCAGGTGTTGTGGGATTTTTTACATAGTTTATTTTTGTTAGGGGATTAAATTATATTTATACTTAAACTTTACATACAATGTAAATGTTTTGTGGGGGGGTTACTCTTTTACATCACACAGTTTTCTTTGCTAATGCAGGCCGCAGCCAGTGTTTGATTTAAATAATCTGCTGATTTTTTGTAACACACGAACAGATAGATGCAGTACCCTCACTGAGTGACTTGTCCTACTAGTACTGTCAGTCTCTCCTCCTAGTCTATGCATTCTGCAACTGGACTCAAGGGTGTGGGTGTGTGAATTAATGAATTAATTTCCATTATAAATTATGCCTCCCCAAACTTCTTCTCTTACCTGTGATTGATGTTTAAATTTAGGCACAGCGATGGCTGCATGGTGATGATGGTTTGGTTTCCCAAGATGCCATGGTTGTGGTGGTAGTAGTAGACACTAGCAGTAGCATTTGCAAAAAAAGAAAATGAGACAGTCAGTTGCCTGAAAGAGACTCTGGAAGGAGTACTAGAACGAAGTACAGTACAGTACAGTACACAAGAATACTGCCAAACAATAAACCATAATAATGCTGATTAGCAATGCTAAAGTAAAATAAAACATAATGGTGGCGGGGATAGCCTAGTACAACAACAAGTTACAAACTGTAGTTTTGTCGAGTCACTCGACACAAGCGTAACCTTTAGTGCTGTAAAAGGAGGATGATGAATCCAATCGATGCCGGCAATTAATTATGATGGATTATGTTCCTTTGGAAAAAAAATTGACTTGCAAATATACTGAGCATGGGTGGGCAAGCAGAAGAAGAAGAAGATCCTCGCCCTGCCTTCAAATTGAATTAGTGTTGCTTTCACCACATCCGCCCCAGTAAGTGTGTGATCAATTATTGGTGTACATTTAATTTAGTCACACCTCAATATAAATCACACAGCACGGGGGAAGAGGGTTATGGTTTGATGAATGGTTGGGAAGGGGTATTTGAGGGAAAGGTTTGACAAAGACAAACAGTAGACATGGACAACAACAACACACACACACACACAATCTTGGCAGACGACCATCATATTCATAAATCTGTTAAGGGAGAAAAAGGAAATACATGCATGATGATGACTTGATGGTTAATGATAAGTAGTACTTACTAACTAGACTAGTAGACAGTACAGGGCAGCAGTATATTATGAATTATTATTATGCTATTTGCTTTGACTGTCTGCCCTCATAGAGACCCAAATTACATACATTTTATGTTCTGTTGTACCGGGCTTCCTTTTAAAGCTAGCAAAGAAAATTAAAAAATAGCTGTAGGGATCAATTATAAGCAAAGAGCAACAATAACAACAACACACAGTTGTAATGATTGAAGAGAAAAAATGAATCAAATTATTTAGAAGATGATGATACTAAAGTTACTGTATGATCCTGGTCAAATTGGGGAGTTGCATCTCGGCATTCCTCTTGGTCCTCCCTTCCATGGGCGCTGCGTCCGTCAATCTTGGGTGCCACTGCCTGCCTGGAGGATGCGGATTGGTAGGTGAGTGTGAGTTGTTTTACTCTGTTTAGCACAGGGTAAAGGCCGGCCTGTAAGTGTAGATGGAAAAACAAAAGGGATATTGAAAAATCAAGGAGGAAAAAAAGCATAAATTACGGAGGAGTGCAAACACTTTCAGAGGCGGCATGGCTAAATCATGTCTACTCTGTTGTCTGTTTCCAGCATTAACCTACAACAGCAACAGGACAGAGCAGGCCCACGGTGCCCACCTAACCTCCACTTAGCTTAGATTTTGAGTGAGCCAGACAGAGCACACATATACAGCAACGTAGCATTTTCCAAAGTAAGTAACTAAATCAATGCACAGCTGTCAGTCATTGTTATATGGGGTTATGTGGCCCTTAGATACATTGTCGACATTGCTAAGTTAGCATGAGTTTTGCTTGCCCTATGCTGCTGCTTTTGCGCACGCCTCTGCTAAGAGTTTGTTTTCGCGACACTTTGCCTCTGCCCTGTACATGATAACAGATTGTTTTTCACGTTCTCAGCTTTCCCTTCCATTCTGTCTGAACATAATGTGCAAGGTCGATCAACAATGTCTCTTGTTATTCTGTTCTTGTCAGTCCCTATTACCTAGACAAAACATGTTACCAACAGCTGCAGTATGGAAGAATCGAGCTTTGATATAGCGTTGTTGCATGTTTTTGAAACACTCGAAGAAAGCCGTTCCATGGAGCTGAGCTCTGCTGTTCCTATGATGTAAACCTTTGCGTTTAGGCTTTCAGGTAGGGGGTCTGCTAATAACGCCTAGAGATCTTCTGTTATATAAAATAACTTCTTACTACCAAGGGGAGGGTGATTAGGCCCAGTTAGTTTGCCTTTTTCACGGTCTTTATAAAATGACGACTCCTTTTGTATTCTATGGTATTGTAACAATGCTAATGATGCTTGCCTTATGCATTTTGCTGCTAGTTGTGGTTCGCATACTGTTTTATGAATCACTATTGTCAAAATAAACATTTTGAACTTATTTAGTGACTCTGATTATTCTTATTGTGGACAAGTACGTGAGAGCGAAAGATTGTCTTGTTCCTGCGACTCTGAGGTGAGTCAGGAGTGCTTATGTTCTGGGATGCCTAAACATTCGTAGCTTCTTGATATTTGTAGGAGACCAAATGAGACACTATTGCTAGTCGGTTGGGATTTTGGGTACTAAGGTGATAGGAGGTACACCCCTATTTACTGAGGTCCTGTGCATAGTTCTGTGTATGAGCAGAATCCCCGCAACATGGCACTGCCAACATTTGGTCTGGTTCTTATCTGCGAGACGCTTGAGTAGTGCTCGTGCTGGTCCACAATACCCTCACTTCTGTTTCCGGAGACAGCTGTGATGGAGTAACCTCCTATATTGACATTTTTATAGGTTTATTCAAGCTTGAAGTTTTAAAAGTTCTTTCTTTTCTTATAACCCGAGTTTGCGCTGCCACTCTTTAAGTTGTTCTACTGTCTTCTCTGTAATGGCTGTTGAAATTCCGGCTCATAGCAGAGCCGCGCTGAGGGCGCACTTGACTCGTTATGCAGTCCCTGATGCTGGGGCCGAGCTTATTTTTGTGGTGGAAGCCGATCCGGCTCACCAGTTTGAGGTTTTTTACTCTTGGGTCACTTTACCGGCGGTGGATGGAACAGATGATATGTTTCACGCATATACTGCCTCTGCCGTTCCTCAGCAGTATCTGCCTTATAGAGCTCTTGAAATTCCGCTTACAGCTTGGCAACACCGTATTTGGTTTAATGGCGCCCTTCCTCACCCATTAACGGCTGTCCGTTTAGGCCCTTTATCTATAGATGGGGCCACATGGCCCATTTTGGCTGGGTTTACCCCACATCCGCGTGCTTTTACAACTGCATCTTTGGCAGAGCTCCGCGTCTTACATACATTGTTAGTATGCGTATGTAGAGCGATAATACAGTACGTAACACGCACCGTTCAGGTGGGACCACCTGGCGCTGCTGTACCACCTACGGGTCCTGGTGGCGTGACCATCAGTCCCGTTATTGTTAATTCTGTCATGGGCAAGTGCCCACAGAATAAGGATAAATTTCCTTATCTTATTGGCTTGCCGAGAAATTTGGACAGATAGAAGCTGTCTTTCCTAATACCACTCCTGTGGAGAAACACAGGATATTAACTATTAGTTTACCTAAAGACTTAATTCCCGAATTGGCTGATTGTAACACCTGGGGCAGGGTGTTTGCAGCGGTATATTCTATGTGTTTCGGCACTCCCTCCATGACCGTACTCCCCTCTGTCATTAAACGCGTCCAAGATGAACACGGAGCAGAAGCGGCTGTCGAGCTGGGGATGAGACTGGTGGGAGTGTTTGACGTGGTTGCTGATATGATCCTTGCGAATGTCAAGGGTGATGCTGTTAGCTTTCAAGTAGCAAACCGCTTAGAAGCGGTTGCGGAGGCTGACAGACCGCGAGAATTACCAAAGATTATTGCGAAGGCTTATAAAACAATAGGCCGCAATAGTCTGGGGAATAAGCCTACAACTCAAACACAAAAGCAGTCTCAGAGTCAACAGGAAGCCCAGCCTGATAAGGATGGGCGCCCTTTCTTTCCTAAAAACAATTGGCAAAGAAATAAGAAACAGGGTTCCCAGCAGCAGAAGCAGGGTTCGCGTGCCAGTTCACCGACCTCTGATGCTTCTGAACGTACTTATGACTTGCGCGATCACGCTAAAATTAAGTCTCCTGATAGATTTCAGGTTCCTGATCAGCGTTCTCCTCGTTCTTTACAGGAAACATCAGGCTCACAAGCCAGTGGAGGTGATCGCCAGGATCGGGGTAGAAGTCAACCTGCGTCACAACTTCGTGAACAGCCTCGGCAGTTTGAAGTCAAGGACAAGCAGGGTGATTTCACTCGTACCAGACCTCCTTTTCAAAAGAAAAAGGTTGCCGCTTTAACGGCGAGATATGCCACAGATGGTGAGAACACGACTCCTGGATTGGACATGGGCAGTGACTCTGCTCGACAGCGTGGCGGAAGTTACCATAGTCAGGGAGGCTCTACGTCCCCGTCTGAATGTGACAGCAACTGACACATTTGTTACTATTGAGACTGTAGATACCCGGGTTGCCCCCCCGGATAGACTATACAAAGTCATTTTCCAAATTGAAGGTGATATCCTGCGTCCCATTAAGGTTGTTTTCTGGGAGAATTTAACCGCTACATATGACATTTTATTGGCGGAGAAGGATTGGCCTCCACCCTTTGTGTTATCCTTTTCTCGGGTGTAAGATGTGATACTTCCGAGTTTTTCACATTGTGTCCCTGAGGAACAGGCGCAGGCTTTCGCAGAGGAATGGGCTTTGGCCTTAGCCCCAGCGGTGTATCACAATCAGGTGGGTTGGGATGTTGATTCACCAGCTCATGAAATACCATTGCGCTCTATGCCTGAACCTCAACCTCAATATCCCATCAAACAAGAAGCGAAGGCTTCGGTTTGTGACATTCTAAGACAATTGGAGTATCAGGGGGTAATTGAGTCATGTATATCACCTATGAATAATCCTCTCTTTACTGTCCCTAAACCTGATGGTTCTTTTCAGATTGTATTGGATTATAGAAATTTGAACAGCCATTGCCACACCTTTGCGGTGCAAAACACACACAGTTCAGCGCTGGTGAATAATATTGTTCGTAAAATATACAAAACGACACTTGACATTTCCAATGGTTTCTGCAGTCTCAATCTCGACCGTGCGAGTGGTGACCTGACAGCATTCAGTGCCATCGGAAATCAGAAAGAATTTACACGGTTGCCTATGGGGTATAAGAATAGC
This sequence comes from Calotriton arnoldi, assembly GCA_963921515.1. Lineage (NCBI taxonomy): Eukaryota > Metazoa > Chordata > Amphibia > Caudata > Salamandridae > Calotriton > Calotriton arnoldi. The sequence goes on along the minus strand of CAWUFW010013576.1, from coordinate 249,171 downwards.
CCCGGGGCATTTGCGGCGCGCATTGTGTCTTTGTTGCATGACATTGACCCTGAGGCCCTGTCGTACGTTGATGACATCTATTTGACTGACGACGACCTCGCCCCGTATCTTGACCGAGTCGACCGCATAATCTTATCTTTAGCCGATTTCGGTTATAAGTTCAATTTTGCAAAGTCACACATTGCCCATTTGGCAGTGCTCTTTTTGGGCTATGAGCTCAATAATGAGGGAAAGGGTTTAGCACCTCACTTCCTAGAGAAATGTGCACATTTGCAACCACCTTCTTCTTTGAAAAAGTTACAATCTCTGCTGGGTTTTTTAAACTTCGGGAGGACTTACATTCCCGATTATGCCCAGCGCATCAAACCGCTTTATGCATTGATACAACCTAAGTTTTCATCTGCCAGCTGGCTTCGGGAACATACTTCCGTTCTGCAGTCTTTGCAGGCGGATTTGCTTGCGACTAACTTCCTAATGACTTGTGAGAACACCACCAACCTGGTAATATGTATCGTTTCAGGGGCAGTGGGTTTCACGTACTTAACATTCAATGAAGGAGACACAATACCTATTGCATACAAATCACACTTGTACACTGCGGTTGAAATGCGTTTTTCCTCTGTTGAGAAAATCTTGACTGCAGTACAGATGGTGATTCTAAAGGAATGCTCACTGGCACAGGGAAACGCATTCTTATGGTCACCCCTTCCCTGCTTTGGAAGCGGTGACTAAAGCAAGTGTACCTAACTCGAAGGCATTACACCCACGTTGGATTCAGTGGGCTACTTCTTTGACGTCTAAGGATGTCACATTTGTCTTTGATCCATCACTTTAGACTCAGGAGTTTTTACAGTATGAATTTGTTCATCCTCCTCCTTTGGCGCTTCTTCCTCTGAGTGAATACAAATGCATCATTTATACCGATGGCTCGGCGCAACTGGCCACGGGTTCCAAACATGCTTATTCTGCGGCTTGCGCTATTGTGGCTGGCTCCATTGAAGATGGAAAGTTTAAGTCTTCCATTGTGCACACTCAGGCACTAGGTGACTGTACGGCACAATTGGCGGAGCTGCGTGCTCTTGTACTTGCTCTCGTTTTGCTGATCCTCTTGTGAATACTCTTATTGTTTGCGATTCTACTACTGTGTCCAGTCGTTCAATGACAACTTATTCTTTTGGTCTCAAAATGATTACCGCAATTCTAAAGGCAGCGCAATTAAGCATAAGATGCTTTGGGTTCGAGTGGCAGATCTTAAACAACGTCTGCCTCTCACCCATGTTATTCACACTCTTGGCCACCAGCGTGTCGGGACACACGCTCTTGGTAATTCTTTGGCTGATGAAGCAGCCAAGTCTGCAGTAGCCACGTGTCCGTAGCAGCAGTTACAAGATCTATGACTAGGATTGATAATGAGATTCTGGCAGCGGTCGCTGCAACTAGGGAGGGAGGTAATTATCCTGCGGGTTTCCCTTCTAAATACTCTTATCATGTAACTCCCGAACAGGTTCCTTATGCTACCATTCCTTCGGTTGGGGATCGGCTGATTCCCAACTCTGACCGCAGACAAGGTTTGATCAAGGCCGCACACAAAGGCATTGCTTCGGCCCATGCTGGTGTGTCGGCAACAGTCTCTATTCTTCAGCAACGTTACTGGTGGCGTGGTTTAAATAAACAGACTAGTAACTATGTTCTTTGCTGTGATTTTTGTCAACAAATTAAGCCTTCAACGGTCCCACGACCGCCACAAACAGCTATGTATTTCTAATAGACCTTTTGGCTGTGTATATCTTGATCACTGCGGTCCTCTGTCTTCTGATACTGCATACAAGTATATCTTGGTTGCGGTTGATTTGTGCACTAGATTCCTCTGGGTCTGGCCACAACATAGTGCTGACGCTCAAAATGTTATCAGGGATTTGCTTGTCTTTATCGGGATGTTTGCCTGTGGTACCTTCCATTCTGACCAAGGTCCAGCGTTTGCCTCTAAGGCTTATAAGGATGCGATGAAGTCGTTGGGGGTACAGGTGCAGTTTTCGTCTCCATACAGGCCTGAGGGCAATTTAGTTGTGGAGCGAATGAACCATGACTTAAAGCAATCCTTGACAGCTGGAGTCTTAGGTACTGGCAGGGACTGGCTGTCCCACTTGTATGAGGTCCAACGTGCACTAAATAATCTCCCTAGAAGATCTCTGGGTGGGCGGACCCCTTCCGAAATGCTCTTTGGCTTTCACATGTTTGTTCCTGACCTTGATGGTCTGGACATTGTGGCGGCTGCCTCTAAGTTTGACTTAGATAATCATTCTGCTATGTTACAGGATCTACAAAAGACACGTGATACTCTGGCAACTGAGCATTTACCATCTCCGCATGCTGATACACTACTGAATCCTGTTACCGATTGGGTTCCTAAAATTGGGGATCTGGTGAGAGAGAAGATTGAAAACAAAAAAGAATTTGGTCCCTCTTACCGTGCTCCTGTTTCAGTACTTGGGCTGAAGGGTACTCGTACAGTCATTCTACCACCGTTGCCCAGGTCGCAAAGACAACAGATACATCTCAGTGGACAATGTCAAGTTACACCGTGTGGCCGATTCTGAATAGTGTGACACTTGCTGTTTCGTGCAACGCAATATCCTTAGCACCATTGGCTTTGTCGTCATCTACTGCCACACAGATGTCTGCTCATATGATGGACTCTGTAATTGATCTTCAGCCTTTGCGACAATCCTCTTCTGCAATGGATATTGTGTGCCCTTTTCCGGCTATTGATTCCGTGAGTAAGATGCCATCTATCCCACGAGTACGAATGGACGATTCGACTCTTTCACCTTTACTTGCAAGTCCAGTGAGTGCCTGTGATGGAGAACCGGCACACCTTTCTTCTGCCTCGACCTCCTCATCTTCCAGTTTGTCTGATACACCTGGGTCTAAGTTGCGTATTTATTACTCCTGGTTCAAAAAGACTTACAGGCACATGCATCAATGTTGGATTTTGCGATTTCTTAATTGCGATTTTTAAGGAATCGCAATTAAGGAATTGCAAAAGCCTATGCATGTAGAAATCGCTTAAAAATAGCGATTTCTAAACATTCCTTAATTGCGACTCGCAAATTGCGAGTCGCAATTAAGGAATACCTCCCATTCATTCCTATGGGCCTAGAGGCCCATAGGAATGAATGGGAAGACATTCTCAATTTGCGATTCTCAATTAGAGAATCGCAAATTGAGAATGCATTTCAAGGGTGCCAGTGTGTCAAAAGGACACCCTGTTGCACCCCTGAAATCTGCATATGAGTACATCTTGCACACACACATGCCCCAAGGGCATGTGTGTGTGTAAAATGGAACTTTGAAAAATGCACTTTAGTGCATTTTTCAACTTCTTGCAAATTACCATGAAGTTCAACTTCATGGTAATTTGCGCCCCTATTAGCGAAATCGCTAATTTTTTACTTTAATGCATTGCATTTAAGGAATCTCAATTTGCGATTCCTTAAATGTAATCGCAATTTGAGAACTCGCAATTAATTGCGAATTCTCAAATTGCGAGGGCCTTGACCCTTGATGCATCGCAAAAGCTAATTTTGCGCTCGCAAACGGCCGATTTTTGCGAATCGCACCGTTTGCGATCGCAAAAAGCTTTGATGCATGTGCCTGATACTTCGTTCCCCCATGGACCTACATTTGGTTGGTGCTTATCCTGATATTTCTCTTCATGTCAATTGGATTTGTGACAGTGCTCTTTTTACTTATAAATGGCCATTATCTCCCTGAACGCTCTGCAGTAAAAATGGTCGATGGAACTTTGGCTCCTCACACATCTTCCCATATCATGAAACGTGACCAGTCTTTTGTGAATATTTCTGCTTTCCCGGTTCTTGATGGCATCTTTTGGGACAAAGTAGCTTATGAAATTCATGGTCCGACTGAGGTCCTTCGAGTTCCGTATGTGTTTCGCGTCTCCTTGGGAGATGTGGTGACACGGGACATACATTCGGATGATTTGGATGTGCAGGCAGTTCATGCATTGTTTTCAGATTTAAAATATTATGCTGCCTTTGATGCTGAAGATTTGTATTTAAATTCTGCCAATTATGGTAATCTCTTTTGCTATCAACATTATGGGCATCATTTTTTACACAAAACAAACTCCATGAGACCTGTTTTTAATTTTACCCAATGGGAACATTGTCCAACTCCCTTACAGGGGAGTTCTAAAACTCTTAGGAATAAGTTCTCCTATTTTCTAATTATGATTTGACTAATCCTGAATCCTATTATTTTAGGCTTCAAAAATCCCCTACATCTAAGTACCTGTTATCCCAAACTAAACTAATTTACGCCAACTCGTTTAGAACACAGTTGGCCACACACGGTTATGACCATTGGAAGCAGACTATAGATTTAAAATTGATCTGGGGCACAAAGCCATGGCAGGTTCAGGGCAATGAGGCATTACATTGTGCCTGCCTGATCCCGACTCAATTGCTGTTTTTAAATAGAACCATTTACCAAACATCCTGTTATGGCCTTGCAACTGTCAAAAACCTAAATACCCCCTCCATTCCTTCGTTAGCTGAATATGATAATTGGCGGTTATATAATAACTACACCATTGAGGCTTTGCAGGCTCTCCTTCAAAATGCCTCCTTTAATGTTTCTGAGGTTGATTCATTAGGATGGTTGTTGTGGCAAATTAATGCTAATGCTTGCCAGTTGCGTTTCTATAATGTTACACCTGGTTTCATTCGGACTAAGCCTGACCCTCGTTATCCACCTTATCAGTCTGTGACTACATACTCAAACAGCACCTTTCCATCCTATCAAATGATATAGATTTGGCTGATTTTCTCCTAGGCCCACGTAATCCAAGGGCCAAGTGATTTCTTTATGCCTCTTATAATGAAATTTGGAAACTTTCACAGATGGAAGCCGCCTTCCGTCTGCGTCAAATTGACCAGGCAAACTTGGAAAAAGTCCTTGCTGTAGTGGACAACAGCATTAACATGCTTTCTTCACGCATTTAGACCTTAGACAATATTGTTTCTTCTGTAATAGATATTGTGCAAAGTGATGTTTCTGTGTTATATCATGGTCAGAATCAGTTAAGGTCGGTCATGCAATTTGCTTGGACGTTGCAGACACTGAAAATGGGTAAAGTTCCTTGGGATTATTTGAATGCCACTGCTTTATTTTTGCCTTTTAACCTGACTGATAAACAGAGGTTTATGTCCATGAAAGATGCTGTATACACGCTGTTGCATATTGAACAATTGGAGCCTTTGCCGTTCTCCGTAGCGGAAACGGACTCTGCTGTTTGGTTAATTCATGGCGTTATCACTTTGCCCTTTTCGATTTTTCAATTTAAATCATGTATGCAGCACTTTCCTGTTGGCCGCTTTGAACCGCTTGGTAGTGCTTTTCTGCATGAATTATGGGTCCTGCCCTTTGCTTATCGGTGTTTAAGGGAGGATAAAGAGGTTTTCCTTACTGGGGAGGAGTGTGATTCGGTAGTGGGTCACTCTCTTGTGTGCAAACACGTTAAATTGCACGGCGAGTGTAACGTGTCAGCGCCCAATCTCGCTTGCTTTTTAAAAGGGACCCCAGTACCATCCATCACACCTGTCTTTGCATTGCTTACTAACGGCAGCTATCTCATTTTAAACAATGAAGACTGCTGTGGCTTGCGGGCGGGTGTCCCATACTTGGTAACTGTTTCCCAGCGCGTAACTTGCTGTAGCAATGTCCTTTTCCCGCCCCCGCAAAGGAGTTTAGATTCTTCGCTTTGGCCTTCCATTCCGACTTTGAAAACAGAGTTCAACAAGTTTAGCAGGCTCAAAGCCCTTTTATTCCAACAGGAGGTGGCCCTCACTTCCGCCCGTGAAACATTCAGGTTGCAGGTGGCTCGGACCTCGAGTGAGATACAGTCGCTTCTTAACACTAACCTCCCACTTCATTTTAGGGAACTAATTCACCAAATATTTAATGCATCTGATACGACAGGCCTTGCCCATTTTTTTTAAATGTGTGGGATCTGGCCTGGTCTCTTCCTTTCAAACTATATTTGGGGTTATACTGGCTTTTATTCATTCTATTTTTTCCAACATTTTCTGAGGGTTCCCCTTAATATTGGCGCTGGCAGCTGGTATCCTGCTTCTCCTCCTTGTGCTTCGTAATGGATGCGCACTTTGTGGCTCTGCACAAGCTGGCCCAGCTACAACTGTGCCGTGATCGCCTGTTATGAGGCTTTTGGATGCTTGCCTTTAGCAACGCTTGGCGTGAGTTACGACTTCACATTCCGCTTTGCCTATTTTACTTGCGTGCAGCCAGTGCTTCATTGCAAAAGATGTCATTTCTCCTGGGCAATGGAACTTTGCTTATCGAACACATGGTATCCAATCCCTGATTTCAGCCGGTTGATGGGTCCCTTAGAGGCGCATGACGGGGCTTGTTCTGTGGATGGTCAAATGACGCATGCAGCTTTACTTGGATTCTTGGATCAATGGGATATCTGTGCGGCTGCGCAGACTTTCCTACAACGAAGTTTCATTGAATATCACGCAACTTTCCCATTTCTACTTTTGGATGCTCCTGCTTGTGAGGAACATGATTGTTCCTTCGACTTACTAAATTGGGTGTCATCGCTTTTTTCCACCAATGACAAGGATGCACTATTGGAAGGAATTGCATTCCTTTGCACCCAAACCTTCATGGATTAACTACTTGAGTCGTCCCCACTCCACTGTCTGGAATGCAGACTCTTTTTTCAAGCTCAAAGTGCTTTTGGCTTTTTCTTCGAACTTTCCCCTTTTTCTCCGATTTTTTTTTTTAGAAAGTCCCTCACCAATATTTTAAACAATGCCTGACTTTTGAACTCTGTTTTTGTCCTTTTGTCTATGTCCTACTGACTTACCAGGGAGGGTGTTATATGGGGTTATGTGGCCCTTAGATACATTGTCGACATTGCTAAGTTAGCATGAGTTTTGCTTGCCCTATGCTGCTGCTTTTGCGTACGCCTCTGCTAAGAGTTTGTTTTCACGACACTTTGCCTCTGCCCTGTACATGATAACAGATTGTTTTTCACGTTCTCAGCTTTCCCTTCCATTCTGTCTGAACATAATGTGCAAGGTCGATCAACAATGTCTCTTGTTATTCTGTTCTAGTCAGTCCCTATTACCTAGACCACTGGTACTCATAGTACGGCCCGCGGGCCGCCAGCGGCCCGGCAGGCCTTCATTGGCGGCCCACGGACCTTGCCTTGCAGTTTCCACGGCCCGCAGTAAACACAGAAGATGATCGCAGGAGCATACGTAGTGAATACGTATTAAATAGGTATTCACTACGTATGCTCCTGCGGCCTTCCTCTGTGTTTACTGCCGGCCCCTGTGACGTCAGGGCACTTTCGGAAGCTTCACAAAAGGCCCTTTAAAAGTCAGCTGTAAGCGCTTTCACACCTGACTTTTAAAAGGGCCTTTTGGGAAGCTTCCTAGTTTGGACAAAGACAGATAGAGGCGCAGAGACAGATAGAAGCGCAGAGACAGATAGAGGTGCAGAGACAGATAGAGGCGCAGAGACAGATAGAGGTGCTGAGATAGAGGCGCAGAGACAGAGGCACAGAGACAGATAGAGGCGCAGAGAGACAGATAGAGGCAGAGAGACAGATAGAGGCAGAGAGACAGATAGAGTCAGAGACAGATAGAGACAGGGTCAGAGATAGAGACAGGGACAGAGATAGAGACAGGGACAGAGATAGAGACAGGGACAGGGACAGACAGGGACAGAGATAGAGACAGGGACAGACAGGGAAGGGACAGACAGAGACAGGGACAGACAGAGACAGGGACAGACAGACCGATAGAGACAGATAGGGACAAACAGACAGATAGAGACAGGGACAGACCGGGACAGACAGACAGAGACAGGGACAGACAGACAGAGACAGGGACAGACAGACAGAGACAGGGACAGACAGACAGAGACAGGGACAGGCAGAGACAGGGACAGACAGATAGAGACAGGGGCAGGCAGAGACAGGGACAGACAGATAAAGACAGAGGCAGGGACAGACAGATAGAGACAGAGACAGGGACAGACAGATAGAGACAGAGACATGGAGAGACAGGGACAGACAGACAGATAGAGACAGAGACAGGGAGGGACAGACAGATAGAGACAGGGACAGACAGGGACAGACAGAGACATGGACAGAGACAGATAGAGACAGGGACAGACACAGACAGGGACAGACAGATAGAGACAGAGACAGGACAGACAGAGACAGGGACAGACAGAGACCAGGACAGACAGAGACAGGGACAGACAGAGACAGGGACAGACAGATAGAGACAGGGACAGACAGAGACCGGGACAGACAGATAGAGACAGGGACAGACGGATAGAGACAGGGACAGACAGATAGAGACAGGGACAGACAGACAGGGACAAACAGATAGAGACAGGGACAGACAGATAGAGACAGAGACAGGGACAGACAGAGAAACGGACAGACAGATAGAGACATAGATAGAGACATAGACAGATAGAGGGATAGAAGATAGAGAGATAGAAGATAGAGAGACATAGACGATAGAGACAGAGAGATAGAGATAGCTAGAGACAGACAGAGAGAGAGCTAGCTAGAGAGAGATAGAGAGAGATAGAGATAGCTAGAGAGAGATAGAATTAGCTAGAGAAAGATAGAGAGAGAGATAGAGAGAGAGATAGAGAGAGAGAGAGATAAAGAGAGACAGAGATAGAGCGAGACAGAGAAAGATAGATAGAGATAGATAGAGATAGAGAGAGAGAGAGATATATAGATAGATGTGTGTATGCCGGGTCTGGTGGCTCAGTGGACGAATGCGTCCGCTGCAGGGGCCTGTGTTCAACCTCATGGTCACAGTTTTTTTTTTCTTGCCCTAGCCCCACCCCCCTCCCCCACTGACTTCGCCCCCACCAGTGCGGCCCTCTGCCACAAACCACACTCTAAATTTGGCCCCCGAGAGAAAGTTTGTGAGTACCCATGACCTAGACAAAACATGTTACGAACAGCTGCAGTATGGAAGAATCGAGCTTTGATATAGCGTTGTTGCATGTTTTTGAAACACTAGAAGAAAGCCGTTCCATGGAGCTGAGCTCTGCTGTTCCTATGATGTAAACCTTTGCGTTTACGCTTTCAGGTAGGGGGTCTGCTAATAACGCCTAGAGATCTTCTGTTATATAAAATAACTTCTTACTACCAAGGGGAGGGTGATTAGGCCCAGTTATTTTTGACTTTTTCACAGTCTTTAGACTCTTTATAAAATGACGACTTTGGGTCTGATTCACAGAACTAACTTAAGACAAAATCCTAAACTTACTACCATTTTGGTATTCACAGAAGGCACTTACTCATTTTGGTATTCACAGAAGGCACTTACTTACTCATTTTCAGTAACTTACTCATTTTGTGTAACTTACTCATTTTGGTATTCACAGAAGGCACTTACTCATTGATGAGTAAGTGTCTTCTGTGAATACCAAAATGAGTAAGTTACACAAATGAGTAAGTTACTCAAAATGAGTAAGTTACTCAAAATGAGTAAGTAAGTGCCTTCTGTGAATACCAAAATGAGTAAGTGCCTTCTGTGAATACCAAAATGGTAGTAAGTTTAGAATTTTGTCTTAAGTTAGTTCTGTGAATCGGGCCCTCCTTTTGTATTCTATGGTATTGTAACAATACTAATGATGCTTGCCTTATGCATTTTGCTGCTAGTCATGGTTCGCATACTGTTTTATGAATCACTATAGTAAAAATAAACATTTTGAACTTATTTAGTGACTCTGATTATTCTTATTGTGGACAAGTACTGTCTTGTGGTTTGTTGCCTGCCTTGTTATGTTGGCCTAGGACTAGCTGCCATGCTGCTTTTCTTTGCGCACGTTACACTGAGCCAGGGCTCCCTCGCCCTTTGCTCTTGCCAAGTTCTTTGCGCTGTCTGCACTTTCTGTCTTTCAACTTTTCTCTTGTTCGATTTGGGCTCAGACTGCACAACATGTACAAGGTCGCATAACAATGTATTTCGGTTCTTCCTGATATGGCCAGTCTCGCGCACCCAGACATAACATTAGGCGCAAATGACATGAAACTTTGTGTGCCTTTAATACTGGGGTTTTTACTGGCGCTTGACAGACTTGGAGGAATCCTTTCCAGGGAGAAGAGCTGTGATTGTCTGCTGATGTAGTTCTGCATCTAGAGACCGAGGTATGAGGGTTCGCTAGTCAAAGCCCAGAGGTCTTCTATTTTTATAATAAACTATCTTACTGCACGGGGAGGGTGGTAATGTTATTTAGACATTTATCCACTGAGTTATGAAATGCTTTCCCGTTTGTATTCTATGGAATTGTAACCATGCTGCTTATATTATTCATATGCATTATGCTATTAGTACTGACACGTGTACTGTACGTTAGAGCACGTAAGTTGGAATAAACATTTTAACCTATCCAGTGTCTCTTCCTACGCACCTTGTGGACAAGTACGAGTGAGTGACGAAAGAGTGTTCTTGCTTCTGCGAGTCCTGAGATAAAGATACCGTGTTCTGGGTTGTCCAATCATTGGTACTTGGGTGCTAATGGGATGCTAAGCTAGTTGGGTTGGGGTTTTGGGTGCTACGGTATATGGTAGGCAAACCACTGTATTCCGGGGTCCCATTATCCTGTGCATAGCTCTGTGTATGTGCAGAAACCTTATGACATGGCGCCCAACGTGGGGCCGCTTATCTGCGAGACGCTTGAGTAGTACTTGTGCTTGTCCACAAAACCCTCACGTACGCTTCCGGAGGCGTAAGTGACGGTGATACCTCCTATATTGAACGTTTTATAGGTTCTTTCAAGCTTGAAGTTATTAAAAAAGGTTACATAGAAAACCCATTTTGTGCTCCCTGTTAGGTTGTCGAATACAATTGTTTAGTTATGGCTGGTGTGGCGATAGCTGCACATAGCCGAGGACCACTCCGAGAACACCTAGGTGTATACGGAGTGCCCGATACTGGGGTCGAGTTAGTCTTTGTGGTTCAAGCCGATCCGGCTTATCACTTTGAAGTGTTTTACACTTGGATCACTTTTTGAGGCGGTGGATGCAGGTGATAATCTGTTTCATGAATATAAACTCACCGCTATTCCTGCTGCCTATCGACCCTATACTAATCTTGAAGTGCCTCTCACGGCTTGGCAGCACCGTGTTTGGTTTAATGGCGCCCTCCCACAACCAAATACCGCGGTTCGTTTAGGCCCCTTATCCATTGAGGGGGCCACTTGGCCTGTATTGGCCGGGTATACCCCGCATCCAAATTATCTGGCATTACCGATTGCGGATCTGCGCACTATGCATACAGAACTGGTGCGAGTGCATCGAGCCTTAGTGACATACGTTACAGGTAGTCTCCATGGAGCTGCTCCTGTAGTCGCTGGCCAACCAGCTATTGCAGCTGGAGTGACCATAAGTCCTGTCATGGTAAATTCTGTGATGGGCAAACGTCCACAAAATAAGGACGATTATCCTTACTGGCTTGCAGAAAAGTTCGATCAGATAGAAGCGGTGTTTCCACATACATCCCCGGTGGATAAACACCGCATCCTTACGATAAGTTTGCCAAAAGACTTAATCCCCGATTTGACATCATGTGAAAACTGGGGTAAGGTATTCGCAGCAGTTTATTCAAAATGTTTTGGTACTCCTTCCATGACGGTTCTACCCTCTGTAATTAAAAAGTACAGGACGAACATGGCCCTGAAGCGGCTGTGGAATTAGGGATGAGACTAGTGGGAGTGTTTGATGTAGTAGCTGAACTGATCCTTGGAAATGTCAAGGGCGATGCTATGAACTTTCAAGTAGCGAATGCTTTGGCTTTGGTCCCAGAGTTGGACAGGCCCCGCGAATTACCGAAAATTATAGCCCGGGCTTATAAAACAATTGGAAGAAATAGCCTAGGCAACAAGCCTTTTGTAAAAATGCAAACTCAATCGCAACCACAAATTACACAAACAAAAAGTACATCTGAGAAAGATGATAGACCAGTCTTCACTAAAAAGAGTTGGAGACAGAAAAAACAGGGTAAGCAACAAAAGAAGCCGGGGTCGAGAGGCGCTTCCCCAGTTTCGGTTTCTTCTGAACGTACTTATGATTTACGTGATAGGTCGAGAATTAAATCACCAGAAAGGTTTCAGAGCTCTGATACGCGTTCTCCTCGTTCTTCACAGGCCCAGACGTCGTCACAGGCTGGTGGAGGAGGACGGCAAGATAGAGGAAGGGGCCGAGAGGCTCCCAGGAGCGAGACCAACCTCGACAACAAGTCAGAGGGAAAGCAGAAGACTTTCACCTTCCTCGACCGCAATTTCAGAAGAAAAAGTTGCCGCTGTAACAGCGAAATATGCCACAGACCGTGAGAACGAGACTCCAGAATTGGACGTGGGCAGTGACCCTCCTAGACAGCGCCGCGGAAGTTACCATAGTGCGGGAGGCGCTACGTCCTCATATGGAGGCGACAGCAACTGAAACATTCGTTACTGTAGAGACAGCTGACACGAGAGTGGCACCCCCTGACAGACTTTACAACATAGTCATACAAATTGAAGGTGACATACCGCGTGAAATAAAAGGGATTTTTTGGGAAAATCTAACCTCTTCATATGACATTTTGTTAGCAGAGGTGGATTGGCCACCCCCATTCGTTTTAGCTGCACATAAAGGAGAGGAGGTAATCCTTCCAAGCTTTTCAAGGCATGTCCCAAAAGACAAAGCTGAAGCACTTGCAGCTGAGTGGGCTGTGTACCTGGCACCGGCATTATACCGCAACCATGTGGGATGGGATGAAGAATCACCTCCCCATGCAATACCTTTGCGGTCACTACCGCAGCCACAACCCCAATATCCCATCAAACGGCAGGCAAAAGGCCCCGTCTCCGAAATTCTGACACAGTTGGAATATCAGGGAGTAATCGAACCATGCGTATCACCTATGAACAATCCCCTATTCGTGGTTTCTAAACCCGATGGATCGTACCGCTTAGTTTTGGATTACCGGCATTTAAATTCTCATTGTCGGAACTTTGCGGTGCAGAATACACACAGTTCTGCGCTTGTAGACAGTCTTGTTCGTAAAAAATACAAAACGACACTTGACCTTTCAAACGGTTTCTACACGCACAACCTAGCCCCGGAGAGTGGTCAATGGACCGCATTCACTTCCGGTGGTAAATTATTCCAGTTCCGGCGTTTACCCATGGGCTACAAAAATAGTCCGGGTATATTCGCCGCCCGTGTTGTTTCTTTGTTAAATGACATTGATCAAGACGCATGTTCGTACGTAGATGACATCTATCTGACAGACGACGAGTTATATCAGCATCTGTCCCATGTGGACCGCATTATTCTTGAATTTGCGGAGCAGGGTTACAAATTTAACTTTGCTAAGTCACACATTGCTGAATTTACCGTTCTGTTCTTGGGCTATGAGCTCAACAACGAAGGTAAGGGCTTAGCCCCCCATTTCTTGGAAAAATGTGCACATTTGTGCCCCCCAAATACTCTGAAGAAACTTCAGTCTTTGCTGGGTTTCCTGAATTTCGGGCGTACTTACATTCCCGAATATGCCCAGCGTATCAAGCCTTTGTATGCTTTGATACAACCTACTTATTCGAGGTCTTGCTGGCTGCCTGAGCATACCTTGATTCTGCAGTCTTTGCAGACAGACCTATTGGAGTCTAAATATCTTTTGACTCGTGATAACCACACAAACCTGGTGATTAGAATAATTCCGGGGCGGTGGGATTTACGTACTTAACCTTTAATGAAGGTGATACAGTACCCATCGCATACAAGTCACATCTGTACACTTCCGCTGAATTGCGCTTTACATCTGTCGAAAAAGTTCTAACTGCAGTGCAAATGGCGATTCTAAAAGAACGCGCACTGGCACAGGGAAAGCGGATTCTAGTGGTGACACCCTGTCCTGCCCTAGAGGCAGTAACAAAGGCAAGTGTACCGAACTCAAAAGCAATGCATCCCCGTTGGATACAATGGGCTACATCCTTGACGTCTTCGGACGTCACTTTTGTTTTTGATTCTTCTCTTCAGACTCAGGAGTTTTTGCAGTATGAATTTGTTCATCCTCCTCCTTTGTTTTTACTACCGCTTGAGGATTACAAATGTGTGATCTACACCGATGGTTCGGCGCAACCGGCCACTGGGTCCAAGCACGCTTATTCAGCTGCATGTGCTATTGTTGCGGGTTCCTTTGTAGATGGAAAGTTCAAATCCTCTGCAGTGCATACTCGCACACTTGGAGATAGTACCGCACAATTGGCCGAGCTGCATGCATTGCTACTTGCGCTTGAGTTCGCTTCTCAGGATGAGACCACTCTTATTGTATGTGATTCCTACTACTGTGTACAATCTTACAATGACAATCTGTTTTTCTGGTCGAAAAATGACTACAAGGACGCAAAAGGGAGCACAATTAAGCATAAAATGCTTTGGGTTCGAGTGGCAGAATTGCAACAACGTCTGCCCCTCACACAGGTGGTTCACACCTTAGGCCATCAGCGGGTGGGCGCACACGCTATTGGTAACGATCTGGCAGATGAAGCTGCCCGTTCGGCAGTAGTCACGTGTTCAGTAGCAGCGGTTACCAGGTCCATGTCTAAAATTGACTCTGTTATTCTAGCAGCTATTGCTGCAACCAAGGAAGGTGATAATTACCCTACAGGGTTCCCTTCCAAGTATTCTTACAAATTAAGTCCCGATCAGGTTCCTTATGTAACAATACCTGACGTTGGAGATCGGCTGATCCCCAACGCGGACCGCAGGAGTGCCTTGATATCAGCTGCACACGAAGGCATGGCTTCTGCTCATGCAGGTGTGTCAGCTACAGTTTCCATCTTGCAGCAGCGTTATTGGTGGCGTGGATTGTATAAAGACACCCGTGCTTTTGTGCTTTCCTGCGACGTTTGTCAACAGATTAAGCCTTCCACGATAACACGCCCTCCACAGACTCTGCATTGCTAACAGACCCTTTGGGTGTGTTTATGTCAGGACTCACGGGAGGTTTCCTCCTTCTAACTGTATGCTGGCTACCATTTTCCCCCTACAAACTTACCAAAAGTCAGATAATCCCTCAAGCTGGAGTGCTTGTTGGCACCGATGGAACTCCAAGATGGCTGCCAACATGCACATACTGCGACAGCACACCACTGTTAGCAGTCTAGTCTTTTAGGCTTCATGACATCAGGTGAAGTGTGCTTCAACATTCCACTGTGCACTTCACTGAAGAAATAATTTGAAGAGCACCTGTTTTCCCAGCGTCGTGGAAGTCAGTTAGGGTAGTTGCGATAAAATCGGGGTTAGCTTCGTCGGAACTACATTCCCTCACTAATCAGGTTAGTGTTAAACTTGTAGCTAATATAAAACATTCTGTGAGAAAAGGTTATTGTGTCAGAGGTAAATTTCTATTTAAAGAGAAAAAAGGAAACAAGTCAGAATATATTTTCCTTCGTTTGAAAACTGGAAATACTTTTTTCAGTAATTGCTTTCCTTAGCTGAGAAGATTAAATAAAAAGCTTTTTGAATCAGCTGTCTTTTTCAGCTGTTCCAGAATCTGTCAGACGCAGGCGTGACCTTTCAACACGCAGTGTCTTCTTAGACTGAAACTTGTTCACTCTTCTGAGAATTAATTAAAAGGTGAAGTCAGGGTCAAAGGCCCGGCATGTTTCTTTCTCATGCCATGTGTTAAAGAACTCCAGTAATGTTCTCCTCACGTATGGCAGTGCTTCCAGCAAACATTAAAACCAAAGGCCTGAATAAAAGGAACGCTTCCTTTTAACATTTAACCTAAGTTCTGAAGCATTGTTTAAAAAACTAATTAAAGACAGAAAACCAGTCATCCTACTACAGAAACCCCAGTTCAAGGCCCACTCCAGTCTCTTAACAGTGAGTTAATAGAAAGAAAGAGAAACCCAAATAATACATAAATTAGGAATACAGAAATAAATACTTACCTTATCTTTCTTACATTAAGGAATAGCAGGATCAAGTGCAGATTGTACCTGAGAACGAAAAGGAAAGAGATCTGAGTGAAGACTTCTCATACAACCTAGCAAACAATACATGAGAAGTAGAAGAGAAGTAAGCTTCAGTAAACATTCTGGTAAGATAAGTTATTTATACACCATAGAAAAAACAGTAAGTTAAAAGGCACAATAAATAAAGGTTTTTTACATGTTAATGTTGCAGTCCAGTAAGAAGAAGAAGACGTAGCTGAACAGGCAGAATATTGGAGCAGTCTCTTCTCTGTCCCCAACCCCTTTTCCCCCTTAGAACTTACCTGCAA
Source organism: Calotriton arnoldi (assembly GCA_963921515.1). Classification (NCBI taxonomy): domain Eukaryota; kingdom Metazoa; phylum Chordata; class Amphibia; order Caudata; family Salamandridae; genus Calotriton; species Calotriton arnoldi. The sequence continues at coordinate 232,807 of CAWUFW010013576.1, read as the reverse complement.
TGGAATACTAAAAGACCTAGCAGGGTTGGTTCTGAGAAGGGTATTGGGACCTAGCGTCATTCTGCTCCTGTGTGGTTCAGACAGCAAAAGGGATTTAGACCCTGACAGAGTGAAGTGCCCACGTTGGTACAAGCACCTGAGCAGAATGGCAGAAGGACTTGATTTAAAAAATTTGGGCGAGATTTTGAGTAATATACAAAGGGACTTGGAGGCAGTCAGAGAGGAAAATAAAATACTAAGACAGGAGATAATAACCTTTAAAACGGGAACACCAGCTTTGGGATCTAGGCCAAGCACCGCATCCTTTGAAACCCAGAGTCCTAACATCAGCACTTCATCCTTTGCCCCCACACAAGTAATCCACTCATTATCCCCAGTAATTCCTCTTGCCCCTCCAGAGCGATTTAATGGAGACCCGCAGAAAGCGCAAATTTTTTTGACCCAATGCTCTCTGCATTTTGTGTGCCGTCCAACGATCTTCCCCGATGCTCAATCCCGAGTGGCGTTTATCTTGTCCTACCTTAGTGGGGACGCCGCCTCATGGTCCATGCCACTAGTAACCAAGGATGACCCAATTTTGTACAGTTTAGATGACTTCAAGAAGGAATTTCTCCGAATTTTTGATAGAAGAACAGCATCTCAAGCTTCAGACAACGAACTGTTGGAATTAAAGCAAGGAAACCGAGAACTCGTGTCTTACCTAGCCCAATTTAATAAACTAGTGGTCGAGACCAACTGGCCCGAGGATAAAAGAGCAGCAGTATTCTATAGAGGATTGCGAGAGGAATTGAAGGACGCTCTATCTCAAATCCCTAATCGACCCACCGACATCTCTGCCTTAGTGGATTTAACCTTAGAGATCGATTATCGGCAAAGTGAGCAGAAAGGAGAACGGCGGAAGGAGCTTAGACCAAGTGTTCCTCGTTTTGACCGTGTCAAAACAGAATCCACACGGACAGTAGAGAGTTCTTCGGGAATTGAACCCATGCAAATCGGTGTAGTCAGAGGTCCTCTCTCTAAAGAAGAAAAAGAAAAGAGAAGGCTGAACAAACTGTGCCTATATTGTGGAAGAAGTGGACATTTTGTCAAGAATTGCTTAAAAAGACCAAAGTTGCCTGCTAAGGAGAAGGAAAACTAGAGGCACCACAGGTAAGGGAGTTGGACCTGTGGATGCGAATGGAAAAACGACTCCAACAAATCACCAATTGGCAAACACACTACAAGTCTCCTCTCCCCATTTGGTTATGACTGTGACCTTAAGGTTTAGAGATGTGGTTTTGACAGGAATCATCGTCATGGTAGATTCTGGGGCAACAGGTAATTTCTCCGACCACAAATTCGCTAGCCTGATCGGTTTACAAGCTATCAAGAAGGAGAAAAGTGAGAAGGTCAGAGCGGTGGATGGTAACGGATTTAACTTCAGGGCCCATAACCAGTCATACTGAATTGGTACACATGACTACTGTCGAAGGACACCAAGAGACCTTGCAATTTAATTTAATAGACGCCCCCAATTTCAACTGATTCTAGGTCTACCATGGCTAACGGAACACAACCCGTTAATTGATTGGGGAGCCCGAACTATTCAATTAAATTCAGACTACTGCACCAAAAATTGTTTCGACGACCAGACACATTCTTCTGTAATCTGCGCTGCCACCCAATTGTGTGAAGGTGGAGGTTCGGTATGTGCGATCCAAACTACCATGATACCAGATGAATACCAAGACTTTGCAGACGTCTTTGATGAGAAAAGGCAGAGACGTTACCCCCACAGGCCCTATGACTGCAAAATTGATCTAGAACCAGGGGCTAATCTACCATGCAGCAGAGTTTACGCATTAACGGAGAAGGAAAACATCCATTTGAAGGAATACCTAGCTAAGAATCTGGAGAACGGATTTATCCGACCGTCGCAGTCCCCTGTCTCTTCCCCACTTTTTTCGTGCCGAAAAAGGGGGAGATCTCAGGACTTGTATTGACTTTAGAGCGATTAACAGGATAACTGTGAAGAATCGTTATCCATTGCCTCTCATTTCAGTACTAATTGATCAAGTGAAGGAAGCAAAGATATACACTCGCCTAGACCTACGAGGAGCGTACCACTTGATTAGACTCCGGGAAGGCGACGAGTGGAAGACTGCGTTCAGGACCAAATTTGGCCTTTATGAGTATCTTGTGATGCCATATGGTCTCTGTAACGCACCAGCGGCCTTCCAGTACTTTATCAATGATGTTTTAAGTGAATTCATTGACCGATGCGCTATAGTATACATAGATGACATCCTGATTTATTCCAACACGGTTGAAGAACATCACAACCAGGTCAGAGCAGTTTTACAACGTCTACGAGAGAACTCTCTATACGTTAAATTGGAGAAATGCCTCTTCAACACAGATACAGTAGAATTCCTAGGTTTTGTGTTATCACCTGCAGGAGTTCGAATGGATGAGCAAAAAGTGAAGGCGATAACAGACTGGAAATCTCCTACCAGTATCAAAGAGGTTCAAAGCTTTATCGGATTCTCTAATTTTTACAGACGATTCATTAATGGATTCTCCAATAAGATACTTCCGCTGACTCGTCTTCTGAAGAAAGGAGTTCCGTTCCAATGGTCAGAAGAAGCAGAAGAAGCTTTTCAGTTGATGAAGGACAGTTTCACCACAGCACCGGTGCTGCTTCATGCAGATCCCTCTGAGCCTTTTTATTTGGAGACAGACGCATCGGACCTAGCCATCGGGGGAATACTTTCTCAGAGGCACAAGGACACGGGACAGTTACACCCGGTGGCATATCGGTCCCGCAAACTCAACCCTGCGGAATGCAACTATACGATTACAGAAAAAGAACTCTTGGCAATCAAAGATGCCTTCAAAGATTGGAGGCATTACTTAATGGGGGCAAAACACACTGTAACGGTGTTTACGGACCACCGCAACCTAAAATTTTTGCGATCTGCTCGAACTCTCACACCACGTCAGCTGCGTTGGTCTCTTTACTTCGCGGACTTTGATTTTGTTATCACTTTTCGTCCCGGATCCAAGAATGGAAAGGCTGATGTCCTCTCTAGACTCGACACAGAAAATCAAACTTCAGTCATTGAAAACCAGCAAATCATACCTGATGGAAAATTCATTGGAACTATCTCCTTAGAACCTTTTGAACATCACGTTCGAAATTTGATGACCGACCTTGAAATGGAGAACTGGGCCACAGAAGATCCACAACGTTTCATTCGCAATGGCCTCCCTATTTAGGTACCACCCTGTATTTACCCACCAAGGAGCTTCAGCTGAAGGCAATGCAGGAATGTCACGACAACCCTCTGGCTGGCCACAAAGGTGTTGTGAAAACCGAAGAATTACTCAAACGTCGTTTCTGGTGGCCATACATGTGCCGAGACGTCCGTCAATATGTGTTAGGCTGTGAAATTTGTGCACGGGGAAAATCGGACAGACAAGCTCCTAAAGGTCTCCTACAACCCATGCCAACCCCCCATATCCTTGGCACACAGTCTCCTTAGATTTGATTGTTGATCTACCTTCTTCCCATGGGTATGATACCATTCTTGTAGTTGTCGACACTTTTAGTAAGATGGCACATTATATACCCTTCAAAGGTACACCCACTGCTAAACAATTGTCCCAACTTTTCAATCAACATGTTATTCGCCTTCATGGGATTCCTAGGGTCCTCGTTTCAGACAGGGGCTCTCAGTTCCTATCACGATTTTGGAAGGCTTACATCAAAGGCCTTAATATTGACCATCGTTATTCCACCAGTTTTCACCCAGAAACTGATGGTCAGACTGAACGCATTAACCAAGACCTAGAACAACACCTCAGACTTTATTTGTTAGATGAGGAGGGTGACTGGCCTGACCACTTATGGACTGCGGAGTATGCTCACAATAATGCTCTAAATGTATCCACTGGCCACTCCCTTTCTTTATAAACTCAGGCAGACATCCCAATTCTCATGCTAATTTTGATGATATTAATGTTCCTGCTGTTCAAGATATTGCCCGACAGTTAACTAAAATTCATCACTCAGTAACCCAGAATTTGTCGATTGCGAAGGATCGTTACAAACACTTCGCTGACCGAAAACGTAAAAAGAACCTGAGCTTCATGTAGGAGACTTAGTCTGGTTGAGTACAAAAATCTCAGACTCAAAGGTCCCCGTAAATTTCAGCCTCGTTTTATGGGTCCTTATCCAATTGAGAAGGTCATAAATCCAGTCACTTATCAACTATCTCTTCCTGGTTCTACCAAAATTCATCCAGTATTTCATGTTTCTCTCCTTAAACCAATTCAACCGGGGTTGCGTAGGGTTTCCCCTCCTGATCCTCTGATGGTTAATGGTGAGGCGGAGTACGAAGTTAAACGAATTTTGGATTCAAAACTCATCCGCAATGAAATTTTCTACCTCATTGATTGGCAAGGTTATGGACCTGATGAACGTTCCTGGGAAAAGAGTACTAATGTCCATGCCCCCGCTTAATTAGAGCCTTTCATGCCAAATTCCCTGCCAAACCACGACCGGAGGAAACCCCGTTGGGAGGGGGTACTGTCAGGACTCACGGGAGGTTTCCTCCTTCTAACTGTATGCTGGCTACCATTTTCCCCTACAAACTTACCAAAAGTCAGATAATCCCTCAAGCTGGAGTGCTTGTTGGCACCGATGGAACTCCAAGATGGCTGCCAACATGCACATACTGCGACAGCACACCACTGTTAGCAGTCTAGTCTTTTAGGCTTCATGACATCAGGTGAAGTGTGCTTCAACATTCCACTGTGCACTTCACTGAAGAAATAATTTGAAGAGCACCTGTTTTCCCAGCGTCGTGGAAGTCAGTTAGGGTAGTTGCGATAAAATCGGGGTTAGCTTCGTCGGAACTACATTCCCTCACTAATCAGGTTAGTGTTAAACTTGTAGCTAATATAAAACATTCTGTGAGAAAAGGTTATTGTGTCAGAGGTAAATTTCTATTTAAAGAGAAAAAAGGAAACAAGTCAGAATATATTTTCCTTCGTTTGAAAACTGGAAATACTTTTTTCAGTAATTGCTTTCCTTAGCTGAGAAGATTAAATAAAAAGCTTTTTGAATCAGCTGTCTTTTTCAGCTGTTCCAGAATCTGTCAGACGCAGGCGTGACCTTTCAACACGCAGTGTCTTCTTAGACTGAAACTTGTTCACTCTTCTGAGAATTAATTAAAAGGTGAAGTCAGGGTCAAAGGCCCGGCATGTTTCTTTCTCATGCCATGTGTTAAAGAACTCCAGTAATGTTCTCCTCACGTATGGCAGTGCTTCCAGCAAACATTAAAACCAAAGGCCTGAATAAAAGGAACGCTTCCTTTTAACATTTAACCTAAGTTCTGAAGCATTGTTTAAAAAACTAATTAAAGACAGAAAACCAGTCATCCTACTACAGAAACCCCAGTTCAAGGCCCACTCCAGTCTCTTAACAGTGAGTTAATAGAAAGAAAGAGAAACCCAAATAATACATAAATTAGGAATACAGAAATAAATACTTACCTTATCTTTCTTACATTAAGGAATAGCAGGATCAAGTGCAGATTGTACCTGAGAACGAAAAGGAAAGAGATCTGAGTGAAGACTTCTCATACAACCTAGCAAACAATACATGAGAAGTAGAAGAGAAGTAAGCTTCAGTAAACATTCTGGTAAGATAAGTTATTTATACACCATAGAAAAACAGTAAGTTAAAAGGCACAATAAATAAAGGTTTTTTACATGTTAATGTTGCAGTCCAGTAAGAAGAAGAAGACGTAGCTGAACAGGCAGAATATTGGAGCAGTCTCTTCTCTGTCCCCAACCCCTTTTCCCCCCTTAGAACTTACCTGCAATGGAATACTAAAAGACCTAGCAGGGTTGGTTCTGAGAAGGGTATTGGGACCTAGCGTCATTCTGCTCCTGTGTGGTTCAGACAGCAAAAGGGATTTAGACCCTGACAGTTTACTTGGATCACTGCGGTCCGTTCTCATCAGACACTGCCTATAAATACATCTTAGTAGCAGTGGACTCGTGCACACGGTTCCTCTGGGTCTGGCCACAACGTAGTGCTGACGCTCGAAATGTAATCAGGGATTTGCGTGTCTTTGTGGGAATTTTCGCATGCGGCATCTTCCATTCGGACCAAGGTCCGGCGTTTGCCTCTAGGGCTTACAAGGATGCAATGGCTTCGCTTGGGGTGCGGGTGAAATTTTCGTCTCCGTATAGGCCTGAGGGCAACTCTATCGTTGAACGAATGAACCGTGACTTAAAGCAATCCTTAACAGCTAGAGTTATAGGTACTGGCAGGAACTGGCTGGCCCACTTGTATACCGTTCAGCGTGCACTTAATAATCTCCCTAGAAGACCTCTGGGTGGGCGGACCCCATACGAAATGCTCTTTGGCATAAGAATGTTTGTGCCTGACCTTGAGGGTCCAGACATCGCGGCGCAATCCGCCAAGTTTGATGTAGATAACCATTCTGCTATGTTACAGGACTTACAAGAAGCCCGAGACAAACTTGCAACTACACATTTGCCTTCAGCCACAGATCCTGCGTTGCAGATTCCGGTAGCCGGCTGGCTTCCAAAGGTTGGAGAACTGGTTCGAGAGAAGGTTGAAAACAAAAAAGAATTCGGCCCCTCTTTTCGTGCACCGGTTCCAGTTCTGGGCTTGAAGGGAACACGTACAGTCATTTTACCACCGCTTCCTGGTCGCAAGGAGAACAGATACATCTCAGTGGAAAATGTCAAGCTACAGCGCCTGGCCGATCCTGAATAGTGTCACACCAGCGGTCTCTTGTCCTGCCATTTATCGGACATATGTTCGTGGCCCATCTACACGAACGGTCGCTGATGCTGTAATTGAGATGGTTGATTTGCCTGAAACTATAATTGATCCCCAACTCTCCACCAACATCGACGAGGACGAGTATACTTATCCTGCATCTGAATCGGTGGCGCATCAACCAACAACGCCACTTGGCCCGACTCGTTATTCCTTTGATTCGGATTCCACCTCTTCAAAAGTCCCATCCAAGTTCAGTATTTTTGTATCCTGGTTTAGAGACAATTTTTTGATTCCACCCTGGACCTATATCTGGTTGGTACTTTTCTTGATTTTTTTGTTCATGTCCATTGGCTTTGTCACAGTGTTTTTTCTACTAATCAATGGTCACTATTTACCTGAACGCTCTGCTGTAGACTATGTTTCTGGAACTTTGGCTCCTCATTCCTCGTCTCACATCATGAAGCGTGACCACACATTTGTGAACATTTCAGCTTTTCCAGTTGCTGATGGCATCGTATGGGATGCAGTGAACTATCAAATCCATGGTCCGACGGAAATTATTAATGTACCTAATGTCCTTCGTGTTTCAATGGGTGATGTAGTACAAAATAACATTCATTCTGATGATTGGAATGTGCATGCCGTTGACGCATTGTTTGCCGATTTAAAATATTATGCATCTTTTAATGCTGAAGATTTATATATGAATTCTGCGAATTATGCCGATTTGTATTGTTACCAACATTGGGGTAATCATTTTCTCCATAAGCCAAGTGCCCTGCGTAGTTCTGTTAACTACACCCAATGGGAACATTGTCCAAACCCCTTGCCAGGTGGCTCACAAACTCTTCGAAATAAGTTTACCTATTTTACTGATTTTAATCGGTCGAACCCTGCATCCTATTATTTTAGACTTAATACCACATCAACTCAGAAAATTATGTTAACACACACCAAATTGCTTTATTCGGGTTCCTTTTTAAGTGCCCTAGCAGTGGGTGGTTATGAGTACTGGGAGGATACAATAGATTTGAAATCCATTTGGGGCTCCAAGCCATGGCAGGTACAGGGAACCGAGGCATTGCACCGTGCTTGCCTTATCCCTACCCAAATTATGTTCCTAAATGATTCTATTTATCAGACTACGTGTTGGGGCTTAGCTACCACTAAACAATTGAACTCGCCCTCAATTCCATCCCTGTCGAGTTTTCCCAATGATAGCTCACGTTTTAACCTGTCCCTGACGACCCTACAGGCTCTATTACAGAATAATTCATTTAATGTTTCCGAACTGGATCAGTCACCCTGGTTGGTATGGCCTATATCATCTAATGCATGTCGAATGCGTTTTCACGACTCAGGTACTAGATACACACAGGATAGGCCTGATCCGAGATTTACTGCTTCTCGTACTGTCACTACATATTCTGTTGGTAAATTATGCAAACAATGGCTGCAACATTCGTCCCTTGATTCTGTTAAACAACATTTGTCCCTCCTTTCAGGCAATATTGATCTGTCCGACTTTGTTTTGGGACCTCGTGGTCCCCGACCTAAGAGGTTCATTTATGAAACGTATAATGAACTCTGGAAGCTATCACAAATTGAAGCTGCTTCCGTCTTCGGGAAATAGATCAAGCAAATTTGGAAAAGGTGCTTGTTGTTGTTGACAATAGTATTAATACCCTGTCTTCTCGCATTTATACTTTAGAGAATATTGTGTCCTCTGTTGTTGATATTGTACAAGATGATGTTTCTGTGTTATATCATGGTCAGAATCAATTGCGTTCAGTTATGCAGTTTGCATGGACTTTACAAACGCTCAAGTTAGGTAAAGTTCCTTGGCATTTTTTGAACACCTCTGCCTTGTTTCTACCTTTTAACTTAACTGACAAACAGCAATTTATGTCCATGAAAGATGCAACTTACACTCTATTACATATCGAAAAGATGGATCCTTTGCCGTTCTCTGTTGCTGAACTCGATTCTGCTGTGTGGCTAGTTCATGGGGTTATCGCTTTACCTTTTTCCTTGTTTGAATTTGACTCGTGCATGAAACATTATCCTGTGGGCCGTTACCGGCCCTTGGGCAGTGCTTTCCTGCATGAACTCTGGTCCTTGCCTTTCATGTATAAATGCCTTCGGGACGGCAAGGAAGTCTTTCTCACGGGGGAGTACTGCGACTCGACTATGGGTCATTCGCTTATTTGTAAACACATTAAATTGCATGGCTCATGTAGCGTTTCCGCTCCTAATCTTGCTTGTGTGCTGAAAGGTATTCCTGCTCCTGTTATTTCTCCTACTTTCACTCTCCTTTCCAATGGTAGTTATTTACTTTTAAATAACGAAAACTGTTGTGGCCTGCAGGCTGGCATTCCTTACATTGTAACAGTTTCGCACAGGGTTGTCTGCTGCAAAAATGTGCTTTTTCCTCCCCCTCATGGCAAGGTTGATATCTCTATTTGGCCTTCCATCCCTACCATGGAGGCAGATTTCAATAGACTGAGCAGAATAAAGGCACTATTATTGAACGAGGAAGTTATGCTCACGTCCGCCCGGGAGACATTCATTCTCCAGGTGGCGAGTACCCACAGTGAAATACAGGCCCTTTTGAACACTAATCTCCCCCAACATTTTGGGGAGTTAATTCATCGTATTTTTAACGCATCTAACACAGAAGGTCTGGTACACTTTTTTAAGTCGTGGGGTCTGGTTTGGTGTCCTCCTTCCAAACTATTTTTGGTGTCATCCCGGCGTTTATTCATTCTATTTTTTCCAGCGTCTTTGGCGGTTTCCCGTTGATCGTCGCCTTGGCGGCTGGTGTCCTGTTATTAATTTGTTTTATGCGCAATGGCTGCTCCCCGATGGGACCTGCTCGATCCAGAACGCCTCCAGCTGCTTCGTGAGCGCCTTTTGGCTGGTTTTGGTGTCTTGCCATTGGCGACACTGAGTGTGTCATATACTCTTTCCTTTCGCTTTGCGTATTTCACTTGCGTGCAACCTGTAATGACTTGCATCCGCTGTCCTTTCACCTGGACCTTGGATTATTGCCTCTCCAATTCGTCATTGTCTGTTCCGGATTTTGTTCAGTTGATGGGTCCCTTAGAGGCCCATGAGCAGGACTGTTCCGTTGCCGGCTGTATGGCGCGTGCGGCTGCACTGGGGATTTTGGCGCAATGGGATATCTGGGCGGCTGCCCAGGATCTCCTACTACAAAGCTGTTTCGTTTATCACGCAAGTTGTCCCGCATTGCTTTTGGATGCTCCCTCTGCTGAGGAGCATTCCTGCTCTTTGATCTCATGGATTGGATGGCATCTATGTTTTTTGACGATTCCAATGATGCCCTTTTGGAGGGTATGGCTTTTTTCTGCACTTACACTTTCATGGATTGACTTGTTTTTCGCCGTTTGGGCGCTCCCTGTGCTCTACTGGATATTTTTTTTGTTTGCCCTCTGTCTTGGACGCCGGACTGACCAGGGGAGGGTGTCTTGTGGTTTGTTGCCTGCCTTGTTATGTTGGCCTAGGACTAGCTGCCATGCTGCTTTTCTTTGCGCACGTTACACTGAGCCAGGGCTCCCTCGCCCTTTGCTCTTGCCAAGTTCTTTTGCGCTGTCTGCACTTTCTGTCTTTCACCTTTTCTCTTGTTCGATTTGGGCTCAGACTGCACAACATGTACAAGGTCGCATAACAATGTATTTCGGTTCTTCCTGATATGGCCAGTCTCGCGCACCCAGACATGACATTAGGCGCAAATGACATGAAACTTTGTGTGCCTTTAATACTGGGGTTTTTACTGGCGCTTGACAGACTTGGAGGAATCCTTTCCAGGGAGAAGAGCTGTGATTGTCTGCTGATGTAGTTCTGCATCTAGAGACCGAGGTATGAGGGTTCGCTAGTCAAAGCCCAGAGGTCTTCTATTTTTATAATAAACTATCTTACTGCACGGGGAGGGTGGTAATGTTATTTAGACATTTATCCACTGAGTTATGAAATGCTTTCCCGTTTGTATTCTATGGAATTGTAACCATGCTGCTTATATTATTCATATGCATTATGCTATTAGTACTGACACGTGTACTGTACGTTAGAGCACGTAAGTTGGAATAAACATTTTAACCTATCCAGTGTCTCTTCCTACGCACCTTGTGGACAAGTACGAGTGAGTGACGAAAGAGTGTTCTTGCTTCTGCGAGTCCTGAGATAAAGATACCGTGTTCTGGGTTGTCCAATCATTGGTACTTGGGTGCTAATGGGATGCTAAGCTAGTTGGGGTTTTTGGGTGCTACGGTATATGGTAGGCAAACCACTGTATTCCGGGGTCCCATTATCCTGTGCATAGCTCTGTGTATGTGCAGAAACCTTATGACAGTACCTGAGAGCGAAAGTTTGTCTTGTTCCCGCGACTCTGAGGTGAGTCGGGAGTGCTTATGTTCTGGGTTGTCTAAACATTCGTAGCTTCTTGATATTTGTAGGAGACCAAATGAGACACTATTGCTAGTCGGTTGGGATTTTGGGTACTAAGGTGATAGGAGGTACACCCCTATTTACTGAGGTCCTGTTTTCTTGTGCATAGTTCTGTGTATGAGCAGAATCCCCGCAACATCATACCACTACTACACTTGTGAGACTCGTGACTCGACTCCACCACTACACAGACATGTAGGTCTGCTGTGGTTGTTCTTGACTTGTTTACCTTTTATGCATGGTCATCATCATGGTGTTGTCCAACTCAGTCTGCAGTGTACCAAGTGAGTCCAGATTCCATATTAAAAATGCAATGGATCGGCCTGCAGTAGAAGTACAATTTTGTTATTAAACAACAAGAAGGGAAACATTGACTTGAGTCACTTTTAGTGTGTAGATTAAATACTAGTACACTTTGACTTCACTTCATGCACAACAAACAACAACACAAACACCATTCACTCAGAGTCAGCGTCCAATGCATACCATTCATTACCTGTTCCTTCTCATCTTAAGTTAAGGGGCAGTCTGTCTCGGCTCGGAACGGAGGATAGCTATAGTCATCATGTTCCACTTCTTTTGGAGGGACTCGACGAGGCAACATTTCTTGTACTATTCTCCATCCAATCATCTGGCTTGAGGGAAATGGATTTAGGGCGAGTCAGGAGGAGGATGGAGCAGGACTCGGAGGAGTGGACTTAAATGCACACAGCTGCAACTCCAATATGGCAATAAAAAGAGAAGACGGTGGTGATGGATTTGTTGTGATTCGAACCAGAAAGACGGAGACACATACAAATAATAAAAGTAAATAAGGAAGAAAGAAAGTAACAAGTTCAAAGCCTAGTTATCAGGGAAGTATAGCTCGTCCTCAAACTCTGGTGGTTCAACCAGAAGTAGGTAATCATCTAACACACTACTTCCGTCACCTAAATCGCTGTCCTCATCTTCCTGCTGTGATTCACGTATTTTGTAATTCGGTGGTATAAAGTGCTGATTCATTTTGATCATGGTTAACCTCTCCACATTTTTGGGTGAGAGACTGGTCCTTTTCACTGTTACAATGGCACCAACAGCACTGAAAACATGCTCAGAAGAGACACTTGCGTCAGGGCAAGCCAGATAGTTTATCGCCAGCCTGCTGAGCACTGGCCATTGGCCCCTTTTCCCATACCAATACAGCAATGGGTTTTGATCAATGTAGACCTCTGTTGGGTCATCCAGATAGGCCTGGACCATCCGCTCAATGCTCAGGGGTGCTCCACTTTGCTGGGCCTCTTTTGCCTTTGCATCAGCACTGGACCTAACAAGCCCTTGTTGTAGATACCAATCCTGTGCCGATTTTACTGGGGCTGATGATCCGGTTCTTGCTGTTGTTGATAGTGTTGGTGACTGCTGTGAGCCAAACACACTGCCCTCAGGCTCTGAAGTTGAACTTGATGCCGGATGCCCTGCTGCAGTACTTGTTGTGGGTTGGAGTAGCGGGCCTTTAATTACCAGCCGTTCCTTTTCCAATTTACTGGCTGCCTCAGCTATCCAAGTTTTGTACTGGGCAACATCCACTTCTGAAAAAGGAATTAATGTCTTAGTGTTCAGTGCCAATTTGTACCGTGGATCCAGAATTGTGGCACAAATGTAATGTTTGTCTGACACAATGCTAGTTTGCACCCTTGTATTTTCAGCTAAGCAAAATGATAAGCTCTCCACCAACTCATATGCTTCTTTTTTTTCCTCCACACCTGTGTACGTTTCAGACACCGCCTTCAGCTGTTGCTATAGCATGTGCAACAATGGGATAGCTTGGCCCATAATACAGTCCTCCTTGCTGACTTCACGTGTGAAGAGCTCGAAAGGAAGTAGCATCTCTGTCAGGCATTTAACTAGGCCCCATTGGTCCATCTCTACGGTCATGCCTTTCACAGTAGCATCCCCTAGTCTTTGCATGACATATTCATTGATTGGTCTGTACTGCTCAAACAGACGATCAAGCATGTAATAGGTTGAGTTCCAACGTGTTGGCACCTCCTGTATGAGTGCTTTGACTGGCATTCTATGCTGATGTTGAATGATCCTCAGCTGCTTCCGGGCTTTAAAAGAATGGCTGAAATGTGTGCATATTCTTCTGCAGGTATTCAGTAAGTTGCTGACTAGGTCTTCCTTTTTCAGAAAGTCTTGAACAATGATGTTAATGCAGTGCGCCAAACACAGGACCCTGAAATAGCCACCAGTGGGCATGGCCTTAACTATACTACTGCCATTGTCTGTGGCAACAAAACCAATGTTAAGCCCTCTTGGGTGCAGCCATTCAAAGACCTTGCTATTAAACTCTTCCAAAATGTTTGCAGCAGTATGAGATTTCTCCATGGCGAACATGGCTACAGTTGCATGTTTACGAGTAGCATTAAAAATCTCAGCAGTGTCAACAACACCTGCTGCAGATATCTTTTCTCTAACCCCCACAAAAGAGATCCAGTGTGCAGTGATGCACATGTAATCAGTGGCTTGGCAACTGGTCCACATGTCTGTTGTCAGGTGGATATTGTGAACAGCACTCTGCTGCAAAGCTTGTCCAAGCAATTCCAGCACGTCATGATGTAGTGCTGGAACAGCAACTCTGGCGAAATAGGACCGGCTGGGAACCTTCCATTTTGGGCAGATGGCTGTCACAAATTCCAGAAAACCCACCCCTTCCACAAAACAGAAAGGGAGAAGGTCCAGCACTAACATTTTCACCAGCTTCGCATTGTCCAAACGTGCCGTTGGGTGGTTGCGTTTGTACTGCCCTTCCGACCTAAGCATGCTGACAATGGTAGGCTGGATTTTTTTCCTTTCTGGTGCCGCTGATGCAGGTGACTTCTTGAACCAAGATGTTGTTAGGCTCAACGATGCACTTTTTTTCATTGCGGTACTCTGTTGCCTTGGTGTCTCAGCCTGACTCTTACTACGGTTCCACTGAGATGTTGCTGAGGATGTGGGCGGTACCACTGAACTGCTGGGCACAGGGCTACTTTATGTACCAGAGAAAATGTCTCCCTCTTGTTCACCTTCCACCGTGATCATATATTCTTCTACTTCTTCAGCCCCACCAACAGCAATGGGTGCAGTTTTACTTTTTTGGGCGCTAAGGTGCGCCTCTCACTGGATCATGTGGTGTTTTTTCAGATGGGTTGTTTGGCCTCCGGCACCATAGTTTGTACCAAGCTTACCCCGACTAACACCTTGTCAACAAATTGAGCATATAGCAATGTTCTCCTCCTTACTGCTGACTGAAAAGAAGTCCCAAACTGGGGAGGTGAACTTTCTTGCGCTACTGGAGATGCAACTTGCAATGCCGGATGAATTGGAGGGTGTGCCTGGAATTTGACTCTGTGCAGTTACAGTACCACTACCTACTGAGGTGGTGGTTGTGCTGGATGTAGGTCCCTGCCGGGCCTTTGCAAATGCAAATATGGAAGCTGGAGGTCGTGTTGGTGTTACCTGTGTTGTTGGTATCCGTGCCACATCCCTCACAGCAATTTGGGATGGGGTAATAATGTCGGTCTCCATCTCCACTGGGGCGGGAGTGATGTTCATGATGACTGGCTCGTCATCATCCTCCTCTTCTACATCTACCTCCATAACGCTAAGGCTTTCTGGAACCTTCCTTTTCCCTAGCCTTGTCGCGTGGCGTGCCTCACTCTCAGACTGAGCTGGTGGGTTCCAAGTGGTATCTAGATCATCAGAAGGGGGGCTTGAAGAAGAAGTTGATGGACTAACCCCTCCTTTTCCTTGCTGGGGATCTGGAAGACAATGGATCTTCTGAAAGAGTGGCTTGCTCTTCTTCTTCCTCTGCAGGAAGCTCGATTTCCTGAACTGCCCCTACTTCGGGAGGAACAACTACTATTGTGGGCGGTGGTTGCGGCTGTTGTTGCGGCTGTTGTTGCGGCTGTTGTTCCGGCTGTTGTTGCCCACTTATCTGCTGAGTTTCCCCCTGCGTTGATTGGGTACTACTTTGTGTTAACGATAAGTCAATTTCAACATCACTGCTTGTTGGCGTTTGCGCAAGTAGACTGGCTACCTCTGCGACACTCATGGGCTTGGGTCTAGGTTGGTGGGGTGGGCCCGCTGATGCGGAGGTGCTGCTCCCAGCTTGGTCCCCGGACACCACTGATGCAGGCGTAATTTTTTGTTTCCCAAAAAACATCTTGGGCAGCACACCAGTCTTGGTAAGTGCCACTTCCTTCTTCTGTTCCTTCTTCTCACTGGCAACTTTCTTGGTACTGGAGGACCTGGTACCTTTCTTTGGGGCCATCTTCTTCTTCCGATGTCAGCAGGATGCAGTTGCACAAGTTGCAGAGATGTCTGTGGTCACACGTCACGTGACGTCGTGTGCAGCAGGACTTCTGTCTGGCAGTACAACGGGTGATGATGACACCTCCTCCTCAGTCTTTTGTGCACCTAAAAGCAAAGGAGCCAGACAAACAAACAAATATAATATATAACTTAGTGTGTGGTGGTCACACATGTTAGTGTTTTATTAATACATTTTATTAACTCAGTTATTAAAAAAAACATAACAGCAGTGTAGCCATTTGTGAGACTTTGACAAAAAGGGCTTTCATGGTATACTGTGTACACTCAGGAAGGATAGGAAAGAAGAAGAACAAAAACAAAAATACAAATGTAATGGAAGTGGAACCTGTTTGGCATTAATTTGCGCATCACGTCATTCAGGGAGCTGCAGCTGGCAAAGGGGATGGAAGCAGTAAGCCAAGAGGAACAAAGGAAAGACATGCAGGCCTATATGGCAATAGCAGCACACTACTAAACAACCACCACAAAATGGCCACCAGTCACATGGTCACTCACAGTCACAACAAGCAGGAGGCCTGGAAAACAATTAACTCAAGCAGGCCTATAGTGGCCAGGCAAAGGAGGGATGCTAAATAACACAACTTTAATGCAAAAATGCAAAAACGAAAATCCACAGGGCTAAACAAGGTTTGCAAGTTACATAACAACCACACCACACACACACATCCAACAAAGGCTTTTATTTAACACACACCAAAAAAGTGAAATACCCCAAAAAAACACATTTTGCAATTCAATCCAATGCCATCCATGCTTGCAGGCCTACGGCAAAAGCACACTGGCTGGCTCCACAAAATGGCCGCCAGCCACATGGCCAGGCCACCCACAACAAGAAAGGGAAGACAGACAATGCAGGTCTATGGCAAAAGCAACGTGGCTGGCTCCACAAAATGGCCTCCAGCCACAAGGCCAGGCCACCCACAACAAGAAGCCTAGGCCAAGAGGAACAAAGGAAAGACATGCAGGCCTATATGGCAATAGCAGCACACTACTAAACTACCACCACAAAATGGCCACCAGCCACATGGTCACTCACAGTCACAACAAGCAGGAGGCCTGGAAAACAATTAACTCAAGCAGGGCTATAGTGGCCAGGCAAAGGAGGGATGCTAAATAACACAGCTTTAATGCAAAAATGCAAAAACGAAACTCCACAGGGCTAAACAAGGTCTACAAGTTACACAACAACCACACCACACACACACATCCAACAAAGGCATTTATTTAACACACACCAAAAAAGTGAAATACCCCCCAAAAAAACACATTTTACAATTCAATCCAATGCCATCCATGCCCTAAATGATGTTTAAATTCAACAGACACCACAGAAACAGTTGTTTCATGCACCCATGAGTAGCTCTGGGCCTACTGGCTGAAAGGCCTATTGGCAGACTAGGCCACAAGCT
Source organism: Calotriton arnoldi (assembly GCA_963921515.1). Taxonomy (NCBI): domain Eukaryota; kingdom Metazoa; phylum Chordata; class Amphibia; order Caudata; family Salamandridae; genus Calotriton; species Calotriton arnoldi. The sequence goes on along the minus strand of CAWUFW010013576.1, from coordinate 215,776 downwards.
TGCAGGCCTATGGCAAAAGCACACTGGCTGGCTCCACAAAATGGCCACCAGCCACATGGCCAGACCACCCACAACAACAAGAAAGGGAAGACAGTTGAAGAAACGCGCTTCCGGAGCTCCCGTCATGCTCCGCGAGTGAAGGCGAGGCGGGTTGGGCGGCTGACGGCAGTCTGACTTGGAAGGAGGAACGGACCTGATTTCTTTCCCCTACGGCATCTCGTTGCACTTTGTTATGCTTCACGAGTGAAGAGTGAGGCGAGGCAAGACGGACTGGGTGACTTATGGTGCTTCGCTTTTTTGCTGATTTGGAAGGAGGAGCAGGCTTGACTTCTCTTCCCCCGCGGCGTCTTGATGTACGGCAAGTTCATGGGGAGTGCTACTATATTGCAGCGTATTCGAGGCTGGACTGGCGCTTGTGACTAAGACGGATTTATGGTGCTACATTGTTGCAATATTCTTGTTCTTAGCCTCGGGGAGAGGGTTTGAAAGAAATCTGTAGTTGGAACGGCAAGAGGCGGGAAATAGAACGGGACGATCACTAATTAGTGAACTGCTGCATGCATCACAGTTCTGCTCTACTGGCTTCCCTGGAAATAGCAATTGGCAACCTCTATTGTATGGCAGCATAGCTGACCAGGAGACTTTGGAGAACTCTTCAGGTATCCCAGGTATAATTTTTTATTTTTTTTTCTCCAGCCTTTATTGTCCGGTCTCTTTTTCTTAAAGCTTTTTAATTCTAAACTTAATTGGATCACTGCTACTGTGAAAGCAATATACGAGGGATAGCCGCTTAGCTAAGCTCCGGTTCATTCCCCCCTGAAGCCGTCCTCTTTTAGTGTTTTCAACCAAAAGTCATGAAAAGAATTTCTCGTGAGAGCACTATTAAACCCCGACTAGTGGCCAATTCTACACGAGCCGCAAAAAACCGTAGTAGAACCACATCCATAAAAGAGATGGACACCGGGCTGTCAAACGGGAAATCTAAATATGTTTCGCCCAAAGAGAAATTGTTTTTTAAAAAACCTAGTGAGCAAGAGACTCACAATTTAGCAGCGCCCTGGAGTCCTACAGCTACTAAAAGCCTTCTTGATCCTCTACGTGCAGCAGACCAGGACTCCCTCTAAGTCCAGAAGCCAGCACATCGGTATCAAATGTCATACCTGCAATGAAATTGCCCCTAAGAGAAATGCAGCAGGGAACTTATTCGTTATTTGCAGGTATTGGCATGAAGACTCATCCAAACACTGCCGACTTTACAGGTCTTACTTTTGACAATCATGCAGCAGGCTTCTCGGGGAACAGTCAATACTAGAGCTCCCCAGTACTTCTCCTTTCACTACTGCTATTGAAGCTCCAGGTGAAACCCCAATGGAGGAGAGTGTCTTAAGTTCAGCGATCGCTCAGTCTATGACACTGGAAAATCCAGGACCAGTGGAGGCTACGTCACAGGTTCTACTGCAGCAGATACTGACAGAACTTCAGAATATGCAAATCTCTCAGGGGAAGCACAAAAGAAAATTGAATCTCAGCTGGGGTCGATACATTCCGACATTCAGCAACTTGCATCACGTACCACCGATATAGAACAACGGGTGTCAGATCTCGAAGATAATATGCCTGAACAGACGAGTCAGATCTCAAAATTGCAATCCGAACTTATCAGCCTCCAAATTAAAGTGGATGATGCAGAAAATCGATCACGAAGATGTAATCTTCGTTTTACTGGAGTCCCTGAGGGCAGCGAAAATGGCCGACCTGTGGTGGAAGTTGTTTTGGATCTTATTTCTAAATATATCTGTCCTGAAATGGCAATTGAAGGGACCGATTTTACTATCACCAGAGCTCACCGTGTCCCGGCGGTTCAGTATTCTAACGCTAAATATCCAAGTACTATCATTGCAAATTTTGGTGACTTTAGAATTAAGGACAAGATTTTGGCGCGTGCCATCCAAGAGAAAGGATTTCAGACCTCTGATAACTTTTCATTTAAAATTTTTTCAGATATGTCGGCCTTCTCAGCACGGAGAAGAAAAGAGTTCAGAGGCATGATCAATTCCTTTCAACAGTTAGGGGCCCGGCGGGTATAATCCAGCAATCTAAATTGAAAGTCTTAAATAAAGGGCGTGTTAGGATTTTCCAATCGGTCGAAACAGCTCAGGAATTTTCTACGGTCCCTACAACATGTAGGGGATGAAAATAAGGGCTAGTGTTTTTCTAGTCTTTTCTGCTCTTTTTCTCTTCTCTGATCTACACATGGCTATAGACAGTAGTAGATCTAGACATGCAAGAGATGTGAATATGGGTGAATGTTTCTTACTTCTTCTCTTTTTTTTTTAGAGTTATAGATGACTTTAGACAGGAATAGATTTAAATAGGTTTTTTTCTTTTTCTCTTTTTTTCTTTCTTTCTTTTTCCTCTTTTTTCCTTTTTTCCTCTCTCCTTTTTTTTTTTTTTTTTGAAGAATATTAGCCGCCCGCCCAATTGCCTTGGGTGCCATGTCACTGCACCCCAACTTAGGGAGAAGAAGGGGGTGGATAGGGTCACGGAGGGAGGGGGAGGAGGATCACTTGTGAAGGGAGGGGGCACCCAGGGATCCCTAGACGGGCAGGGGTTCCAAGGTCAAGGGGGCCTGAGGGTTGGTGGGGTGGGGGGTCACCTCAGTGGGTTGGGAGTAGAGGGTGGTAGGGTCACGGGAGAGAAAACAAAATGTAGCATTTGTATAGAAGCTCAGAGACCAATGAAAAATTATTTGTATTTTCTTGCTTTACTAGTAGACAACCTTTTACTGCACAAGGAGGAAAAGAATGTTTTCTAAAAGGTTATATGTTGTGTTTTGCAATGTTAACGGTTTCAAGTAATATTTGTTTAGCAGCTCAAAGACCAATGGAAAAATTATTTGCTGTTTCCGGCTTTATTATTAGACAGTATTTATTGAAAAAAAGGAATAAAAAAAAAGGAAAAAGAATGTTTACTAAAAAGTTACATGTTGTGTCCTGCAATGTTAACGGTTTCAATAACAAAATTAAAAGACGGTCTATGATGGCTTGGTTTAGAGCTTTACAGGCCGATATAATGCTCATTCAAGAGACACACTATAAAGAGGGCTCCCCTATAGATAGACCTCCTGGCTATATTCAATATGAATTTTATGCTTCCTATAATGCAGCTGTTAGAGGGGTGGCTATCTTAGTATCCAAGAATTTTCAGTGTGAGATACAGATGGTTCATAAAGATCCTAATGCCAGGTGGCTCTGGGTGCGGATGAAGATCTCAGACCAACTTTTTAACTTTGTGAGCTACTATGGCCCCATTGAGGACTCCCCAGCATCCCTGCAGTCTTTGTACGATTTTGCAACTAACCAGTCCGGGTATTTGGTACTGGGGGGTGATTTCAATCTATTGATCAATCCAGTTATAGATTGTTCTCGGGCTAATAAAACACAAACCAAGCCTAAGTCTAAAAGGCTATATCTCGATCTTTTACGGGACTTTGCACTAGTAGATTGCTGGAGAAATGAATACCCAGATAAAAGGCAATATACTTGCCATTCAGGAAGATTTCACTCCTCCTCTCGGATTGACTTCTTTTTGATTTCACATACTCTTTTAAAAACTGAATCTGAGATTTATGAAAATCCTTTTTCGGATCATGCCTTGATTTCTGTGAAATTTAAAGTTAAAACTCAATCAAAAATTAGGCCCAGATGGGTATTTGATAAGTCCCTCTTTGTTGATGAACATTGGGTTTCACACATGCGCATGTCGCTCGAGGAGTTTCTGAAACTAAATATTAACACCGCCTCTACGTTCAACGTCTGGAATTCCTTAAAAGCTTTCTTTCGAGGTGAGGTGATTGCATACTTTGCCTTTAGAAGAAAAAAAGAAAATATTCAAAGACTCCAATTGGAGAAGGAGCTAAGTAGCGCAACAGCAGAATATCTTGCTACGCCATCACCAGTAGGTAAAATTAAACTTGCTGGTGCCAAGTCCAATTTACAAGAATTTTTTGTAGCTAAAGAAATTTTGCATCATAATTCAGTACTACAGAAAAGATATGAGGAGAGCGATCATATAGGTAGATTCTTAGCCTGGTCTACTAAAAAGAGATCTAATACTAATTGTATAAAAAAAATAGTAGACCCGATTTCTTTACGTTCTTCGTCTCTCCCCTTGGAAATTTCTGAAATTTTTCTCAATCATTATAAAGACCTTTATACCGAGACACATAATACTACCTCTGAGACTGCTTTAGCTTGGCTAGATAAGATAAACATCCCTATATTATCGCCAGAGTCTCAAGAGCTCTTGAGCTCAGCTGTCACTTTGGACGAAGTCATACAGGCAATAAATTCATCTCCTGCAGCCAAGGCATGTGGCCCAGATGGAATCCCTTCTGAGATTTATAAGATTTTTTTACCCCAACTTTCTGTTTTTTTAAAAACGTTATTTAATGGAATCTTTGAAGGGGATCCAATTCCAGATAACTTTACTCAAGCTACAGTAATAAGTTTTGTTAAAAAAGGGAAACCAGAAGATGAGACTAATTCGTATAGGCCTATTAGCTTATTAAATTCCGATTACAAAATTTTCACTAAAATTCTTGCAAATCGACTTGCGCAGGTTGCCCCTTTACTTATCCACCATGATCAGAATGGCTTTCTTAAAAATAGACTTCTGGCTTCTAACACTCATTATTTGGTGCAGGCAATTGATTACTTATATGCTAATAAAATCAAGGCGGCTATAATAATGCTCGATGCTGAAAAAGCATTCGACAGAGTACAATGGCAGGTCTTATTTACAATTTTAAACAAATTTGCGATCCCCAGTGTATTCTGTCAGGTGGTGAAAAATCTATATCACAATGCCAAAGCGTCCATAATTATTAATGGGAATAGCGCAGGTACAATTTCCATTAGTCGGGGAACTCGACAAGGTTGTCCCCTCTCTCCTGTTCTATTCTCTTTATTTATCGAGCCTCTAGCATGTGCTATTCGGCAGGATCAAACTATCACTGCTCCCCTACCGGGTTCGGCAAAACTTAAACTTTTTGCTGACGATATGGCACTTTATTTAACAGCTGATAGGGATAATATATTGAGGACTTTAGATAAAATTAAGGAGTTCACTAATATCGGAGGATATAAAATAAATCATGCCAAATCAGAGGTGCTTCTTTTTAATAGTTCTGTGGATATTTTGCCCCTTGCTATGCGGGAACATTATATAGCCACCAAGCCTATAAGGTACCTAGGGATCTTTGTGACTACTAGATTGGAAGATCTTTATCCATTAAATTTCATTGCTACTTTAAATAAAACACGGAACCTCCTGAAACAATGGGAACATTTTCCCATTTCAATTATGGGGCGGGTTGCTCTCATTAAGATGAACATCCTTCCATTATTCTTATTCCTTTTTTCTAATTTAATGATTAAAATTCCTAAATCATTTTTTGATTCCGTTCAGTCAGAATTTAGACGTTTTATTTGGTCTGCACAAAAACCGAGGCTAAAACTGCAAATTCCACAATTAGAAGCAGAGGAGGGGGGATTAGCCTTGCCGGATTTACAGCTATATTATTATGCCTCAATTCTTAATTGGCTAAATTACAATATCTCAAAGGAACTGATCGATGCCAATTTTTTTCTTACAACCATGCTCAAGGAATTAGAGGTAGATCTTGCTCCCTTTTTACGTTTACCTAAACTCCCCAAAAAACACGCTATAAGATCCCAAGGACGATTATTTCGCTTTCTCAGAGAATATGGGAAATATATGATATCCCATGGCTTCATCCTCAGATGAAATTAAAAGAATGCATTCCTCAGGGGCTGCAATGGTCTCACCAGAACTGCGCTCAGTGGGGAACATTGGGGTTTTTACCCTTCAAGATTTTTATAGAAATGAAAGATTTCTTACCTGGCAACAAGTATTAAACCTTAATAGCAATATAAGCAGTCTCTTGGTGTTCAGCTTTGCACGGGTTAAGCGGTTCTGCGTAGATCTAACCTTCAAGAAAGACTGCCCTGGCGTTATTTTGGGGAAGGCTCATTTTATTTCTAAAATTAAGGGGATAGGCAACTGGTACAAATTATTTAAATTAGTGGAGAATAAACAGGTAATTTTTAGCCACCTAGAGAAGATTAGTTCAACTACTGGTTGCACTTTTAATTTGCAACAATGGCAGAGCTACAACAAAATGAGCTATAAAGCAGTTAGGGCGGCCAATCTAAGAAGAATTGCATGGTTTAGCAAATGGATGATTTACTACACTCCTGATCGACTTCATAAAATGTTCCCTACGGTTGATCCTAGCTGCTTTAGATGCAGATTTATAACCGGGGATTGGCTTCATGTGGGGTTTACTTGTAACTATTTAAAACATTTTTGGCAGGATATTTTCTCTGAAATTAGTAAAAAATTGGAAATCGATCTTCCTCCTAGTCCTCTATCTGCTCTTTTTGGTGGATCCGAGATGAGCAAAGACTTGACTTTTGGCCAACGTCAATTTATCTTTATTGCAACACTAATTGCAAGATCTCTTATCCTTGCAAATTGGAAATCTCAAGCAGTTCCAACGGTCCATCAATGGATCATAAAAATGCAAAGAGTTTTTAAACGAGAAACACTATATGCTAAAAGATTGGGTTCTTTTGCTAAACTCGATAGAATTTGGCGATTGTGGAATGAAAGCACTTCTGCAATTAATTTATAATTATGTATTATTTTATTACAATTTTACTTTAGAATTATTATAAGCATTATAAATATAATTTGGAACTATTTGCATTTAACAGGTTTTGTGCTTCTTAGTATTTTATAAATTCTTGAATTGTTTCTTCCTTGTGTCTAGAGAATTGTGCAAATGTAAATATAAATGTTTGTAATATTTAGGATGACGGTTTTTTTCTAAATGGCTTATTTTGTAAAGTATACTTTTGCTACAAATAAAAAAAATTAAAAAAAAAAAAGAAAGGGAAGACAGTCAATGCAGGCCTATGGCAAAAGCACACTGGCTGGCTCCACAAAATGGCCTCCAGCCACATGGCCAGGCCACCCACAACAAGAAGCCTAGGCCAAGAGGAAAAAAGGAAAGACATGCAGGTCTATATGGCAAAAGCAGCACACTACTAAACTACCACCACAAAATGGCCACCAGCCACATGGTCACTCACAGTCACAACAAGCAGGAGCCCTGGAAAACAATGAACTCAAGCAGGGCTATAATGGCCAGGCAAAGGAGGCATGCTAAACAACACAGCTTTAATGCAAAAATGCAAAAAGGAAAATCCACAGGGCTAAACAAGGTTTGCAAGTTACACAACAACCACACCACACACACACATCCAACAAAGGCATTTATTTAACACACACCAAAAAAGTGAAATACCCCAAAAAAAACACATTTTGCAATTCAATCCAATGCCATCCATGCCCTAAATGATGTTTAAATTCAACAGACACCACAGAAACAGTTGTTTCATGCACCCATGAGTAGCTCTGGGCCTACTGGCTTCCCACAATAAATTTTAAAAAATGACGAAAAGTACAAAAAAATTTAGTTGCAACTTGCAATGCCCCAATCAAACAAACAACACCAATTCTCCAACTTACTTGTAAAATCTCAAATCCCAAAGTCCTCAAATTCAATGATATATGATGCAGCAAACCCAAAGAGTGATCCTTCCAGCTCCAAATCCAAATGAAAAGTGAACAGGACATGGACAAAGCACTGGGAGGAGCCTGCTGGACAGGAACAGGAAGTTGGAGACTCTGGGGCACTTACTTCCTCTTAAAAAAAAAGTAAAAAAAGAAAAAGGACTCCTTGCACAAAAAGTACAGCCAAATGTCAATCTTTTTTCATCCAAATCCTCATTTTCGAGAAGGTTTTATGCTGCTCGAGAGATATTCTTCTCCAGATTGCAAATTTTGCGTGTCAGCATCGCGAGCTTCACTGAACTTCTGCCGGAAGTCACATGGCGCGTCCGAATGACGTGTTCGCAATCGCACACTCTCGCGGGACCGTGGGGCCGGCTACCAAATCTCGTGGCGCACGCGAACGGATAGGAAATCTTGTCGGCGAACGCAGGGATCCCGGTAAGTCGCTACCGCGCGCGCAAAAACGCATTTTGAAAGCGCGAAGAAGAAAAAAACTCTGCTACGCTGCGGAGAGCGAAGTTTTCGGTAACTCCGCGTTCTACGCGGAACGCGGAGTTGCCAAAAATCTGCAAATTCCGCGAGCAGAGCAGATTTTACCGCCCAGGGTTATGAAATATACTGTTCCCACTCCAAACTACTATAACTAAGGGAAAGTGGTGGACAGTAAACATATATAATTTAATATTCCCATTCCAAACTACATTAACAGAGAGAAAGTTCTGGACACTAAACATATATAATTAACTATTCCTTCTCCAAACTACATTAAATAAAGGAAGGTGCTTGAATGTAAATATATATAATTTACAATTACCACTCCAAACTATATTAACTCAGGGAAGGTGCTGGACAATAAACATAAAATATACTATTCCCACTCCAAACTACATTAAAACAGGGAAGATGCTGGACACTAAACATATATAATATACTATTCCCACTCCAAACTACAATAACACAGGGAAGGGGCAGGGTCACTAAATACATATAATTTAGTAATCCCACTACAAACAACATTAACACATGGAAGGTGCTGGACAATCATAAAATGTACTGTTCCGAATACAAACTACATTAACACATTAAAAATGCAACACACTACACATATATATTATCCTATTCCCACTTCTAAAAACATATCAACAAAAGATTTATTCTAATTTATAAAAATTCATTATAAATTAGATTTTTTTTAAATGTTGACAATATAATATAACAAAATAACAAAATAAATATTTTCTTAAAAGTACATTTTGACTTACACAATTGTTTAATAAATATTAAACATTCCACCATATTTCTATATAAAAAAAATTCTAACGTTAAAAATTATAAACACAAACATTCCACCGCCTTAAATATTTAGCCATTTTCTTTCTTTTTATAAACTTTTTTATATTTCAAAATATTATTACACATTTTCCACCAAAAACACCACACCTATCCCATATAAACACAACACACCTCTCCCTAATTTTTCTTTTTTATTAAATACTTTTTGTTAAAAAACAAATTTAAATCACTACTCTTATCCCATATAAAAACAACATGTAACTACTAAATTTGTTATTTTTTATTTAAGATGTTAATTTTAGTTGTGTAAATTAAAAAAAAATTAAAACCACTCGACACACTTATCTGAAATAACCACAAAATCCCACTCAATGTGATTTATATTTTAAATGTTATTAAATTTTTATATAATTCCCCAACCCTAGCCTCTATAAACGCAACATCCCACTATTCTTAAAAAAATTAGTTTAATGTTCTTTAAATAATATATAAATGTAAAAAAAAAATAACATATTTTAAAACACTCCTCACCCTTATCCCCTATAAACCCAACATCCCGAGCCCAAAAAATATTTATTAATTTAACATTTTTAATTTACAATTTTTCAAAATATTTTAAAATTCATTTTAAAAAACACTCCCCACCCTATCCCCTATAATCCCAACATCCCGCTCCTAAAAAATATTTATAAAATTCTTTATTATAACCTTAAAATTTTCAAAGATTTTTGAAAAAACATTTTAAAACACTCCCCACCCATATCCCCTATAAACCCAACATCCCGTTCCTAAAAAATATTTATCAATTTCTTTATTATAACTTAAAATTTTCAAAGAATTAAAAAAACATTTTAAAACACTCCCCACCCGTATCCCCTATAAACCCAACATCCCCCTCCTAAAACAAATTTTCAATTAAACATATCAAATTTATTCCCCAAAAATATTATATTTAAAAATATAAACTATAAAAAAAGAACAAAATAAAATACAGTACATTTAAAAAAACGATATTTTTTATAACGACATTTTCAACATTGATATTTTTAACATCGATATTTTACACAACATACAAAATCGATATTCTTGACATCGATATTACATACCACGATATTTTTGAATATCGAAATTAAAAACACGATATTATGATTCAACAATATTTTAAACTCGATATTATGTCTACTTACTGTAATTTAGTTTTGTCAGCCCTATTTTATTTCTTGAGTTTTCCTTACTGGAGGCACGACCTGGTTTGCTTACATTCAGCGGCGGGACAATGGTGGCCACTTCTTTGAAATGACCACCGTTTAAATGTGAGATCTATTGCATTGCAAATATTTTTCTTTTTTTTCCTCTTCGCCCGTAGGTGGTGATGTCAGTGAGAGCCCGTCGTAGAGTGACATCAGCGTGTAGCCGACATACGGTGATGTCATCAGGCTTGGCCAGGCGGTGGTGCCGGTTTCATAATCTGGACTTTGTAGCTTCTGGTGGAGTCTTAGGTCCCGGGCATATTGGAGCTGCCCCGCGTGCCCGCACCTGCCACCTCCGTGCCAACCCTCCCGTCCGAGGCCCACATGTGAGGAGACGCTATCCCCTTTGCTGCTGTATCAGAGCGGCGCAGCATGGAGTGCCTCGGGTGGCCCAGTCCCACGGGGTCCCCTGGATGGCCCTGCTTGTTCCTGCTCTATCTCCTGTTGGCTATAGGGTCTGATGCCCAGGCTGGAGCAGCGGAGGCAGCAGGGTCCAGCGCTGCTGCGCTCGGCACCTCGCTACCCAAGGATTGCGACAAGCCCTGCGTGAATGGGGCCTGTGACCCGGCGAGCGGGCAGTGCTTGTGCCAGGCCGGCTGGGTCGGGGATCAGTGCCAGCACTGCAGGGGCTGGTTCAGGTGAGTACCCAACACTGTCTGGGGTTGTTGGGTTACATTTGATGGGCTTTAAAGGGCACCGAGTAACTATGGCAAAGGGGTTAGAACGAGACCTTACCGGTGAAGGACAATAGCCCCGTGCTTGGGGGGTATGGTGAGACGGGTTCTTGTGCCAAGGAGAACTGTGACAGAGCGTTCGTTCTTCAGGGTAAAGAGTATATAAGAGAAGAGGCAAATAAGTATGTGCCACTTGTCAGTGATGGATATGTGGGTCAATCGAGGGCATTTTGTTTCGGTGTGGAGTTATAAAATTTGTGCACTGAGTTATTTCCACCCGATATCGCAGTTTTTTCCTGCTGCACAGGATATATGATGATTCGCCTCAGAGGTACTTACTTTATTTAACACGGCAGTGTTGTGGAATCTGTTGTCTTATTGGGTTTTGAACTATAAGGAACTACAAGATTACATAGATGTTTGCACAGTTGGTACACTAATCATCTGAGCCGTCTTGCAGCTTGTAAGTTATCTTTCATGATGGCGAGGCATTCCTTCCTACTTGGAGCAGGGATCTCTTTCTTCCCAAACATGAAATGCCACACAAGTCCACACACAAGGGCCGATTCCGATTCGGGCCGGAAATCTCTCCGACCGAGCCGGACCCGGAGAGATTTCCGACCGAATCGGACCCGTGCAGCCCGACCGAACGAGTACGATGCGCACGTATGCCATCGGACTCGAGTCGGTCGGACTCCCATTGAAGTCAATGGGAGCCTGTCGTACAACGCGTACGCGGGCTCCCATTGACTCAATGGGTGCGAGGCGGACAAGGGCGCCCCCTACAGTGTGTACGCGGTGAAGCGACTCGCGCCGTACACGCACAGGTAGGGGGGACCCATGGGTCCCCCCTGTGTGCGACTCGTGCAGCTACACATACAGGGGGGTCCGACACGGACCCCCAAAGTACGGCTCCGACTGCTCTTTCGAGCCGGACGGCGCGGCTCGGTCGGACTGCTCGCGGCGCGCATCGTACTTACCCGGCCGGGGAACGTCTCCATTGCGCGGTGCGAGTCATGTCCGAGCGAGTCGGTCGGTGCAGTTAGACCCGGGAACGAGTCGGTCAGAGCGGTCGGGACACCCGGACGAGTCGGTCGGCGATTTCGCATCGTACTCGCTCACCCGGACGCGCGTACGAATCGGTCGGGCAATAGGGCTCCGAATCGGATCCGGTTAAGCCGAATCCGATTCGGAGCCCTACCGGCCGAGATCGGAATCGGCCCCACAGTGTTGTTGAAAAAATGGCTAACAGTTATCCAATAGTGAGCATCATTTTCAACAAAACCGATGTCAATCCATTAGTACCCCTAGAGATAACTCCAGGAAGGCTTTCAGTAATCAAGCCCCATATATGTTAACAGCATGTGATTAGAAAAACCATCGGATCAGATCTTTGGTCTGAAGCTCCTCCAGAATCAAATGCCTTGGTGTGGAGTCATGTCTGTGCACAAGTTCAGCAGACAGCATCTTGTGGCTAGCTGTGTATAGTTGTGTAGGATGGAGTCATGCTAATTCGGCACCGGAATGTTAAGAGAGTTGCTTATGCCAAGCTTATCTATTTCTGTTCTCCTCGTTGCCGTTTTCAATTAAAGGCGTGTTTAAGCATGATCCCTACTGCCGTTGATATTTAAGCTTATTAAATATTTTTTGCTCGTCCCTAATGGAGTGAGACAATCTGATGTTTGACTTGTATATACATTGGGCATCAGAACATCATGCTAAATCCTATGGATGTGTGTGTGTGTCCTGTTTAATTTTCATGGGAAAGCACATTATCAATATTCGTGACAGAGGTGGCAGGTGCCATGTAATTTAAGTAGCTTTTCTAAAGAAGACCTACTTCCTGAAGGGAGTCATGCCACTGATCTAATCTGATACAAAGACGGAAATTGAAAATTTACAGAGGATTGTTTTGTTAGCAATTGCGTTGGATTCAGAATCCAAACTTGTGTGCAATTTTATGAAGCAATATATTAAAATAGTAGTTAGTATTTTTCTGATGTGCACCCTGTTATAAATAAAAGTTACTTACTCACATGTTGTATTACCAATCCCTCAGCCCTTCCTTTGTGTCCTTGTTTCCCAAACCCGTCTAGAATTCCCTTGCTGTATTCTAAGGTTGTTCTCGCTAGAGATTCCAATTATGTCAGTTACTCTTCTGGTCATCTGAGGAAGTGTTCGCTATGCTGCTGGCTCAATAAAGTCAACTGTTCCTACCTGAAGAAGTGTCCGAGCTACATCATTTGTTTACAACATGCTCCACACTTTGGTTTTACTGAGATCAATGTATTTTGGGCAAATTCTAGGTGCTGACCAGGGTGGGCCCGTTTTCCTCGAAAAAATCCCGCACATCTCACGCTAGATGGAGCTGAAAGTACTATGTACACTATTATGTTTTTTAATCCCAACATTTTGATTGCTTGGCCTGGCTACAGGAGTACAGTCATTTTAAAGTCTGCAATAATGCATATATCAATTTTCACCTAATTGAAGTCACATAGACCAGGCACAATAATGTAGAATGCTGATGTTTTAACCTATAAGTACATATTTTATAATTTCATCTAGCCGGGCAAAATATGGGTGTACCATCAAACGTACAGTGATTAGTAACGATTCTCAGACAATGTAAAAATGCACGATTAATCGCGTCATAAAAATATGAATCAATAGGAATAATATTGTACTCTCAATGTCAGCTAAGAGCATGGATCAGAGTGCAGTTGACACTTGATTCATTGACCCATTGTTGTGATTGACATTGGGGAACTATATTGTCCCTAGTGATGATATATGCATTCCTACCAACTTCAAAATGATTGCACTCCTGTAACCATGCTACGATACTCTGATTTGCATCCAATTGTATTTTTTTCTGCTGATTTCACATTGCACAAGCACAGTATCTGTTTTCACCCCCAATGGAGCACCTTGTATTTTGTTTATAAAGTATTGTTAACTATTATAGACAATCTGCCTCCCCTGGCAGGGAGAATCATTAATACCAGCATGTGCGATATTTTATTCAAGCTATTTATTACAAGTGTGAGGACACTGTTAGCCGCCAATCAAATATACAGTTGTCATGTTAAATAAATCTAACAGAACAAATGTTTGTTATGCCATTTATTAGCTCAGTTTTTGTGGAATACAGAGTTACTCAGTGCATTATTCTGTGTCCACGCAGACACACATACATATTTTAGTTTATGACAGACATCTTTTTCTATCACAGTTCTTAATCGCCCCTGTTTTGGTTGTAGTTGCTTTTTAGGTCGAAGTCCATCAGGCAGAACAGTCGCTGGTTTGTTAAACACATCTTGGGGGCACTTTATGCCGCTCAACTAAACTCTATGCCACTCTACTCTGGACCACTGCGCTCTACACCCTTCTAGTCTACTCTGCACCACTCCACTCTATGCCGCTCCACAACACTGCACCCTATGCCACTGCACTCTACGCCAATGCACTGTACTCTGTATCTTACCACTTTACGCCACTATAATCTACCCTGCACCAGTCCATGCCCCTTCACTCTATCCGAAACAATCGAATCTGTGCTGCTGCACTCTATGCCCTCTACTCTGCACATTCTACTGAACGCCACTGCACTCTATGCCACTGCAATCTACACTGCAATCTACACCAATCTACTCTGCACCACTGCACTCTAAACCACTCTATTGCTCTACACCACTGGACTCAATGCCACTTCTCTCTACAGCACTCTACTCTGCACCACTGCACTCTACACCACTCTACTATACACTGCACTCTGTGGCACTGTACTCTGCAACAATTCACTCTCCAACACTGGACTCTATGCCACTCTACTCTGCACCACTCCAATCTGCGCCACTCTACTCCACTCCAATCTACCTTGTGCCACTCCAATATACCTTGCACCGCTCCAGTCTACACCACTCTAGTCCATGCCACTCCACTCTATGCCAGTCAACTCTGCACCACTGTATCCTATAGCACTTCACTCTTTTTACTACTCTACTCTACAACACTACACTCTACTACAATACACTCTACTCTGACACTCTACTCCATTAAATCCTGTTCCACTCTAGGACACTCTACTACACTCTACTCTGCAACGCTCCACGCAACTCCCTCTGTGCCACTCCATGCCACTTTACTCCAGCCTATTTTATCACACACTACTCCACTCTTTGTCAATGCACTCTACAACACTCTACTCCACTCTGTGCCATTCTACTCTACAAAACTGCTCCACTCTATGCCACTCCGCACTACAACAATCTACTACATGCAACCCCTTCTACGCTATGTTACTTTACTCCACTCTGCTTTATGCCTCTCGACTCTGAAACAGTACTCCACTCTACGCCCTTCCACTCTATTCCCTCCATGCCACTTTATGCGCTCCATGCCACTCTACGCCACACCATTAACTTTTAGGCATGCTGAACAGTAGCCACACTGGTGTACAAAATAGTTTAAAAAAAATGGCATAGGCGAGACCTATTGGCTTTGCCAGTGCTTGTTTCTATTTGTGTCTATGTGGGAGAATAGACTTAAAGTCACCCGATTTTGAGTGTTCGTATATATGTTTGCTTACATACACCTCGTCTTTCATTTGTCCTGAAGAGGCTGGAATAACAAAGCCAAAAGGCGTTGGCAGTTACATTGTAGGAGGCTTTTTGTATTGAATATAAACAGATTAAGGACTTTTAGTGCATAAATTGATATATGAGTGGGAGAAAATTGTTTACCTCAAAGTTGCACCATCTATAGGCTACCTCCATTAGTGGACTGTGTGGGAATTATAAAACAGCCACTTTTGGTTAATTAACAGGAAGAACGAGAGGAGTAAAAATAATATATATATATGGTACATGTTTTATATATGTTTATAGTCAAGTATATGTAATTTTGTTGTCTTTTTCTATGTATATAAATGTTATGTGCAACACAGCAAAATTTACAAATTATGTGGAAGGAGTTAATTGTAACCCTGATTTCAATATTCTAAATAAATATGCTAGAAGTATGTGAAAGCACCTATGATTAATTAAGATAATCTAAGAGGTAAAATACTTTTAGAAATGTGTTCCTTCACCACTATATATTTTGTTGATCTACATGTATTTAGCCCAAGTGATATGGGAATAATAGGGCTGACCCCTATATGGACTGTGTGCCTTCGGGCCATAAACACATGGATGATGAATAACCATCTAAAGCTAAATCCTGCAAAGACAGAGCTTATGAGCTGCGTACATTGACAAAAATCTCCCGCCATATGGCCTAGGGAACACGAGGGCCCTGCAAAAATATCAAGAGAAGTCACAAACCTATGGGTAATCATGCATTCAGCCCCATATTTGATACCACATGTTAACAACGTAAAATAGAGTGCCTTCCATACAATGAAAACTCTACGTTGAAACCTCCCACACTTTAGATACCAACAGAAAGTGCAAGCCATTCTCACACTCGTAATCCCCAAGCTTGACTATGCCTACAGGCTATACCTTGGCATACCAACATTCATAATACGTAAACTACTACTCATCCAACGTGCTGCTGCAATATTTCTTCTCTGCCTTCACCCAGGAGAACACATGACTGCAGTCTTGCAATCACTCCACTGGCTATCTATAGCAAAAAAGGTAATGTTCTAGGCACTTTGCATTGTTCACAGAGCTTCCAATGAAAAGGACAGCTTTACTTAAAAGCTAAATGTAAGCAGTTCAAACAAATCAGGACACTGCACTCCAGGCTTGCACCACTTATCATACCACATTACCATAAGAAATCTGTAGGAGACACTGCTTTCTCAGTACAAGCTGTAAGCTCTGGAACACCCTACCAGCCAGCATTTGAAGCATTGAGGAGCCTATACATTTCAGAAGGCAGTTGAAAACATGGCTATTTCCAAGACAACTATACCACCACACATCTTTGCAGCAGAACATGAAAAGGCATTCACACCCTCAAACTCAATCTTCAGCTTACAATCCTCAGATTGGAAACAGCCCAACCAGCAAACTACTTTCGGTAGGCAGGTATGTTAAGGAATGCTGACCTTTACTTCGTTGGAGTATTTAATAGTTATGTAAGTTCATACATAACATTTCTGTCCCACACTGATACTAATATCATAACACGCAGTGGTGGGCAGCCAACTGTAACTTACACCTCCTACTTTTACGTAAGACATATCTGTTATGAGGGTTGTCTATCACCAGTACTCTGCAGCCAATAAAGCAGCCATCACTAAATGAACAGGCATGGAATAACTGAAGAGATCTGTCAAACACTACAAGTCAATTGAAGGACTTTAATCTAGTCTATGACTGTAAGGCCCAGATATCTATATACTATGGCCGCTTCTTTACATCTCACAATGGCTTTCAGATAAAATATGATAGTAACAACACACATCCCAGCATCTCACGCCACTTCTCTCTCCCGCCAACAATGCCAGCTCTGGCCCAGAACTATACACTAGGAGGCAGATTTTCTAAGATTTTGCAGCGCGCTTGCTTCACTTCTGTGGTGTATCCGGTCAATGGGTAGTGGGGCGGGTGGAGGGAGCGCAGGAGGGTGAGCGCGGGGGGGAGTACAAGGGGGGTGTAAGATGATATTTAGAAATAAAAAAAGCGTACCTGAAGCCAATGGGCACCTCCCGCATCACAGCCAGCTTCCTCTTCTCTTCCCGTCAGCCTCTGGGACACACTCCCATCCAATACCCGTGCTGCTCTCCTATGAGAGCAGCGCAGGGATTTGCCTGAAGGGGGTGAAAAGACGCTCTGCTCAGGCCAGGGAGTCTGTGGGGATTTCTCTAGCCTGGCTGTTCAGTGCAGCTGGCTGGAGAAACCTAAGGGTGCATGTGTGTTTTGGTCGGCCTGGAATGCCGGCCAAACACACATGCACAGGAGTGCACATAGCACTCCTCCTCCTGTGCTCCGCTCCTCCCTGCAAAAGCTGGCTCAGAGCTGGCAAATAAAAAATAAAATGATGCTAGAACATTGTTTTATTTTTCATTTGCTGGCTTTGAGGCAGGCAGTGGGGCGACGCTCCTCCGCCATTGCGGAGGAGCAGCCCATGAGCCGGACAAAATTTTTTTTGGGGTATTTACCAAGCAATGCAAAGCCAGCTTGTGTGGCTTTGTGCAGTTCAGTAAATACAAAGTAATGCAAGGCAGTGCATATCGCTGCCTTGAGTTACCTTGCGTTAAGAAGGCGTTCCATGGGTGGAGCATGGGCGTTATCCTACATCCACCTATGGAATTTGGTGAATTCCCAGATTTACTAAAGCTAGTAAATTTGAGAATGCGTCAAAATGGTACACCTTCCCCAGTGAGGCGCAACAAGGAGTAATGTATTTGTTTATTCTTGTTACTTCCTCATTCTATGTGTGCTGCATTGTGCCTCTATGGATTGAATATGCCTCTCTGTATTGCGTATGTGCAGGAAGTTGTCCTTCCTGTACAAACACCATGCTGCCTGTGATGCAGGCACTCTTGCACCACGGTGCAAGGGTGCCTGTGTTGGTGCTAGGCAGTAGACAGTGCACCAATGTTTGGAGACAGCAGAAATGTGCCATATCTTTGTAAAAATGGCGCATTTCTGCTATGCACCTTTCACGCAGCTCAGTGCAGCAATCTGTTTCGCTGCATTGCTGGAAACTTAAGCAAATCTTTCCCAAAATTTTTGATTGGACAACTCAGTACAGTAACCACTAAGCATACTATAATCATAAGAAATACCATAATGGGACCCACAGAGCTGTTTAAAGCTATCAGCCTACTGAAAAACCATAAAGTGCATGACTTTCTCACACCTCATCATCCACCACACTACTACTCGCTGCGTCTCATTACATGATAACCATACCTCGGTCGTCATTACACATGACATGGTAACACTTCCCACATTGGATCACAAAACAAAGACAACACCCTTCTAACCACATATTATCCTAAGCGCTTCAGTGCCACACATATGGGTAGTCAGTGCTATACAAGTGCACAATACAATTCAATATTTATCTCTTGTGCATAAACAAGATTTGTTTTGATCCTATTAAAATCTTTGTTTCCATTACTTCAGAATTGCAAAGCAAAATGGGCTTCATCTGTGCTTTTGTAACTGTTGGTATGAGTTGAAATATTTGTTCAGTTCATTTACAGGCATTTACAATTTTTGTGAATTAGAAATAATTTGACATCCCACAGTATTTGTTTTGCTCTCCTCTGTACACAAGGCCACTGGAATAATGCAATTTTGCGGCCTTTGAATTATGCTATTCTGTGGCTATGGTCTTTACCCTGTAATTATGAACTTACCTCATTTGCCACAGAATCCATCATCTGCTGCATAATCTGCAGATTTTAACATAATAACACATTTTGTTTCTAGCTCAAACAGATCAAAAGTTACTAAAAATGCTGCAACACATGCTGCCGTGCAGTGGAAGGTCCTTCGAAAAGGGTGACTGGTCACCATTCAGTTACATACAGTGAGCGGCATTTGGATGTGGAACTGGTACTAATAAAGTGAATCTAAGTACAAAAAGGGAGGGAGGACGGGGAGCTTAAAAAAGAGGTCCAGTACCCATGCTCCCAAGATCATACAATGAATCCACTGAAGGGTAACTGTTCCTATAGTAAGATTCCAGACAACTTTGTTGTGGCATATGTAGAGAGTGGAAAGAAGTAGAGAATCACTCATCTGAGATAGACAAGTGTCAGGTTGGATACGATAAACAGAGGGAAATTTCTCAAATTTGAAATGTTGACCTCGCACACCCCTTAAGGTGTCATGCTTCATCATAGATCTATTTTTATTCTGTTTTATTTTTAGTTTTATTTGTGCCTGTATTGTTCCCTGATCATTGTATCTGTGCCCCCCGCTGCCCATTCTTGCTAGCCTTCCCACCGCTGCTGCCCCCGCGGTCCCTCCCCCCAGCTGATTCCCGCTCCCGCCTCCCAGCTGAGCAGCCCTTCCCTATTTAATTGCGGCTTCTGCACGGCCGTGCAGCGGACATGCGCAGCGGGTGCGCCGCTGGCGCACCGAAGGTGCGCCAAAGGCAAGCCCGTCTACGCCCGTCCACGACCCGACCGCGACCAGTGCCAGGAACCCTGGATCTCTGACCACCCACCGCTATGACTCAGCTGCCCTCCTCGCACTTAACCCCGGAGGAAACAAGAACTGCCAGCTGTCCGCACCGAACACCACCCACGGACAGTTCTCCTGTCGTCACTGCCGCCAGACCTTCACCACCCTCCGCACCCCCACGGGCACCACCCCACGTCAAACGCCAACACCACCTGGCCCTGAAGTGCATCCTCCTCAACGTGTGCTCCCTGCACAGACATGGCGTTGAGGTCTGGGACTTCCTCGACACCCTCTCACCAGACGTCGCTTTCTTTACAGAAACCTGGACCAACGCCTCCTCTGCCCCCTACATCGCCACCGCAATCGCTGATGGATACAAGATCCAGAAGAAAGACTGCCCCAACCGCCCAGGAGGGGGACTCGCCATCGCGCACAAGAGCTCCCTCCGACTCTCCACCACGAGTGACTCCCTCTCTACCAACGAACACCTTCACTTCCAGATCCAGACCAGCCCTAGAACCACACTTCGCGGCACCCTCGCTTACAGACCCCTCAACCCCGCGCCTCGTTCGCCACGACCATCGCCGACCTCATCGCACCCCATGCCATCGCCTCCATGGACTACATACTCGTCGGAGACCTTAACTTCCACCTCGACAACCCCAGCGACCCCAACTCCACCACCCTCCTGGACAACATCACCAACATCGGCTTAAAACAGCTGGTCACCACGCCAACCCACAAGGCAGGACACACCCTCGACCCCATCTTCGCAGGAGGAAACAGCATCCACTTCAGCCACACCACGCAACCCCCCTGGACGGACCACCACTGCATACACTTCAACGTCGACAAACCCACCACCCCCAAACCTGCACCGCGCCCTCCACGAAGGAACTGGAGCAAAATCACTGAGGAACAGCTCAACTCCACCCGCAACCGTGACGCCCCCACAACCCCAACCGAAGCCAACCTCGCAGCCAAAGAACTCTACAGATGGATCTCCAACCGTGCAGACGAGCTCGCACCCCTACGCAACTCCGACAGACATCGCCCCAGGAAGGCCGCCTGGTTCACCATCGACCTCCAAGAATCCAGACGCACCTGCAGACGTCTCGAGAAGAACTGGAGAAACAGCAAAACGTCAGAAGATTGCACCAACTAAAGGAACGCCATGACAGAATATCACCTACGCATCAGATCCACCAAAAAAACCTTCATCCAAAACAAGATCCTCGCCAACTCCAGCAACTCCAAGGAACTCTTCAGTGTCATCCAGGAATTCACCAAGCCCTCCAGCAAAACCACGGACATCACCCCCTCCAAGGACCTCTGCGACAAGCTCGGATCCTACTTCCATTTGAAAATCAAGGGCCTCTACGACCATTTCAACGACCAGGCACCCGACTCCGAAACCACCTCCCTCTCCAACGCCAGCCAGCCTACCATCTCCTCCTGGACCCCAGTCACCACCAAAGGCACCATTTGGATCATGAAAGGCATCCACTCAGGGGCCCCCATGGACCCCTGCCCACCGCACATCTACCACAGAGCCGCCACTGCCATCGCCCCAGAACTACAACTCACCATCAACACCACCTTCAAGACCGCGTCTTCCCCAACGACTGGAAATGCGCAGAAGTCAGACCCCTGCTCAAGAAGCCCTCACCAGACCCCACGAACCTCAAGAACTACTGACCCATCTCCCTCCTCCCATTCGCGGCAAAAGTCACCAAGAAGATCATCACCGCCCAGCTAACAAAATTCATAGAAGAAAACTTCATCCTCGACCCCTCCCTATCCGGATTCCGCCGTAACCACAGCACGGAGACTGCTCTACTCGCCGCCACAGACGACATTCACACCCTCCTCGACCAAGGACACACCACGGCCCTGATCCTACTCAACCTCTCTGCTACGTTCAACACCGTCTCCCACCGCAGACTTACCGCCAGACTCCACGACACCAGCATATAGGGAACCGCCCTTAACTGGATCCGCTCCTTCCTCACCGGCAGAACCCAAAGAATCAGAATGCCACTTTTCATCTCCGAACCCACGGTAATCAACTGCGGAGTACTACTGACCCATCTCCCTCCTCCCATTCGCGGCAAAAGTCACCAAGAAGATCATCAACGCCCAGCTAACAAAATTCATAGAAGAAAACTTCATCCTCGACCCCTCCCTATCCGGATTCCGCCGCAACCACAGCACGGAGACTGCTCTACTCGCCACCACAGACGACATTCACACCCTCCTCGACCAAGGACACACCACGGCCCTGATCCTACTCAACCTCTCTGCTATGTTCGACACCGTCTCCCACCGCAGACTTACCGCCAGACTCCACGACACCAGTATACAGGGAACCGCCCTCAACTGGATCCACTCCTTCCTCACCGGCAGAACCCAAAGAATCAGAATGCCACCTTTCATCTCCGAACCCACGGAAATCAACTGCGGAGTACCCCAGGGATCGTCGCTCAGCCCCATGCTCTTCAACATCTACATGGCCCCCCTCGCCGCTATCGCCAGACAGCACGGACTCAGCATAGTATCCTATGCCGACGATACCCAGCTTATCCTCTCCCTCACCAAGGACCCCATCACCACCCAGACTCAACTTCCAGGAAGGAATGAAGGACGTCGCATCCTGGATGAGCAGCAGTTGCCTGAAGCTCAACTCGGAGAAGACAGAGGTCCTAGTCCTCGGCCCCTCTCCCTCTGCTTGGGACAACACCTGGTGGCTCACCCCCCTCGGCAGCCCTCCCACCCCCACGGACCACGCCCGAAACCTTGGCATCGTACTCGACTCCACCCTCTCCATGACCCGACAGGTCAATGCCGTTGCCTCCAGCTGTTTCCACACCCTCCGCATCCTCCGAAAGACCTTCAAATGGTTCCCCCCTGAATCAAGGAAGACCGTCACCCACGCACTCATCACCAGCAGACTGGACTACGGAAACGCCCTCTACGCCGGGATCAACAAGTCTCTGCTCCACAAACTCCAGACCATACAGAACATCGCAGCCAGATTCGTCCTTGGCATCCCTCGACACGAACACATCACCCAACACCTGCGTAACCTTCACTGGCTCCCAGTTGAGAAAAGAGCCACTTTTAAGATACCCACCCACGCCTACAAATGCCTCCACAACACCCGACCCCAATACCTCAACGAGAGAATCTCCTTTCACATACCCAAGAGAAACCTCCGATCCGCCGACCTCGCCGAAACCCCGCTCATCCGCAGAGCCAGAACCGGTGGAAGAGCATTCTCCTTTATCGCGGCCAAGACCTGGAACGAGCTCCCGATCGACATCAGACGCGCCCCCTCCTTGAACATCTTCAGGAAGACACTCAAGACCTGGCTGTTTGACTGAACGGAGCTGCATATCCCCCCCCCAGCACATCGAGACCCTCACGGGTGAGTAGCGCGCTTACAATTCCCCTGATTGATTGATTGATTGATTGATATCCTATCCAACCTGACACTTGTCTATCTCAGATGAGTGATTCTCTACTTCTTTCCACGCTCTACATATTCCACAACCAAAGTTGTCTGGAATCTTACTATAGGGACAGTTACTAATAAAGTGAAACCTATGCCCTGACAGTGCTACCATGTGCAAAAATTACAAAATAATGAAGTGATACTATTAAAGAATTTGCAGCATTAAATGGAATAATTTGTTTTCTCCACTGCTGCCTAAATCCAGTGGCCCTGCATGTACCACAGAGGAATTGCCACATAGTTCAGTTCACAAAATCCTTTCACTTTGCAGTCAAAAGAAGAAAAGTAAACATCTCTACAATAAAAGAATAACCATCAATTTTTTAGAAGACAGTCTGACATTTATTTAACCTGCCTTGGAACATGCAGCAATTGTAACAAGATAAAGCCATAATTTAAATGCATTTTTACTGCTCATTCACCTTCTAAACTCCTGCACCTCTAAACTGTGCCAGACGCCTTGATCGTTTGGAGTGGAGGCAAAGATTCTTATGGGCTGGCCTAGCCTTCAATTGCCCCCCGTAGCTACGGCCCTGTATTTACTCCATCTGGGCGTCGGAGTAAAATACTCCATCATTGTGACACAGTATCCGTACATCACATTTAAAGATGTCTGATGGCCGGGGGGGCGTGGCCGAGTTGGCGACCAACATGGCCGCCTAACTCGAAAGCTCTGGAGCCGCCACGCCAATAATGCCATCTGCCAGCTATAACTGCTGCTAAAACAGGCCGCTGACACGCCAAATAATGGCTGATGAGTCGGAGAGTGTTCCGGTATTTTTCACGATGTCCGGGGTTCTGGTAAAATGAAGATCTGCCCGCAGTGATCCCGAGCCTGGCGCGGCCCTCGGAGGCCCCAAGTCGACAGGGGACTCAGGTTAGCCTGAGGGCAGGGCTCAGATCGTGCAGCTCTGCTAGGTGCCTCCGTTACTACTCCGCTGTGCTGGGAGACCGAGGCGTATGGAGGCAGGCCTGAATATATTTATCTACGCCACTGACATGACTGGGCTTGGAGCTTGGGCAAAACGAGGCGACTCTGGAGGCGCCCTGCTCTCCGCTTCATGAGACCGGTAGGGGCCCGCTTGGGCCGGCTGATACGCGTCGCTCCTGTATGCGCGCGGCCTCTACCCCGCATTGGTGCGTGGTGCTGTGGCTCAGGGCTACTCTTTTTTTACCTGTCCCGGGCTGGGGACTGCATATAAGCTGCTGCATTGCCCTGAGAAGTCCTCCCCTCATGGTAGGTGATGCGCCACACGCTGATTGTGAACTGCGCCATACCCTGATGCTAGGGTGATCAGACTGCGTCCCCCTGAGATACAGCACTCCATGCCCGACCGTCCTATCGGGCCGGGACGCTACCACCACTGTGAGAGTCTACTATTCGATCAGCTGGACGTACAGCTTTCAGCACTGGCCCGATACATAATTGCCCTGACTTTGCTGGCCACACTTAGCGGATAGCGTCGAGTCTGATATTTGAATAGTGGACTGGGGCCGACTGTACTTTCTCCTCAGCCCTGCCACACCACTGGGTATACAAGGGACAAAACCGTGCCTTGGTCTCCATTATTTTGTTATGATTGGCCGTACCGACCCGAAACAAAAACAACTGAGCTTCGATGGGGGCAAGACCCCTCGGCGGGAGGAGGCGGACGGAGCCTCGGGCCAGGACCAGACCTCACTAGACGGAGCAGCAGCCATTTTGGCAGAACTTAGGGCGGGATTCCAATCTATAGATTCATGGCTCGACACACTGACTACCAGCCTAGATGATATCAATGGGCGCTTGGAGGGGCACGACACCCGCCTGGATGGCGTTGAGCAGCGCGTCTCTGACTTAGAGGATGGGCGCCCCACTATTCAGAAATGATTGGAAAGATCCGAAGGCCTCATTAAACAACTGGCGATGAAGGCGTAAGATTTGGAAGCGCGCTCGCGCAGAAACAACCTGCGAGTCGCCGCTATTGCAGAATCCACCAACACAGGACCCATGACCAAGTTCATCGAAACCGTACTAACCGATCTCTTTGGCCGGGATGCCTTGTCGACAACATTCGCTGTTGAACGAGCGCACCGGTCATTGGGTCCCCCGCCACCTCTGGGAGCTACCCCCGGATTATTATTGCCAAGCTGCTCAATTACAACGATCGGGACGCTGCTCTGCGCTTATCCAGAGAGCGCAGTGTACTCACCTATCAAGTATCCAACATCTCCTTGTTCCCCGACTTTACGCCTATTGTTCAGGACGCCCGCCGAAAATATGCAGACGTGAAGCGCTCGCTACAAAAAACCAACATACGCTACGCGTTGCTGTATCCTGCCAGACTCAGGGTGCAGATTGGGAATAAATCACAGATCTTTGACTCCCCGGACTCTGCGACCCAGTTCTTGAAAAGCCACCAACAGTTAACACAACGACAGGACAAGGAAAACTGATGTCATTACTGA
Source organism: Calotriton arnoldi (assembly GCA_963921515.1). Lineage (NCBI taxonomy): Eukaryota > Metazoa > Chordata > Amphibia > Caudata > Salamandridae > Calotriton > Calotriton arnoldi. Next base: position 189,837 of record CAWUFW010013576.1, on the reverse strand, counting down.
TGTTTCCCGGAGGTTTGAATTGCGATGTCCCGCAGCTCTTGGGATACACGGACCGTATGTACAACGTCTCTATTTAGCTCCGGTTCCTGACCGATGGCATATACTTCTAACCTTCTACTGGCTGATTGGACACAGACCGAACAATGACTGTCTTCATAAGTGGCGGAGGAAACTTCCTCATGCCTTTATTCTTTCCCCTCTTCCTTCTCCCTCTCTTCCTCCCCATTTTTTTTGTTTCTCACTTCTTTTTTAGGATTCACCGGGTGCCGCATATTTGAGTATCCGATGGAGGTGGGGGGGAGTTGTTGTGGGATGTTTATTTTTGGTTATGTTCTCATAGTTCTTTTTGGTTTCTTTGGAGCCCATTACTCAGTGCAGTATGCCACATCTCAGTCGATTATTACTTTTATTCATAGTCCACTATTGCTCCTAATGCGACCATGAAAGGTTCCACCATTGCTGATTTACACGTTAAATGTCTGTCCTGGAATGTTAGAGGACTTTCCTGCCCCAAAAAAAGTAGGCAAGTATTGGTATATTTGACAAAACACTCCATTAAGATAGCAATGCTCCAGGAGACACATTATGTACCCCTCCCGTCACATGGTTTTGCAGCGTCCTGGGGCCAACATAGTTTTTTTTCCTGCTATAGTACGTACTCGCGTGGAGTGTGTATACTTGTACATCGCTCCCTTCCCTTTCGCACGGTGTCGATTGTATCAGATCCAGATGTAAGATTTTTACTGGTCCAGGGATTCATTGGGTGGCAGCCCATATTGCTGATAAAGGTCTATGCCCCCAATGTCGACACACCCGATTTTTTCACCATAATTTCATCACATATTGATCGTTTTGGCTCCGACACAATCCTGATGGGGGGAGATTTTAACCTCACACTTGATCCTATCACTGACACTACTGGCCCAGGCCGAGTCACTAAACCTTTAGCTACTAAGGACCTCCTTACACTCCTGAAGTCATCATTGCTGGTGGACCCTTGGTGTCTCGACCACCCGGGAGTTCGTAATTATACTTTTTATTCAGCCCCGCCCGGCACATGGTCGCGTATAGACCACTGGTACTTAACACCGCAGCTATTGACAGAAGTGCGCAGGGTGGAGTACTTCCCCCGAACCATAGCAGACCATTCCCCGGTACTCTTAGAAATCGCCTTCCCATCCATCCCCAGGCAGTGCCCTTTATGGCGATTCCCCACACATGCACTATTAAATTCTGTGTTCCATAGTGAAATCGGAACTTCTATTACCGAATTCTTTGAACTTAATGAGGGCTCCGTCGAGTCCCAACTTACGCTCTGGGACGCCTTTAAGGCATTTATCCATGGGGTGTGTATCTCCAAGCACGCTGGAGTCTTACGTTCCATTCGGACTGAATTATCGAATATTGAACAGAAACTGAGAGATGTTGATGCCCGCATGCAACCTACCCCATCCATGGCGCTTCTGCGCGAACGCTCAGCTTTGATGGCGGAGTTTACAGACGCTGCAGTTCGTGAGGTCAAATTTTTAGGTAAATATGCGAGAGCGCGGACTTACGGGGAGGGAGAGAGACCCGGCAGAACACTCGCACAGCTCCTTAGGCCCCAATACCAATCTACATTTATCACACAATTGGACGTAGGCACTGACCGACCAGTGACAACAGGGGCGGATATCACACAAACTTTCCTTGATTATTATACCAAATTATACCAGACGAGATGTCCACCAAGCGGACAGGCCTTAGATGCGTATCTTCAAGAAATAGCCATGGTATGGTTAGAAGATGGGCAGCGAGAATTCTTGGCTTCCCCCATAGACGAAGACAAAATTAAGCACGCCATTAAAGATCTAGCCAGCAGCCGCGCTCCGGGGTCCGACGGGCTCACCGGGGATTTCTACAAAGCATATCAAAATGAACTAGCTCCCCACCTCCTGGAAGTATACGATGAGTCATTACAAACTAGTGCCCTCTCACCGACTATGCGCGAAGCAATTATTACTTTGCTGCTTAAACCTGGCAAGTCCCCCCAGAAATGCCAATCCTACAGACCACTCTCGTTGTTAAACCACGATTACAAAATCCTCGCTAAAGTACTGGTCACTAGATTAGCGCTACTGGTTGACACCACACTGTGCCCCTACCAGGCTGGTTTCATACCGGGCTGATCCACGACACTTAACCTACGTACAATTTTGTCGGTAATCAATCAGATGGAGCCCACCTTGCCGGCGGTCGCAGTAATGCTCGACGCCGAAAAGGCCTTCGACTCTTTAGAATGCCCTTTTTTAATTGCAGTCATGCGGAAATTGGGAATTCCTGTAGGTTTTTTAAACTTAGTTGGGCTATTGTATTCTTCCCCGGTTGCTCGTCTCAAAAAAATGGCCTGATCACACAGCAGTTTGGTTTGACTCGGGGCACCAGACAGGGATGCCCGCTCTCGCCATTATTATTCATTATAGCTATGGACCCACTTGCCCGTCATATTCAGGAGCGCCATTTACACGAGGATTACAGCTCCATACGAGCCCCCTCACAGCATCTTTCTATGCAGATGACGTCATGTTATTCGTTTGCCACCCTGAGGAAAGTTTTCCACCCCGTTTACGAGAAGTGGTCCGCTTCGGCGTACATTCAGGCCTGGTCATTAATTGGACCAAATCTGAAATATTTGCTCTGACCCCTGGCACCCACCCTTGCGACCTTAAATTCCCACTGAGTTGGTGCACTGAGCCCCCCAAATATCTGGGGATATATCTGCATTGTAATGTCACTGAAGTAATACGGTTAAATTACGGACCGGCGATTGACCGGCTTGACTCACTAATCCATAAGTGGACGAAACCTCCACTCTCAATAGCGGGTAGAATAGCTGTCATTAAGATGGTAGTGCTCCCGCGCCTCCTGTACCTTTTTTAAACATTTCCTTACTGTTAACGGTGGCCTTCATTGATACACTTCGCTCACTCTTAACCTGACTGATATGGGCAGGCAAACAGCCGAGAGTGAACTGGATCACATTAACCATGCCTTTTGAACGAGGAGGCTTCGGAGTCCCCGATTTCTATCTTTATTATTTAATTGCCCAAACCCACTTTACATACTACTGGTATCATCCAGACGCCCGATTACAATACCTCAAACCTGATAGATCACAGACATACCCGCAGGTTTTATCGACACTGCTACCGCAGGGTCTCCCCCGCCATCCCACGGAAATTCAAACAGTCCCAACCACATGCTGGGCATGGACTAAACTGCGAAAGTACTTGAACCACGCATCTCTTTACTCCCCGCACATACCGCTGCCCGACAACCCAGCAATACCACCTGCCATGGAAACAATCACGAAGAAAACACTACTAAAAAACAGGCTCTTGAAAATAGGCGATTTGTTCCATGACTCTAAGCCTTGCTCTACTGTGGAATTAGCCACACGAAGCGCCAATACATACATGGACACGTTTCTGCTCCATAGAACCCGTAATTCCTTATTAAAAATATTGCCCGATCAGTCGTCCGAATCGATCGAATTCCCACCACTTACACTTGTCATAACATCTCCAGACAGTACTCACCTAGTTTCTGGTATGTACCATCTGTCATTATCCCTCCGCCCAATGGTGGGCGCCAAGGCGCGCACATCTTGGGAACAAAACTTGGAATTGGCTATAACTGATGACATATGGCGATACTGCTGCTCGCAGATGGGGTATGTGTCGAGCAATTACAAACACAAACTGTTACATTTTAAATATTTGCACAGAATCTATGTCACTCCCAAATTGATGGCTAGAATGAACCCCGCAATGTCTGGCGCCTGTGCGAGATGCGGTACCCTTGAAGCGGTTTTTTCCACCTAGCCTGGACCTGTACCCCAGTAAACACATATTGGGTGGAGGTGTTTAGGCGACTCTCCCTTATGGTAGAACATGCCATGACCCCTGACCCATTGACAGCCCTATTAGGATATGTTAAGCCCCTAAAAAGGAGCATCAGACGCTTTAGTGCTATTGCTCTACTAGTGGCTAAAAGAGAGGTTTCATTACACTGGGGCAGAACACAAACACCATCAGTACAAGCGTGGCTCCGAGATCTCACTTATTGTGACACTATGAGTGACATCTACGCTACATTGCTACCAGCCGCCTCACGTCCCCATGATATTTGGCAGCCCCTCAAAAACTATTTACAATTATACCCCACAGACGCTTAATGGTGCCGTTATTCTCCATCGCAAAATTATGACGGCATATTGGTTGTATAAAGCACTGGACCCGGACCTGACGGGCCTCTCACTTTAGTTATTATTCATAGTCTGTTTTGGTGGAACTGTTAAATTGGATGAGCGCACATACAGTTACGTGATGCATGCTTGCTATAATGTAATCTGCATGATTGCTCCACTGTTTTTGTTTTATAGTGATTATTTTTATTATGCTTTCTTGAACGGTAGTTTAACTGCAAATATTTGGATGCTCTACGTCAATCAAATCAATCAATCAGGGGTTTGTTAAAGCGCGACTACTCACCTGTAAGGGTCTCAAAGCGCTAGGGGTGGGGGGGGGTGCAGGTTCCATTCCATCAAGGAGGGGGTCTGTCGAAGAGCCAGGTTTTGAGGTTTCTTGCGAAGATGGGGAGCGATGTTGTCTGTCTGAGGTGGAGCAGAAGGGCGTTCCATGCTTTGGCCGTGAGGAAGGAGAAGGAGCGGCCTCCCGATCTGGTCTTTCTGGTGCGGGGGACTACGGCGTAGGAGAGCTGGGCTGATCATAGGGTCCTTTGGGGTGTGTGGAATTTGAGTCGGCTGTTCAGGTATGCTGGTCCGGTGCAGTGGAGGGCCTTGTGTGCGTGGGTGAGCATCTTGAAGGTGATTCTCACCTCGACAGGGAGCCAGTGGAGTGTGCGCAGGTGCTGGGAGATGTAGCAGTGTTTTGGCAGGTTAAGGACCAGTCTTGCGGCGGCGTTCTGGATGTTCTGTAGCTTGTGGGTGAGGTTTTTGTTTATTCCGGCGTAGAGTGCGTTGCCATAGTCGAGTCTGCTGGTGACCAGGGCGTGAGTGACGGTCTTTCGGTGTTCGAGGGGGATCCATTTGAAGGTCTTACGAAGGAGGCGGAGGGTGTGGAAGCAGGAAGACGAGACAGAGTTGATCTGGCGGTCCATTTTGAGCTCGGAGTCCAGGATGATTCCCAGGTTGCGTGCGTGGTCTGTGGGGGTGGGCGGGTTTCCGAGGGCGGGGGGCCACCAGGTGTCGCTCCAGGCGTCGGGGTTTGGGCCCATGATGAGTACTTCTGTTTTGTTGGTCTTTAGTTGTAGGCAGCTGTTTTTCATCCATTTGGCGACGGCTTTCATGCCTTCTCGAAAGTTGCGTCTGGCGGTGTTGGGCTCGTTGGATAGGGAGAGGATGAGCTGGGTGTCGTCTGCGATTGACACGATGTTGAGTCCATAGGTTCTGACGATGGGGGCAAGTGGAGCCATGTAGACGTGATAATCTGAGACCCCCATCGGTGTATGGGATAATAGCTACTATATTATTTAACCACAAAAAAAAGATGTCTGATGGCCCTGCGGACACCTCTAGTCATTAGCAGGCACTGCCATCACCACATTTCCTGTCAATGTTTTAAAGGTTTAATGGAAGGCTCAGTCTGACATGACGCCCACCTGTCAAGCTTTTAACAAGCTTTTGCTTTTTTTAAAAACGAATCCCAAAGTGGGATTTTGTTTAAAAAAAAAAGCAAAAACGAATTACTTCCACAGCATATGAGTTGCCATCATTATTTCTTTTTTATTGTCCCACATCGTTAGGTTTTACCTAGGGATTACACACAACAAAATACACATATAACAGCTTCCACTCTAAATCTGGCGGGTAGTGTTATATGCACACCTCCAACAGCCTGCACTCCGTTGGAGGAGTATGTCAGTTATGGAACCTGAGTAGGCTCCATCCCTGACATACTTACGTACGCCCGCCTGTAAATCAGGCTGTCAGGCTAGCAGACTAAGGGTTTGGTAGAGAGGGTGCTCAGTAACAGTTGCAACAAAGTACCTTCTCTGCCAAACTATAAAGCAGACGCAAAGTCTGGCTGCAATGACCATTGGCATCCTATTGTTCATCTGTTTATGTCCCCCACCGCACCCTTTGCATTATTTGTTTTGTCAGGGGCCCAGAAACTGCAAAGTGCTCCCGGGCCACTCACTTATCTTTTACATGCAGTGGTTTAATTTAATTTTATTTATTTTGTACTTTTTAAATGGTGGTCAGCACTGTTGGAACAGTAAAGTAAAAAATGCCAAAATGGCCACTGATGCATCACAGTATGGCTGCTGTACATGCACCACCTGCATCTTGACATGAGAGCGCGAGTGCAAACAAGGATTGGCAAAGCAAATATGTCAGCATTTTTTAAGGCACAACCTATTGGCTCTTTCCCATGCTTTGTTTTTTCTTGTTTCGACTTTGCCTTTATAATAACATTAGCAGTAATGGTGAACAAAGCCAGAGGGCCAGAGAAAGCACAAGATTAGATGGCAGACTTAGGACAGCATCCATTTAGAATCACCAACCCTCACTACTTAATCCTCAACTGTCATCTCTCACATTTTATCCCTGATTGTTTACCCTCAATCCTGTTTCGTCACCCTTCATTCCTCATTCCTTAATTCTCACCTGTCAACCCTCACTCATTAACCTTTATTCCTCATTCTTCAAACCTCATCAGCACAGTGTCTGACCTCTTAGTCAGTCACAGCTCCCTTGCTGCATCGCTCCTGCCTACCACTTGTTGCCTGCCACTTGTTGCTGTGAGAGTGCTTGTTGCTGGGCTGCTAGCAACCTCCTGCAATAGGTGATCACGTCTTGCTGATGCCTACTTTTCCCACCGGTGCTGCCCCCACCCTCCTTCCTCTATGCTGGCCCCTCCCACATCTTAGGACTATTAATGGAGCCCTCACTGTTGTCTCTGTGAGCAGTGCCTGACCTCTTGGCTGGTCACAGCGCCCCTGACACATCCCTACTGCCTGCCACTTGTTGCTGTGAGAGTGCTTGTTGCTGGGTTGCCTAGCAACCACCCGCAATTTCCGATAGTGACTCGCTGATGCCTACTTTTCCTGCCTGTTCCGCTCCCGCCTCCCAGCCGGCCCCTCCCACCTCCCAGGACTATTAATAGAGGCCGAAGCGTGACTGTGCCAAAAGCAAGACCCTGCGCCCATCCACGATTGGACCGCACCCAGCTGCAGGACCCCTGGTCCTCCCACCATCTGCTGATACACCACCGAGGAGACTGGCCTTGGACACTGGACAACGCAATAACAGCTGCTTCACATCCTCCCGTACGATCAACAAAGAACCCTTCACCTACTGCTACTGCTGCTTCTGCTACACAAGACCACCTGCCCGCACTGGTACCAATGCCGCCTCCACACAGCAGACTACAAACAATCCAGAACACTCCACTGCAGCCTGCTGAATGCCCGCTCACTCTGCAAAGATGCCACAGAAATCTGGGATACCATCACCACCCTCTCCTCTGACTTAGCCTTCATCACCAAAACATGGCTCAACCCTTCCTCGAACCCCAACATCGCCACCCCGACAGCTACAAGATGATACACCGAGACCACACCAACAAGCATGGCGGGGACATTGCCATCATCTTCAAAGAAACCGTCCAATACGCTGTCACTAATGACGACCCAACGCCTCTCATGGATCACCTCAACTTCTGACTACAGACAGAAGCTAGGACCAAGATACGAGGCACCCTCACTTACAGACCCCCGGGACCCTGACCGGACTTCTGCAATGTCATTTCCTGCCTCAGCGCCCCCCCTTGCCATCGATTCCCTCTACTACGTCCTACTCGGCGATCTCAGTTTCAATGATGATGAATCTAATGATACAAACTCCACCACCCTCCCGGAGAACCTCAACAACATCGGCCTCACCCAACTGGTATCTGAACCCAGGCACAAAGCCAGAAACACACTCAACACCATCTTCACCTCCAGCGACAGAACCAAATTCACCCACGTGATAGAATTCATCTGGACCGACCATGCCATCATCCGATGCCAAGCAGCCCATCCCCAAGCACCACAACGCCACCCACCGAAGCTGGGGCAGAGTAACCAAGACTCAATGGGCGCAGGCCCTCGGCACCACACAACCCAAAACTCCAGCAGACCTTGACCAGACTGTCCAGAACTTCACCGCCTGGATAACCAAATGCGTCAACAGAGTCACCTCGCCAAAACCAGCAAAGCCAACAACACCTCCAAACAGGCCAGATGGTACACTCCAGAGCTCAGAACTGCCAAACGCAACTGCTACCGACACGAGAAGCAATGGCACATTACTAAGGACCCCTCCAACAGAGCTGCTCACAAAGCAACTACCACCTCCTCATCAAAAAAGCCAAAAGGGTAGCAATCACTGACCGCATCAACACCGTGGCCAACTACTCGAAAGAAATCTTTAAAATAGTCAAGGAATTATCCAACCCGACAGCCACAGAGAACACCATCCACCCCTCCAAGAACTCTGTGACACCGTCTCAGACTACTTCCATAGCAAGATTACCACCATCTACAGTAACCCTCGACCCCTAACCCACCACTCTCAGCCTCAACAACTTCATTCAACCAGTGAACACCAGCCACACGATAACCACCTGGTTTCTGATCACCACTCATGCCACTTCAGCCATCATGTCATCCATCCACTCTGGGGCAACCACTGAACACTGCCCCCATCATCTCTTCATCTTCAGAACCAACCCAATCAGCATGGAACTCACCCGCATTCTCAACACCTCCATCTTCACGGCAACCTTCCCAGATGAATGGACCCCTCCTAAAGAAGCCCTCTTCCTACCCCAGCAACCTCAAAAATTACAGACCGGTCTCCTTGCTCCACTTCCCAGCCAAAGTATTCGAGAAAGCCATCAACTAACAGCTCACTGAATATCTAGAAGTAAACCACCTTCTCGACACTTCACAATCAGGATTGTGTACCAACCACAGCACTGACACCAGGCTGATTGCTACTACAGACGACATCAGAACCTTCCTCGATCATAAAGAAACGGTAGCCCTGATCTATGTCGACCTCTCTGCTGCATTCAATACTGTCTCTCACCACACCCTCCTCGACAGACTCTACGACATCGGCATATAGCAAAATGTGTTGAATTGGATCACTTCTTTCCTCTCGGGATGCACTCAGAGCATCTGTCTGCCTCCCTTCACCTCCGCACCCAAGGACATCATACCCGGCATACCCCAAGGATCATCCCGCAGCCCCACCCTGTTCAACATCTATATGACCCCCCTCGCAGACGTCGTCAGATCCCATGGACTTAACATAATCTCCTACACTGACTCAACTTATCCTCTCGCTCATCAAGGACCCCTCCAACGCCAAACCCAACTCCTCCAATGCCATGACCAACGTAGCCAAACGGATGAGAGACAGCTGTCTCAAACTCAACTCCGACAAGACAATAGTACTGATCTTTGGAAAGAACACCTCTGCATAGGACCACAGCTGGTGGCCAGCAGAACTCGTACCAACACCCACACCAACAGACACACACGATACCTCTACATCATCCTCGACAGCCAACTCACCATGAAATGACAAGTCAACGCAGTCGCCTCCTCCTGCTTCCACAAACTCCGCATGCTCTGCAGAATCTTTAGATGGATGAAAGGATCCACACTCCCTATAAAATACCAATAACCAAAGAATGTCCCTTCTGGAGTACAGACGCCTCCACAAGGAAAAGGAGGGGGGTATTATGTTACGTGCCACACCTCTGCACTACTCCTACAGGAGTAGGGAAGAGAAATAAAAGCTTTTATTTAAACAAACATCACACACTCTAATCGTGGCATGCTTCATCATCTGGTTCAGCCTAACTCCTAAAGGTCAGGATGGCCTCGACCATATTTCAGGGTCATCTCTCACTACTGCCTCACTTCTGATTGCTCACTCATAACTCCTTGCTCCTGATTCTTCAGTTCTCACCCCTCATTCCGGATTGCGCATCCCTCTCCCTTCATCCATCACTCTTTAGCCTCACTGGTCACTCTTTACTCCTTATGTCTCATCACTCCATTATCACATCTTATGCGTAAAGTGGGCAGCCTCGGTGAAACACAGGCCGCTAAAGGTACCGCTTTAGTAATACAAAGTAATACGCTTTGGACATAAACTGCTAGGTGACGCCAAATAGCCACGAGCGATCACTCTGCATTTATTTATACCTTCGGGCCGCACCCGTCCCTTCAATTGTGGAAACTGTAACAAAGTATAGTAGAGGGCGGGTGGCACTCTACATTCCTTCCAAGTTGTATTTTTATGAGATATTAACAAAACATTCACTGAATGGGTATGTGACACACATGGTCACTTAGGGGCTGATTACGATGGCGGTCGTGGGCACCTTTACGGTGCTGTCGGTGGCGGAAAATGTCCATTTAGCTACTCCTGCGGCGGTTCTCGCGACCGCCATATTACAATGAGCAAAGGTAGCCCTTTTTCCGTCCATCACGGTGTTTCCGGATCCGCCAGAAATATCGTTCCGCAACGGTGCCGGAGGGAGCCAATAGAGAAAGCCCGCCATGCGGAATGACCTCCTGACCGCAGATCAGATCACGATGCGTGAAACAGCCAATCATAACGCGGTGGAAAAACCAGCTCATCGGAGATGGCGGAAGCACGACTGCGGAGAAAGAAACTCGAGTCTGAGACACCACTACAAGTTCCTGGCCATCATGGATCCTGCTCTACAAGCCCTGCCGTTGCTGTACCTGATCCACTACCAGCAGAAAAGACGCCGTCGCGGTCAACACCACAGGTAAGTTCACAACATATCCCCACATACAATCCCGGTACAACAACAACAACACACAACTGTCGCTCTGAAATACGTGTCCTGCCTACATCAGAAGCCCTGGCGGAGACAGGGACATATACCACAGTTAAAATACCCATGTCTTGCACGTAGGTAAATTGTCACCTCTGCATCGGGGTACCCATCTCCATAGAAATGACGGCATCTAGCCCGGACGTGGCGGTCACATCACCGCAGCAGTGAAGCGGCGGTAACACTTGCCCACAATGTTGTAGGAGTCCAGCACATTGTCCCAGGCAAGCAAGATCCTCATTACAACCTCCAACTCACAAATTTTCAAAAAGAGGCACCACTCAGCACAACATATCTGCAGCAAGACGTTATGTGCAGGCACACTGTCCATAGTGACATCTCATTAGGATCATCAGCAATTGTATAGGAACAGGAGTGAGGGATGAGGCAAGAGTCCCTTCAAAAGGACAATAGTCATCATTGCAGCCAAATAAGGCTCAGTCCACATACAATGTGGAACAGAGGAGGGCAGAGCAACCAGGTTGTGCATGTGTATATCTGTTGTGTAGTTCCTATAAGACCTATATAGGATCTGCGCGTTTAGACAACATACACTGCGGGACTGGTGTCCAGACTGATTCCAGACACCCCCACCGGGTATGTTGGCCTGTGTTCCAGCTAGCTCGCAATACCACTATAACCTCCTCTTACCAAGGAGAGAATAGTTCTTCCCAACTATCGAACATGACAACCCTGATCCCTCAGGACCGTGGAAACAGTAGCTTACTTTTCGCTCAGTCACTCGTGCTTACTTTTTCTCAGAGAGATACACAGAATAAATGGTTGGGACATTTTCAATAAGTATTTATTGAACAGTCGTTATTCTAGCATAAAATAAGTGCACTGAAATCACCAGTAGACAGTAGCATATATAAATGAGTAGCAGCACTAAGAAAGTAAACAGATGGTAGGTTTCTACCATTTTGCTAAAACCATAAATATAGGTGAGTATATAAAATACATGGCAATAAAATGCGTACTCCTACGAAGTACCCTAACTAGATGTACCTATGTGTACCTAGCATGTGAGTAGGTGTAAAGCCAAGAATCCCTCTAGGATAAAGCCAACCCCATTACCTGATGTTAGCCTGCTGGACCACGTTCTGGTCTCGAGCTGAACACCCAGCGAGGAATGTCAGACCACTGCGAGCTGGAGTATCTGCATGCAGGAACCTCAGCGTCTCACGTCAGTGTGTTTCGCATGGAAGTCGTGATCTCCTCTCTCTATCTCAGCAAGATGTGGTGTTTATATACCCTAAGGTATCCCCAGGGGTTCTACCTTGCTGTGCCAGTGTCGGACTTAGGATGATGTTGGGAATGAACTTTATACACAGTTATTATGCAGGAGATGATGGTCCTGCTGTGATTCCAAGAAACTAAGAATCCTTATGCATAATTTATGAGGCCAGTGTCCAGGGAAAAATCCTACGTACTTATGTGTAGTATTGTAACTGGGTAAAAGGCCAGTCCTCCAAATCTGTTATGTATGTAGTATAGGAGAGAATGTAGGTGAAGGGTTATGATGATACCTAGACCTATATCGGGGTACCTATATGAAATATAACATATCGCAGTAGTCCAACAAGGTGTTGCAAGAGACAGAGAGCCAAGGTAGATGACATATGATTTGAGACACCACTGCCACATAATCACAGTTCAGCACACACCCCAAGCAGACATTGGTAGGCTCATCACAAACAATGGCAGACCATACCACATGATGACAGCCCATACCATGAAACACAGTACAAATTTCCTGACCCAAACAGCAAACTCAAAGTAAGCACCAGTGTGCATTTTACTCACTTGCGTACTGCTGCACTAAATGACACCATGTGAGTATGTCCTGTACAACAACAACACTGACCACACTGCCACTTCACAGAACACCTCCACACCATAACTCCACCTCAACAAAGGTAGCACCAACTATAAAGTATTGAATGAATGCCAAAGTGTCAGGAAGAGTCCATCTTGGCAGCAGTAAACTCTGACCTGAGACCCATGACAACCCTCCTCTTCCTCACACCTGCCTTCCACTCATGTGAATAAAAGTGAGTAATTGAAGAAATGAAGAGTCACTGTGCAGATTAACAACTTTGGAAATGGTCAGTCTGCATGGTAAGTCCTTGATACAGCTCACACACTCTTACTCTGCCTCATGCACAAACCATAAGTCAGCAGCACTGTATGATAACAAGTAAACTATTCTAAAGTGGAGGGCACAGTGCAGGAAAAGCATGGAGAAATGACTGGCAACATGGGTACATGGAATTCAAGAGGTGCCACATATGACACTACACTTAGGATATCAAATAATACATGGGTGGCACAGAGATTAAAATTGTATGAAAGTAACATCTGTGCAGTATCCCTGTAATACAGCAATGCAAGTAATGCATTGGACCAGAGTGAGATAAACTGCCATAAGCCATAGAGTGGCCAGCCCCTCATCTGTATCAACTAATATGAAATGTGATAACCAGAGAATAAAGCTATTACAGCACACCAATCATAGTTAGTAATTGATCCAATAAATCAAACTGTATTGCAAAAGCTAATAGTCAGTACTGTAATTAGTTAGTCCATACAGTCCTTTGATTTCTTGTGCTCTATGTACAGCACATAAAGATTTTCCAAAACAATTCTTTTCATAGAAAACGTTTCTTTTATTGAGTCTTTCTTTTTACTTAATGCCAATTCCCAGCAAACAAAGCAGCCCAGCAAACAAAGCAGCCAACACGCGTTTCGCCTGTACAAATGTGTAACGAGACTTTCTCAAGGCTAAAGTGATCAGTATGTCGCTAGTCCTGTTACAGTCAAGACACTGCAAGTGTACTGAATATATTTCGCTCGTTCCAAAAACAAACTGCTACTATCAGAAGCTTAGGTCGATAAAAATTTCACCATGAAGTAACGCTAATAGTGGTATGAGGGTACTAGTTATTGTCCCATGGAGTCAAATCCAAAGAAGAAGATGATATGTATACAAAATGATGTATAGAATCCAAAATAATGAACTGAAACCTTCTGGTCTACCAACACTGCTGTCAACACGTTCGTTCTAACCGTTCTCTTTACCGGTTAGAACGAACGTGTTGGGGTCGGAGTTACATTTCATTAACAGGACGGATTTAGGACGTATCATTGTCCCACCTGTTTATTTGGATTTCCTCAACTTACTACGCATTGGGGATTTCATGTTAGGTGAATTTTACCGCTGAGAACTGTGAGACAGCAGTGTTGGTAGACCAGAAGGTTTCAGTTCATTATTTTGGATTCTATACATCATTTTGTATACATATCATCTTCTTCTTTGGATTTGACTCCATGGGACAATAACTAGTACCCTCATACCACTATTAGCGTTACTTCATGGTGAAATTTTTATCGACCCTAAGCTTCTGATAGTAGCAGTTTGTTTTTGGAACAAACAAAATATATTCAGTACACTTGCAGTGTCTTGACTGTAACAGGACTAGCGACATACTTGATCACTTTAGCCTTGAGAAAGTCTCGGTACACATTTGTACAGACGAAACACGTGTTGGCTGCTTTGTTTGCTGGGCTGCTTTGTTTGCTGGGAATTGGCATTAAGGAAAAAGAAAAACTCAATAAAAGAAACGTTTTCTATGAAAAAGAATTGTTTTGGAAAATCTTTTATGTGCTGTACATAGGGTACAAGAAATCAAAGGACTGTATGGGCTAAATAATTACAGTACTGACTATTAGCTTTTTGCAATACAGTTTGATTTATTGGATCAATTACTAACTATGATTGGTGTGCTGTAATAGCTTTATTCTCTGGTTATCTATGTGCATGTTTTACATGCGATTGACACCCTTGGGTAGTGGGTGATTTAAGCTAGATAAGCACCCTGCTGTACTTACAGTTGTCTTGTTTATTCTTTACGCCATTTACTGTTTTACTTTGTTTACATCTGTCGATCATTGATGTGCAGTATTTCCCTTTCAGGGAACGCTACTACCCATTTCAAATAAGCTAATATGAAATGTGTATGCCACCAGCACAACACTCATGGCTCACGGTGACATGCCCTAACTGTCAAACTCAACTATGACCTTCAGACATACCCCTCACCGACCCATCTTCCACCTTCACTGCTCTACACCTGGGACAAGCTCTGATAAAGGTGAAAATAAGGTCCTATGATTTCCATGCTACCCAATGCTACACCCTAGTGTGTACCTAAACATGTCTGTGGTCCACTCAGGGATATCTGATCCAATGCTAACCTCAAAACAATTGCCAAACACATGTATCACAAACCACACCAAAAGAAGTCCAACAAGCATGGCCATGTGCAGCAAAAGAGTGGATAGCCAATGTGATCCCTGGAACAGATAACATTTCTCCTCTGGCCAACAAATTACACATATAACCACAAACTGTGTGCATCCAGACAAATCTGCCAAGACAGCCATAGACACTCCACCGGTTACAAAGTGAGCATGGTGTCAGTGTGTTGCACACGTATTTGCATGCACAATCCCGACAAGTGTCTGTTCAAATATAGGAGGCCATAGCACAATTGTGCACACAAAACAAGCCAATAAACCAGACTCCACATTGCTGCATGTGACATGCACACAAGAAATGCACAGTACAAATTCAACACACATCTGAAAGCATTCAAATACACAAACTCCTCACACACAATGTCATGCTAAAAAAACATTACATACACATGGACCTGTCAGTAGAAAGAGCCAACACAGGACAGACTGCATCCCTCAGCAACAAATACATAACATATGCACATCCCAAAACATTACATAGCACTCTCAGCTGGACATCAAGGGGACTCACACCTGGCAAGGACAATGCAACATCCACTGACAGCAGTGCATGCACAGTAAGCATTGTGTGCACCACCACCAAAACCAGTACCACACATATCTGATTTTACCACCATGAACTTTAACATCACAAATCATCACAGCACACAGATCACTTCACACTCAGGATGGGTAGCAGTACCTCAGGAAACACCTACACACTTTAGCTATCACCTACTGCTGCACAACGCAGGCTAACACATATGCATGGAACTTGACTCGAGAACTGTGCTGGAAACACATCTCTACTGCACATGAGCAACCATGACTGCAATCAAGTATAAGAAAATAGCACATAAAAAATTGTGAAACAGTGCTGAGGGGCACAATGGATCTGGACACTGTTCATCCTCCCACAGTATAGTGTCACACTATGGAGTGGTGGGGAGGGTAAAACACTGGCAAGGCATGGGGTGGAACATATTGGACAGAAGTGGTGTATACAGTAGTATTGTACAGGTGAGGAGTGTATAGAGCAAAAACACATGGAAGAGTAACTCACAATGTGTAGGCATCAAATAGCTTACTTGGGGCTGGTATGACTCTGAATATCACATAGTGAAGTAAATAAAGTGTAAAGTGACATCAATGTGTGTGAAAAGTCACATATAATGTTTGTTTGATAGAGCCAGTCAGCACAGTGAGAACAAATGTAAGCAAGAGCCATGGTTGATCACAAAACTCACAACACATACATTGCAGTGACACACTCTGCATACTCACAAATGATGAGGACAACAAGTAGGTGTACCCTAGGACTGTAAGGTCACACTGACACACTGCACATTGCTCTGTAAACAGTTCCTGCATGGGCCCAAAAACTCCAGCAGGTGTCTGATCATTTAAACAAACAGGCACTCATCAACTGGATCATACATGTGTGAAAGGGTCATGCTCAACGGTACATACACATCAATACTTCAGCTAATGACAGGACAATCACACTGTATGAGTACTCAAGTGCACACATTCTAATGTACCCATGTGACTATGCAGACATACCTACCCAAGATGATTACACACCCACACTGGTGTGTACACATCAACATAGAACCCACAGATATGATGGCCCCTGTCCTCCCCTGAAGTCATCATGTAAATAGAAATAGCTGCTGTTGATGTAGAGCATCCAAATATGACGTGTACAAAAGTAGAGCCCAAACAAAACAAAGAAGAGGACAAGAGTTGACCATCACAGACAAGCATCATGGACCCATAAAGCCTTTAAGTCAAGAAGCACATTAGTTGCTGTAACCTCTGTGAACCTCTGCAAAAGCAATGTGAATGTGGCATTCAGAGCATGGAACAGATGAACATGTACACATACATTGTACTGCATCATTAGCAAGTCCATCGACAAAGATCACAACATAAATAATTTTTTATTACATAAACTCCATGTCTGCATCAAAAGTGCAAAACATCAAGGGCAACGCCCAGTCCAAATTGTGAGTCCGCACATGTGTGTATTAAAACTTTCACAACAAACTTGCAACACAGTCCACTGCCATGGGAATCTTACCAGGATAGGGGCATCAAATGGGCAGTCCAGGCAGGAATGGGGTGGGAAGGGGGACTTGGCTTCAACATTGTGGAGAAGTGGAACTGGGAGGGGAATGACTGTCTGGCCCAGTCGGAGGACTGGACCTGGGAGGGAGAGAACTGGCTAGAGGGATCCGTGGATGTGCTAGTCTGAGGGCTGGCTGGACCTGATGGAGTAGTTGCACGGGGAGGCGGAGAAATGCTGGGGGTAGGCTCAGTGGTTGATGTTGCATGTGGAGGGCTGGGTCTCAATTGTTTGGGGATCCGATATCCGCCAAGTGTCTTTCCACAAGTGACAAGTGAAGTAGCCCCAACACCCTCCCTCTTCTCTGAAAGTGTAGCAGGTGGTGGATCTTCCTGGGGAAATTTGCCAGACCTGGTGGTACGCTGGGATGTTGGTGGCCTTTACCCCTGCCTACCCTGTTGTGGAGGTACTTTCCCCTCTTTGCTACCTTCTCCACGCTTCACAGGGGTGGTGGTGGTAGAAGTGGAAGTCTTTGCCAAACCAGCCCTCTGAAGGGGGGTTTTGCCAGTTGTGGCAGGCACCAGGTCCACGGCAGCCAGGGCAAGTGTTTGGGTGGATTTTGGATCATGTCTGGGGATGGGATGGCGCTTGGAGGGTGAGGAATGTGAGGTATGGAATATGGATGCATGTTTTTTATCCTTATGTTTCTGAGTGTCCTGTGATGTGCTGGTTGTGGTGCGGTTTTGTATGCTTTTAGTGTGCTGTGGGGATGGTGTATGGTGTCTGGTTCGCTTGGAGTGCTGTTGTTGTGTGCTGTGTGTGGATGACTGGGTGCCTGAGTGCTCTGGTGTGTGTGTGCTCTGGTCAGGTGGGGGCACTGGGAGTGTGGTAGCGGAAGGGACAGGAGTAGGACTGGGAGATTGGGACTGCAGAATGGCTGCCGTCACTGTGGAGGACAAAGACTGGACAGTTCTGTGCAGGCCACCCACGTCTGAATGAATGCCCTCTATGAACGCAACTACCTGTGACAACTTGTTGCCATGATCCTGGAGGGCATTCAGGAGCGCAGTCTGACCCACACACAGCTGCCGCAAGATGTCTGCTGCCTCCACACTGAGGGCAGCAGGGGAGACAGGGGCAGGGGCAGCGGTGCCTGGTGGGAAGGAGACTCTACCCTTCTTAGGGCTGCTGGCCCGGACACCACTTGGGGGAGCATCAGGGAGGGTTGACACAGGACGGGGTGTGGCGGACGAAGAAGCAGATGTTGAACCTCCTGTGCCCACCAACACCGAGAAGTCACCGTTGGAGTCTGAAAATGTGGAGGTAGGTGTTTCAGGACATGACTCCTCCAGGGTACTCCTGTCACCCCCCGAGGCGCTGGTCCCCTCAGTGTCACTGTATTCCTGGGGACCAGTAATGCCAGTAGCTACCCCTAAGGTGTCGGGCCCCTCTCCTTCCCTGCCCTCGGCAGATGCTGCAAGAGACAGAGACATAGGTTGAGTAAAGTGGCCTGCTCACAAACATGATTTGCTATACAGACAGAAACACTTGCACTGAAAGTCCCACATCCAAATTATCCATGTACTGTATGCATAATCCCAATTCCTGGTATGATCAGCTGATGCATGTAAACATGCTTAGTGGATATTCATGCTCCATGTTGCATTGACACTGCCAAAGTTCTGTGCATGTGTCTACATCTCAACATCACATCCAATTGTCTGTAGGCACACCTACATGCCTGCAGGTAAGAGAGCTAAACATCCTAATATGTTGTGTTACTCACACTTGAAGTATGAGTTCACTGAACACCACAAATACAAACAGAAACCTAGACATTGTTAAGTGACATTACCTCCTAACATCCACTATGTTTGCCAATGATGCACAACTACTGTTTAACAATGCTAACCACTTTGTAGATGTATAAATTAGATGGAAGTCCACACACCAAATCTCGCAATGCACCCTAACATGATGCTCACTGCTGTTCACTGCCAGTTGATGTCTCTGAGACTCACACTGCTGCATATGTCACATGGACACATATTTTGTGGGGATGAAGTGCTACTAAGACCCATGTACTAATGTTGCCACAAAGACAATGCACAATAGCATGATTAGTGCAACGTGATGCAAGGCCTTTGCGTGTTGTGACATGTCACATACCAACACCATTCCAATTGCCTGCCAAGCCGTCAATGATCCGAGGCATGAGAGTGCCTTCTGTAGATGAAGCTATGAGTGGCCTTCATAAGGACAGCTATTGTGTGCCAATACCTAGGCTCTGGCATCTGACATCCCTACGTTGTGCTGACTGATGACATCCATTACACATCAATTTCCCAAGAAATCACTCACTGATTGAAAGCAGTAGCCACAACTTAACCATGCACTGATGCATATGGACACCCCTCCACAATGCACACATACTGAGGACTGACACTCGGAGTAACATTTGTTTTTCCTATCAATAGTTACAGTCCAACACTTCACTCACATCACATCACATCACAATTTGCCATACCCACAGATCACATCCAACCACGTTAAGCCCTAGTGCCAAAACAATCTCACAACAGCCATGTTTAGCTACATTGCATCAATCTTCCACTGTCTAACCATCCCAGACATGTTGCCATGTGCACAGTTAGCAAATGCAGATCAGCCAATGCATCACTGCAATCATCACCATCTACACCATCAGCTCCTGTGTGCACTTGCTGTCACTGTTGCAGGGAATTACTTCATGTGATGCCATGTTGCAGATATTTGGCTAAATGTTTTGCAGTGATGCTGTCATCTGTATCATTTAGAAAAACACAACCCATGGGACAGGTGTAACCTCTGCTAACTCACTGCACCCTGAGTCCACATTTGTGCATGTCTCTAGCCACTTACACATCATCACATGAGCACACTATCGTGGGAGCCACACAGCACACACAAGGCTGACAAGTGTACTGGGATACACACTTCACACAACGTCTTCTCCTGTGGAGGAATATCTCACTTCAGACAACATTCACCAGATGGTAGATAAAAACATGTCAAGAAGAATTGGTATGAGACCATTCATGTATTTCCCACATGAGAATCAAAACGTTGTTCACATGCAGAACCTCTGCACTCGCCACCGAGGCTACTTAGAAGCCATTGCATCACACTAGAGACGTCACAGAGGTTCTGCCTTGCCCTGGGCTGGGATTAATGCAGACACTCATGCTCAAAGTCACACTTAGCACAATACTCACCCCCAACTTGCTGCTGTTGGGCCCTCAAGCGTCCATCCAGTTCTGGCTGTGTCACTGCCAGGATGCGAGCCATTAGTGGGGTCATGGTCCTGCGCTCCAACCTGCCACTTTGAGGGACCAGCCCCAGTGTCATTTCTGCGATGTTTTGCTGAGGCGGCAGATGTCATTCCACCTCTTGTGGCAGTGTGAATGGCGTCGGTTTGAGACCCCCAGGGACCGCACCTTGTGGGCAATGGCCCTCCATATGGCCTTACGCTGATGGACCTTGAGCTGTGGGCATGGGAGACAAGAAGAATAATGTGTTTAACACTGTGTTGTAGACCACTGTGTGTCAGCCCAGGAGAATGTAAACAAATAGCACACAGAAACATCAATGGACAGCAGGTGCCATGGACCATGTCACATATTACACTTGGAGCAAGCCATCTTATTACAATGTTAACATCTTTGATGATGGACACACTACCTGCCCATCTCTTACACATACAGAGTGCCAGTACAGAAATCAAGGTGAAACTGGGCCTCATCTGTGATGCACTAATTGAGTGAGCATGACATACTGTACACTGTAAATGATGTGTAATGGTCAAGCTCACTGTGTCTTACACTACACACCCCTTAATGTCCTTGACCATTGCATAGCTACACGTGTCATGAAGGTCACAATTAGGTACCTGATCTTACATTCTCCCACTCTTGTCACAAGGTGTAGGCCTGTCCTGTGTACTCCTCAGACCTCTAATTGCTGCTTCATAAATAGGAGGGTGGACAACACATATGTCTTTCTAAGACATTTTAGTGATGGGTCCTTGATACATTGTGCATTTACTTGACTGGCCTGAGGGCTTTTCACTGACAAAAATAGTGCTGCATCACAAGAATCACATGCATCTACAATGAGAATGATGACACAGTGCATACACATGTGAGACTCTACACATAATGGAACCAAAAGAAGGATGACATGTCCGCTGTACATGTAGCAGATGTGTGAGAGGTGAGTTGCCACCAATATAAACAGATACAGGCCTTGTACTCCTGTGCAGACTGGCCACATCTCCATAGGGTCACTATCAAAGCAGTACACACATTAATCAGTACCCTCTGGCCATTGTACATTTTGCATCTCACAATTGATCATATGCACACCTAATGAACTATCACATGACATGGCACAGGCAATGTATGTTCAGAGTTCGAGTTCCTCAAATCAGCAATGTAACTGTACAACTGATAAACCACGTTATGTCCATGTCATCATTGCATGCAGTCATGGATCTGGGGTAATAAGGCTATACACCACATTGACGTGAAGTCATTATGCTAGGCAGTGTATCACACATTTACATGACCCATTCTCAGAAAAACATGTGTGAGGTTTGGCTTTAATAGAGCTGCACCAGTGTCTATGGTGCCATCCTCCCCACATACTCAAGTTTAAAAACGTCTATGTCATGTATGGCACATGCTGATAGCAAAATCGGAATGCATTAACATTGGCTTGCACTCACAGGCACATCCTACTGTACAGTAACATAATGTGAGCATTCAGAGCACTCTAAAACGTTTACTCATACACTTACCAGTACCTCTGGAGCACCATATAGCCGCCCGTACTGGCCAAGGACCTCGTCCACCAGGACCTCTAACTCCTCTGTGGTGAAGGGACGGGCCCTGAGGTTCTCATTACGAGCCATGACTGGGGCAAGAGATGAGGTACAGCAGCAGTTGGTGGTGATGTATGACAGGCAGCAGTATCTGTATGCAAGTGACAGGTGTGACTATCTCACAGACATTTATAGGCCCCTAGGGTTGTTCCAGTGGTACTCTGCTGATGTAATTGGTCCGCATGGTTCGCATCTTTCGATTGTGGCCAATGCCTGTCACCGCAGTGGCCGAGCACGCCTACCGCGATGTTTAAACTGAAAGGCACCACCGCGATGGTGGTTCCCATTGGCTGCAATGACATTCGCAAAGACAGTGTCACACCGCGGGGGTCAGGATGTCTCTACCGCAATCCTGAATCTTTCGATTGTGGCCAATGCCTGTCACCGCAGTGGCGGAGCATGCCTACCGCGCTGTTCAAACTGGAAGGCACCACCGCGATGGCGGTTCCCATTGGCTTCAATGACATTCGCATAGGCGGTGTCACACTGTGGGGGTCAGGATGTCTCTACCGCAATCCGACATCTTTCGATTGTGGCCAATGCCTGTCACCGCAGTGGCGGAGCACGCCTACCACGATGTTTAAACTGAAAGGCACCACTGCAATGGCGGTTCCCATTGGCTGCATTGACATTCGCATAGGCGGTGTCACACCGCGGGGGTCAGGATGTCTCTACCGCAATCCAGCATCTTTCGATTGTGGTCAATGCCTGTCACCGCAGTGGCGGAGCACGCCTACCGCGCCTGTGAACACATTGTGCATGAGCATTCTCGTTTTGCGAATTGCATCACTGATCACAACACATTTACCAAAACTAATTACAGCTCGTTGTAAAGTGAATTGAGAGTGTAACATTTAACTTATGTATGCCCACACATGTCATGGCAGTACACGTGATTAAATGCATTGGTATGTCTATACTCACAAGTCAAATTTCATCCATGTGGGCATGTATACACATTTCAGGTTGAATTGGCTATCATTTTTGTGAGCATGCCAATGTGTGTAATGCAAACTCCTCCCACAGTCATGATGGACTGACCACATTATGTGCATATATGTCTTTATCTCAATAAAACGAGAGGGACCCAATACTACAGAGGAAGTGGGTACCAAGTAAGACAAAAGTCAAAAAGAAACCTTCCTCTGAGACACAACATTAAGCATCCATATGCTTTGCATACAGAAACCCAGGCAAACAGTCACCAGCCCAAAAACAAACAAACAATAACCAGTATGTCAATAAATCAAATTTCTGCCCAATTCAGTAAAATAAAATGTATAAATCTTTATTAACCAAATTCATAAATGCTTTTTACTAAAAATCCTTATTAAAAACATGTTAATTCAAACACACAGTAAAAACAATGCCGTACTTAAGTATCATAAAAGACAGAAAAATCAAGGATTTCATATATCACAATACACAATAGATACATAAAAATATGATATTAAATTGTTCATAAAAGAAAAGAACGGGAGATAGAGAGAGAAGAAAAGTACATAAATCACTAGCACTATAAACAAATCATTGATTAAACCATAAGAGAAAGAATGCTTCATATGGACTCAATTGCTTGTCATGATTCAATAATGCACACAGTAGTACAAAGTGATCTTCTTCAAAAAAGGGGCGTCAACGCGTTTCGGTGGGTCTCTAAAATGTATAACCACCACCTTCCTCAGGACAAAAGGATTACTCCCCGTATCAACATAGGTCAAACAATGTGTCTGTGAAAATAATAAAAAAGCATGTATGAATCGAAAAACACATACATAAACACATACATATAATTTATACATATTGACACACTGGTCACATGCAACCACATACTCTCACTCACATTATTGCCACAAGGAACTGGAATACCTAATTACCTTGGTTTGTCTTCCAATATTAGACTAAAACCAATCATGGGCAATAGCCTCAATGCCTCCAAATCTTGTTACCTGAAAATAACATCATAACAATGTCAAATGAGTTCATGTATTATTCGTAACTGACTCCCACAACCTCTACACTAATTTCAAAATGCCAGAAGGATACCTACCATAAGCGCCACAAGGCAAAAGGCGTTTATCAATATCACCCAACTGCCAATAATGAGTGATGATTCTGTTCACAATCCTGTTCAAAAGCATATACACACAAACAGAATCAGAACAACCTCCTTCCTCAAAGAAAACCTACATAAATCATGAGGAACTAGTGCTCAACCTACCTTTAGTAAATCCAAAATATATATTATTAAGCAGCCAGCTTATTTAGTAGACAAACTCAACTCGACTAGTTTAAGTTGTTATCAGCACTCCCATCAGCTCTCCAGATTTAGCTTCATGGATTGTCTGTGCTCAAAATTCGCCAAGATTCCCACACACTGGATATTCGGATATCTGTAACGCAAACAGAACTGATCAAACCTCAGACCACAGTAATGTCGGGGTCATAGCCTTAATTCATGACACCGCTAGCCCCAAGTCTCTAGCCCAAAACGATAACCAAACCACCATATGAAACCCTATAAGATCCCTCATTTACCATATTATCATAACCCCGTTCCTACTGAAAATAATAATTAAACATACTAAACACGCCCGGGTCGACCAATAACCGCCACACGACCTCGAACTCTCTAATGCAGTCTAAAATCCCCTTACCTCCTCAAACGAGTATCATTCCAACAGCGGCGGGGTCTCTGCCTCCGCACGTCAGCAACAGGACAAATGAAGTCTGACCTCTATTTGTACACCTAAACTCCTTCCGTCGGGAATTCATTCCACCTGACTCCAAGCGTACGATCACATGATACCTCCTACAATAATCGACGCCATTTTGAGCGGATTACCAACTCATCCGCCATCTTACAGTGGCTAATGGTAATCAAAAATACTAACACCCATTAAGAGTCATACTATATTTGATAAAAATCGAAAAAATCCACAATCGTAAAAGTCAACATTACTACCAATTCATTTAAATCATCGGTTCCCTATAACGCAAACCTGAAGAAAGATATCTCAGAAAACTGCAAAGAATATCATCTGTAATCAGATCGCCCCAATAATCCTATCCCATTCCTCTTTTGAGTTTAAACCATTTCGTACAGTATTCAATCTAGAAATAAACCACTGTTCACGCGACTTCCTCTTAGTTTGCATATTTCCACCTCGTCTGCCAATAAACACTTTCTCAAGAATGAACCACGTAAGCTCGTTTTCACTATGTCCCTTTTCAATAAAATGGGTTACCAGAGGGGCATTCAATTTCCTTGTTTTGATAGCCGATCTATGTTCCTGTATTCTAACCCTCAATTCCCTACCAGTCTCTCCTACGTAATATTGGTCGCAGGGACATTTAAGCAAATATACAATATTCTTACTTCTGCAATTATTGAGACTTTTAGATTTGATAGTACAGCCATTTACCTGAATTTCTTTTGCCACTAGGCATTGGCTACAAACATTACATGAACCACATTTCACATTACCAACTGGTATTGTGTTAGTAATGGTCCGTTGAGTACACCGCGAATCCTCACGGTAAGTATTAACCAACAAATCCTTCAAGTTTTTATTCTTCTTAAAAGCAAATAAAGGTTTCTCTAACTTATTAACTTCATCGTGATTCAGTATGTGCCAGTTCCTATTAACAATATTCTTGATTTGATTACTTATATTTGAATATTTGCTCACGAATACCACCTTTTCCATGGGTTTTTTCTCTTTCGGAATTTTATTGATCATTGCATCACGATCATAAAACCTAGCTCGTTTAAATGAGTGGGTAATAAGTCTTTTCGGGTACCCTCTAGCCTTAAACTTCTCTTTGAGAGCTGTTGAGTGTTTATAAAAATCATCCAAATCTGAACAATTTCTTCATAAACGGAGAAATTGACTAAAAGGTATATTTTCTCTTTGTGATTTGGGGTGAAAGCTAGAAAAATGTAATAAAGTATTCTTCGCCATTGGTTTAACATATAGTTCCACCTCTAAATGTCTATCTCTAGCTAAAATCGAGATATCTAGGAAGTCCACCTTCTCCCTACTGTAAGAATGGGTGAATTTCAGATTAGCATCCCCTAAATTTAGCCACACTAAAAATTCTTCTAATTGTTCAGTCTCTCCATCCCAAATGAAAAAAATATCATCAATGTAGCGGTACCAGCCCGCTACATTTTCAAAAAAAGGTGCTAATTCATTAAAAATATGTTTTAGTTCAAACTGTCCAACATACAGACAGGCCAGACTAGGAGCACATGTAGCTCCCATACTGGTCCCTTTCTTTTGTCTAAATAATTCCTCTTTGAACAGAAAAATATTGTTCATAAGTACCAATCTAACACAGTCAACAATAAAATCTTTGTCAGCACCACCTAGATCAATATTATCCAACACCGCACCCACAACCAGTATTGTATCTTCCTGTGGGATGTTCGTGTAGAGAGACTCAATGTCTAGAGTGACCAGACACTGAGTCTCTCCACAGAACTCTTTTCCTTCAATCAAGGAAATAAAATGCGCCGAGTCTCTAACATAAGATCTCTGACTGCATACACAAGGGCGCAAAAAATGGTCCACATATTTACTGATCGGTTCGAGCAGTGAATCGATACTACTAACTATAGGACGCATCGGAGGGTCAACGGAATTCTTATGGACCTTAGGTAGGCCATACAAGGCAGGTGTACGTGGGTTAAGGTTGTTCAAGAATCTAAATTCCTCTTCACAAATAACAGAATTATCTCTAGCCTCAGTTAAAATTCTTAGACACTCTTGTGTAACATTATCCAAACAACCAACACTGACTCTCTCATAGTGTTCAGTAACACTTAAAAGACTATACATTCTTGTATTATAATCATCTGTGTTGAACACCACCACACCACCACCCTTATCTGCGGGTTTAATGGTCAGATTAGTATCATCTTTAAGCAGAGACAGTGCTAACCTTTCTTCTTTACTTATGTTATGAGATACATAACTAGAGGATGAACTCAACAAATTGCAAATACCCATTTCTACCGCTTTTTCAAACACTTCAATATTCTTTCCTACCATAGCAAGTGTAGGGGTGAAAGTAGATTTCGGCTTAAGACCAGAGACATTCGCATCCTCTCTAGGTTCACGTCCCTCAAAGAACCGTTTAAGTCTAACTTTGCGAAAGAACGCACGCATGTCTTTCTCTAACTGGAATCTGTCAACTTGAGTGGTCGGGACAAAACTAAAACCTCTACTCAATATACCCACTTCTGTTTCAGTAAACACTTTATCTGAAAGATTAATTACTGGTATTCTGTTTGACGCCAATACCGTTGGTTTCTTGTCCGAATATATTCTTGTAGAGGAGGAGGGCCCCGACTCGGTTGACCTCTCCCCAAATTCCCATTGAATCGTTGGGGCCTCCTGGGGCGGGAATCTAAAAAGGGACATGTTCCTTATTACTACCTCTGCCTCCTCCATCTTCTCTAGGCATACACTCCTCATCACTACTAGAGCCAGATGTCTCTGAGAATGTAACCTGCTTTCTCCCACCTCTATTATAAATCTGTCTTCTAGGTACCCTGTCCCCAACCAGACTCATTCCTCTGTTGGTAATAATTCTCACTTAGGAATGGATAAACCAATTCCTGCTTGAATCTCTCCATATCCTTTTTAGTTTATTAGTTTTTTTATTTAGAAGATAATCTCTATACCCGTCCACATCTCTATTGATATCCTCTAGTTTCTTTTTGGATTCTTCTAAGGAGGTATTGTTACGTAGTTCTAACTCCAATTTGTCTATAGCCTCTTTTTCTATAATAATAAGTTCATGCGCTGTCTCTATCATTAAAAGCATCCAATCTCGGCTGCATCTATTAGAAATCATGGTCCAAGTTTCCAGAAACTTACGATTCTCAACAAAAAGACCCGGTTCATTTCGTACCTGTAGCCCAATGGGAATAACCCCCGACTTCACATATTCGATTAAAAAATCTGCGTGTGCCTCGGTCCTTATCAATTTCTTCTTGAGGTTAATTAATTTCCCCAATTTTCTCCTTTACCTGATATTAGCATAATTTTACTGCCATTCTTAGTGTTGATAATTCTGTTAAGCTGATCATCGCTAAAACCAAAAGTCTTAAAATGGTCCATCGGCCCAGCCGTTCAACCTTGGCTATTACCGAAGTCAACAAAACTCACTCTCCAGCCCAACTGGACTGTTCTACTATATCTCAATAAAACAAGAGGGACCCAATACTACAGAGGAAGTGGGTACCAAGTAAGACAAAAGTCAAAAAAGAAACCTTCCTCTGAGACACAACATTAAGCATCCATATGCTTTACATAAGGAAACCCAGGCAAACAGTCACCAGCCTAAAAACAAACAAACAATAACCAGTATGTCAATAAATCAAATTTCTGCCCAATTCGGTAAAATAAAATGTATAAATCTTTATTAACCAAATTCATAAATGATTTTTACTAAAAAATCCTTATTAAAAACATGTTAATTCAAAAACACAGTAAAAACAATGCCGTACTTAAGTATCATAAAAGACAGAAAAATCAAGGATTTCATATATATCAGTACACAATCAAATAGATAAAAATATGATATTAAATTAGTCATAAAAGAAAAGTACGGGAGATAGAGAGAGAAGAAAAGTACATAAATCACTAGCACTATAAACAAATCATTGATTAAACCATAAGAGAAAAATGCTTCATATGGACTCAATTGCTTGTCATGATTCAATAATGCACACAGAGTACAAAGTGATCTTCTTCAAAAAAAGGGGCGTCAACGCATTTCGGTGGGTCTCTAAAATGTATAACCACCACCTTCCTCAGGACAAAAGGATTACTCCCCGTATCAACATAGGTCAAACAATGTGTCTGTGAAAATAATAAAAAAAGCATGTATGAATCGAAAAACACAAATAAACACATACAGATAATTTATACATATTGACACACTGGTCACATGCAACCACATACTCTCACTCACATTATTGCCACAAGGATCTGGAATACCTAATTACCTTGGTTTGTCTTCCAATATTAGACTAAAACCAATCATGGGCAATAGCCTCAATGCCTCCAAATCTTGTTACCTGAAAATAACATCATAACAATGTCAAATGAGTTCAGTGTATTATTCGTAACCGACTCCCACAACCTCTACACTAATTTCAAAATGCCAGAAAGGTACCTACCATAAGCGCCACAAGGCAAAAGGCGTTTATCAATATCACCCAACTGCCAATAATGAGTGATGATTCTGTTCACAATCCTGTTGAAAAGTATATACACACAAACAGAATCAGAACAACCTCCTTCCTCAAAGAAAACCTACATAAATCATGAGGAACTAGTGCTCAACCTACCTTTAGTAAATCCAAAATATATATTATTAAGCAGCCAGCTTATTTAGTAGACAAACTCAACTCGACTAGTTTAAGTTGTTATCAGCACTCCCATCAGCCCTCCAGATTTAGCTTCATGGATTGTCTGTGCTCAAAATTCGCCAAGACTCCCACACACTGGATATTCGGATATCTGTAACGCAAACAGAACTGATCAAACCCCAGACCACAGTAATGTCGGGGTCATAGCCTTAATTCATGACACCGTTAGCCCCAAGTCTCTAGCCCAAAGCGATAACCAAACCACCATATGAAACCCTATAAGATCCCTCATTTACCTTATCATAACCCCGTTCCTACTGAAAATAATTAAACATACTAAACACGCCCGGGTCGACCAATAACCGCCACACGACCTCGAACTCTCTAATGCAGTCTAAAATCCCCTTACCTCCTCAAACGAGTATCATTCCAACAGCGGCGGGGTCTCTGCCTCCGCACGTCAGCAACAGGACAAATGAAGTCTGACCTCTATTTGTACACTTAAACTCCTTCCGTCGGGAATTCATTCCACCTGACTCCAAGCGTACGATCACATGATACCTCCTACAATAATCGACGCCATTTTGAGCTGATTACCAACTCGTCCGCCATCTTACAGTGGCTAATGGTAATCAAAAATACTAACACCCATTAAGAGTCATACTATATTTGATAAAAATCGAAAAAATCCACAATCGTAAAAGTCAACATTACTACCAATTCATTTAAATCATCGCTTCCCTATAACCGCATACCTAAAGAAAAATATCTCAGAAAACTGCAAAGAATATCATCTGTAATCAGATCGCCCCAATAATCCTGTCCCATTCCTCTTTTGAGTTTAAACCATTTCGTACAGTATTCAATCTAGAAATAAACCACTGTTCACGCGACTTCCTCTTAGTTTGCATATTTCCACCTCGTCTGCCAATAAACACTTTCTCAAGAATGAACCACGTAAACTCGTTTTCACTATGTCCCTTTTCAATAAAATGGGTTACCAGAGGGGCATTCAATTTCCTTGTTTTAATAGCCGATCTATGTTCCTGTATTCTAACCCTCAATTCCCTACCAGTCTCTCCTACGTAATATTGATCGCAGGGACATTTAAGCAAATATACAATATTCTTACTTCTGCAATTATTGAGACTTTTAGATTTGATAGTACAGCCATTTACCTGAATTTCTTTTGCCAGTAGGCATTGGCTACAAACATTACATGAACCACATTTCACATTACCAACTGGTATTGTGTTAGTAATGGTCTGTTGAGTACACCGCGAATCCTCACGGTAAGTATTAACCAACAAATCCTTCAAGTTTTTATTCTTCTTAAAAGCAAATAAAGGTTTTTCTAACTTATTAACTTCATCGTGATTCAGTATGTGCCAGTTCCTATTAACAATATTTTTGATTTGATTACTTATATTTGAATATTTGCTCACGAATACCACCATTTCCATGGGTTTTTTCTCTTTCGGAATTTTATTGATCTTTGCATCACGATCATAAAACCTAGCTCGTTTAAATGAGTGGGTAATAAGTCTTTTCGGGTACCCTCTAGCCTTAAACTTCTCCTTGAGAGCTGTTGAGTGTTTATAAAAATCATCCAAATCTGAACAATTTCTTCGTAAACGGAGGAATTGACTAAAAGGTATATTTTCTCTTTGTGATTTGGGGTGAAAGCTAGAAAAATGTAGTAAAGTGTTCTTCGCCATTGGTTTAACATAAAGTTCCACCGCTAAATGTCTATCTCTAGCTAAAATCGAGATATCTAGGAAATCCACCTTCTCCCTACTGTGTCTAAGAATTTTAACTGAGGCTAGAGATAATTCTGTTATTTGTGAAGAGGAATTTAGATTCTTGAACAACCTTAACCCACGTACACCTGCCTTGTACGGCCTACCTAAGGTCCATAAGAATTCCGTTGACCCTCCGATGCGTCCTATAGTTAGTAGTATCGATTCACTGCTCGAACCGATCAGTAAATATGTGGACCATTTTTGCGCCCTTGTGTATGCAGTCAGAGATCTTATGTTAGAGACTCGCGCATTTTATTTCCTTGATTGAAGGAAAAGAGTTCTGTGGAGAGACTCAGTGTCTGGTTACTCTAGACATTGAGTCTCTCTACACAAACATCCCACAGGAAGATACAATACTGGTTGTGGGTGCGGTGTTGGATAATATTGATCTAGGTGGTGCTGACAAAGATTTTATTGTTGACTGTGTTAGATTGGTACTTATGAACAATATTTTTCTGTTCAAAGAGGAATTATTTAGACAAAGGAAAGGGACCAGTATGGGAGCTACATGTGCGCCCAGTCTGGCCTGTCTGTATGTTGGACAGTTTGAACTAAAACATATTTTTAATGAATTAGCCCCTTTTTTTGAAAATGTAGCGGGCTGGTACCGCTACATTGACGATATTTTTTTCATTTGGGATGGAGAGACTTAACAATTAGAAGAATTTTTAGTGTGGCTAAATTTAGGGGATGCTAATCTGAAATTCACCCATTCTTACAGTAGGGAGAAGGTGGACTTCCTAGATATCTCGATTTTAGCTAGAGATAGACATTTAGAGGTGGAACTTTATGTTAAACCAATGGCGAAGAACACTTTACTACATTTTTCTAGCTTTCACCCCAAATCACAAAGAGAAAATATACCTTTTAGTCAATTCCTCCGTTTACGAAGAAATTGTTCAGATTTGGATGATTTTTATAAACACTCAACAGCTCTCAAAGAGAAGTTTAAGGCTAGAGGGTACCCGAAAAGACTTATTACCCACTCATTTAAACGAGCTAGGTTTTATGATCGTGATGCAATGATCAATAAAATTCCGAAAGAGAAAAAACCCATGGAAAAGGTGGTATTCGTGAGCAAATATTCAAATATAAGTAATCAAATCAAGAATATTGTTAATAGTAACTGGCACATACTGAATCACGATGAAGTTAATAAGTTAGAGAAACCTTTATTTGCTTTTAAGAAGAATAAAAACTTGAAGGATTTGTTGGTTAATACTTACCGTGAGGATTTGCGGTGTACTCAACGGACCATTACTAACACAATACCAGTTGGTAATGTGAAATGTGGTTCATGTAATGTTTGGAGCCAATGCCTACTGGCAAAAGAAATTCAGGTAAATGGCTGTACTATCAAATCTAAAAGTCTCAATAATTGCAGAAGTAAGAATATTGTATATTTGCTTAAATGTCCCTGCGATCAATATTACGTAGGAGAGACTGGTAGGGAATTGAGGGTTAGAATACAGGAACATAGATCGGCTATTAAAACAAGGAAATTGAATGCCCCTCTGGTAACCCATTTTATTGAAAAGGGACATAGTGAAAACGAGTTTACGTGGTTCATTCTTGAGAAAGTGTTTATTGGCAGACGAGGTGGAAATATGCAAACTAAGAGGAAGTCGCGTGAACAGTGGTTTATTTCTAGATTGAATACTGTACGAAATGGTTTAAACTCAAAAGAGGAATGGGACAGGATTATTGGGGCGATCTGATTACAGATGATATTCTTTGCAGTTTTCTGAGATATTTTTCTTTAGGTATGCGGTTATAGGGAAGCGATGATTTAAATGAATTGGTAGTAATGTTGACTTTTACGATTGTGGATTTTTTCGATTTTTATCAAATATAGTATGACTCTTAATGGGTGTTAGTATTTTTGATTACCATTAGCCACTGTAAGATGGCGGACGAGTTGGTAATCCACTCAAAATGGCGTCGATTATTGTAGGAGGTATCATGTGATCGTACGCTTGGAGTCAGGTGGAATAAATTCCCGACGGAAGGAGTTTAAGTGTACAAATAGAGGTCAGACTTCATTTGTCCTGTTGCTGACGTGCGGAGGCAGAGACCCTGCCGCTGTTGGAATGATACTTGTTTGAGGAGGTAAAGGGATTTTAGACTGCATTAGAGAGTTCGAGGTCGTGTGGCGGTTATTGGTCGACCCGGGCGTGTTTAGTATGTTTAATTATTTTTAGTAGGAACGGGGTTATGATAAGGTAAATGAGGGATCTTATAGGGTTTCATATGGTGGTTTGGTTATCGTTTTCGGCTAGAGACTTGGGGCTAGCGGTGTCATGAATTAAGGCTATGACCCCGACATTACTGTGGTCTGGGGTTTGATCAGTTCTGTTTGCGTTACAGATATCCGAATATCCAGTGTGTGGGAATCTTGGCGAATTTTGAGCACAGACAATCCATGAAGCTAAATCTGGAGGGCTGATGGGAGTGCTGATAACAACTTAAACTAGTCGAGTTGAGTTTGTCTACTAAATAAGCTGGCTGCTTAATAATATATATTTTGGATTTACTAAAGGTAGGTTGAGCACTAGTTCCTCATGATTTATGTAGGTTTTCTTTGAGGAAGGAGGTTGTTCTGATTCTGTTTGTGTGTATATATGTTCAACAGGATTGTGAACAGAATCATCACTCATTATTGGCAGTTGGGTGATATTGATAAACGCCTTTTGCCTTGTGGCGCTTATGGTAGGTACCTTTCTGGCATTTTGAAATTAGAGTAGAGGTTGTGGGAGTCGGTTACGAATAATACACGAACTCATTTGACATTGTTATGATGTTATTTTCAGGTAACAAGATTTGGAGGCATTGAGGCTATTGCCCATGATTGGTTTTAGTCTAATATTGGAAGACAAACCAAGGTAATTAGGTATTCCAGTTCCTTGTGGCAATAATGTGAGTGAGAGTATGTGGTTGCATGTGACCAGTGTGTCAATATGTATAAATTATATGTATGTGTTTATTTGTGTTTTTCGATTCATACATGCTTTTTTTATTATTTTCACAGACACATTGTTTGACCTATGTTGATACGGGGAGTAATCCTTTTGTCCTGAGGAAGGTGGTGGTTATACATTTTAGAGACCCACCGAAACGCGTTGACGCCCCTTTTTTTGAAGAAGATCACTTTGTACTCTGTGTGCATTATTGAATCATGACAAGCAATTGAGTCCATATGAAGCATTTTTTCTCTTATGGTTTAATCAATGATTTGTTTATAGTGCTAGTGATTTATGTACTTTTCTTCTCTCTCTATCTCCCGTTCTTTTCTTTTATGAATAATTTAATATCATATTTTTATCTATTTGATTGTGTACTGATATATATGAAATCCTTGATTTTTCTGTCTTTTATGATACTTAAGTACGGCATTGTTTTTACTGTGTGTTTGAATTAACATGTTTTTTAATAAGGATTTTTAGTAAAAAGCATTTATGAATTTGGTTAATAAAGATTTATACATTTTATTTTACCGAATTGGGCAGAAATGTGATTTATTGACATACTGGTTATTGTTTGTTTGTTTTTAGGCTGGTGACTGTTTGCCTGGGTTTCTTATGTAAAGCATATGGATGCTTAATGTTGTGTCTCAGAGGAAGGTTTCTTTTTTGACTTTTGTCTTACTTGGTACCCACTTCCTCTGTAGTATTGGGTCCCTCTCGTTTTATTGAGATATAGTAGAACAGTCCGGTTGGGCTGGAGAGTGAGTTTTGTTGACTTCGGTAATAGCCAAGGTTGAACGGCTGGGCCGATGGACCATTTTAAGACTTTTGGTTTTAGCGATGATCAGCTTAACAGAATTATCAACACTAAGAATGGCAGTAAAATTATGCTAATATTAGGTAAAGGAGAAAATTGGGGGAAATTGATAAGGACCGAGGCACACGCAGATTTTTTAATCGAATATGTGAAATCGGGGTTATTCCCATTGGGCTACAGGTACGAAATGAACCGGTCTTTTTGTTGAGAATCGTAAGTTTCTGGAAACTTGGACCATGATTTCTAATAGATGCAGCCGAGATTGGATGCTTTTAATTATAGAGACAGCGCATGAACTTATTATTATAGAAAAAGAGGCTATAGACAAATTGGAGTTAGAACTACGTAACAATACCTCCTTAGAAGAAGCCAAAAAGAAACTAGAGGATATCAATAGAGATGTGGACGGGTATAGAGATTATCTTCTAAATAAAAAAACTAATAAACTAAAAAAGGATATGGAGAGATTCAAGCAGGAATTGGTTTATCCATTCCTAAGTGAGAATTATTACCAACAGAGGAATGAGTCTGGTTGGGACAGGGTACCTAGAAGACAGATTTATAATAGAGGTGGGAGAAAGCAGGTTACATTCTCAGAGACATCTGGCTCTAGTAGTGATGAGGAGTGTATGCCTAGAGAAGATGGAGGAGGCAGAGGTAGTAATAAGGAACATGTCCCTTTTTTAGATTCCCGCCCCAGGAGGCCCCAACGATTCAATGGGAATTTGGGGAGAGGTCAACCGAGTCGGGGCCCTCCTCCTCTACAAGAATATATTCGGACAAGAAACCAACGGTATTGGCGTCAAACAGAATACCAGTAATTAATCTTTCAGATAAAGTGTTCACTGAAACAGAAGTGGGTATATTGAGTAGAGGTTTTAGTTTTGTCCCGACTACTCAAGTTGACAGTTTCCAGTTAGAGAAAGACATGCGTGCGTTCTTTCGCAAAGTTAGACTTAAACGGTTCTTTGAGGGACGTGAACCTAGAGAGGATGCGAATGTCTCTGGTCTTAAGCCGAAATCTACTTTCACTCCGACACTTGCTATGGTAGGAAAGAATATTGAAGTGTTTGAAAAAGCGGTGGAAATGGGTATTTGCAATTTGTTGAGTTCATCCTCTAGTTATGTATCTCATAACATAAGTAAAGAAGAAAGGTTAGCACTGTCTCTGCTTAAAGATGATACTAATCTGACCATTAAACCCGCAGATAAGGGTGGTGGTGTGGTGGTGTGCAACACAGATGATTATAATACAAGAATGGATAGTCTTTTAAGTGTTACTGAACACTATGAGAGAGTCAGTGTTGGTTGTTTGGATAATGTTACACAAGAGTGTCTAAGAATTTTAACTGAGGCTAGAGATAATTCTGTTATTTGTGAAGAGGAATTTAGATTCTTGAACAACCTTAACCCACGTACACCTGCCTTGTACGGCCTACCTAAGGTCCATAAGAATTCCGTTGACCCTCCGATGCGTCCTATAGTTAGTAGTATCGATTCACTGCTCGAACCGCTCAGTAAATATGTGGACCATTTTTTGCGCCCTTGTGTATGCAGTCAGAGATCTTATGTTAGAGACTCGGCGCATTTTATTTCCTAGATTGAAGGAAAAGAGTTCTGTGGAGAGACTCAGTGTCTTTTTACTCTAGACATTGAGTCTCTCTACACGAACATCCTACAGGAAGATACAATACTGGTTGTGGGTGAGGTGTTGGATAATATTGATCTAGGTGATGCTGACAAATATTTTATTGTTGACTGTGTTAGATTAGTACTTATGAACAATAATTTTCTGTTCAAAGAGGAATTATTTAGACAAAAGAAAGGGACCAGTATGGTAGCTACATGTGCGCCCAGTCTGGCCTGTCTGTATGTTGGACAGTTTGAACTAAAACATATTTTTAATGAATTAGCCCCTTTTTTTGAAAATGTAGCGGGCTGGTACCGCTACATTGACGATATTTTTTTCAATTGGGATGGAGAGACTGAACAATTAGAAGAATTTTTAGTGTGGCTAAATTTAGGGGATGCTAATCTGAAATTCACCCATTCTTACAGTAGGGAGAAGGTGGACTTCCTAGATATCTCGATTTTAGCTAGAGATAGACATTTAGAGGTGGAACTTTATGTTAAACCAATGGCGAAGAACACTTTACTACATTTTTCTAGCTTTCACCCCAAATCACAAATCACCTTTTAGTCAATTCCTCCGTTTACGAAGAAATTGTTCAGATTTGGATGATTTTTATAAACACTCAACAGCTCTCAAAGAGAAGTTTAAGGCTAGAGGGTACCCGAAAAGACTTATTACCCACTCATTTAAACGAGCTAGGTTTTATGATCGTGATGCAATGATCAATAAAATTCCGAAAGAGAAAAAACCCATGGAAAAGGTGGTATTCGTGAGCAAATATTCAAATATAAGTAATCAAATCAAGAATATTGTTAATAGGAACTGGCACATACTGAATCACGATGAAGTTAATAAGTTAGAGAAACCTTTATTTTCTTTTAAGAAGAATAAAAACTTGAAGGATTTGTTGGTTAATACTTACCGTGAGGATTCGCGGTGTACTCAACGGACCATTACTAACACAATACCAGTTGGTAATGTGAAATGTGGTTCATGTAATGTTTGTAGCCAATGCCTAGTGGCAAAAGAAATTCAGGTAAAAGGCTGTACTATCAAATCTAAAAGTCTCAATAATTGCAGAAGTAAGAATATTGTATATTTGCTTAAATGTCCCTGCGATCAATATTACGTAGGAGAGACTGGTAGGGAATTGAGGGTTAGAATACAGGAACATAGATCGGCTATTAAAACAAGGAAATTGAATGCCCCTCTGGTAACCCATTTTATTGAAAAGGGACATAGTGAAAACGAGTTTACGTGGTTCATTCTTGAGAAAGTGTTTATTGGCAGACGAGGTGGAAATATGCAAACTAAGAGGAAGTCGCGTGAACAGTGGTTTATTTCTAGATTGAATACTGTACGAAATGGTTTAAACTCAAAAGAGGAATGGGAAAGGATTATTGGGGCGATCTGATTACAGATGATATTCTTTGCAGTTTTCTGAGATATTTTTCTTTAGGTATGCGGTTATAGGGAAGCGATGATTTAAATGAATTGGTAGTAATGTTGACTTTTACGATTGTGGATTTTTTCGATTTTTATCAAATATAGTATGACTCTTAATGGGTGTTAGTATTTTTGATTACCATTAGCCACTGTAAGATGGCGGACGAGTTGGTAATCCGCTCAAAATGGCGTCGATTATTGTAGGAGGTATCATGTGATCGTACGCTTGGAGTCAGGTGGAATGAATTCCCGACGGAAGGAGTTTAAGTGTACAAATAGAGGTCAGACTTCATTTGTCCTGTTGCTGACGTGCGGAGGCAGAGACCCCGCCGCTGTTGGAATTATACTCGTTTGAGGAGGTAAGGGGATTTTAGACTGCATTAGAGAGTTCGAGGTCGTGTGGCGGTTATTGGTTGACCCGGGCGTGTTTAGTATGTTTAATTATTTTCAGTAGGAACGGGTTTATGATAAGGTAAATGAGGGATCTTATAGGGTTTCATATGGTGGTTTGGTTATTGTTTTGGGCTAGAGACTTGGGGCTAGCGGTGTCATGAATTAAGGCTATGACCCCGACATTACTGTGGTCTGGGGTTTGATCAGTTCTGTTTGCGTTACAGATATCCGAATATCCAGTGTGTGGGAATCTTGGTGAATTTTGAGCACAGACAATCCATGAAGCTAAATCTGGAGGGCTGATGGGAGTGCTGATAACAACTTAAACTAGTCGAGCTGAGTTTGTCTACTAAATAAGCTGGCTGCTTAATAATATATATTTTGGATTTACTAAAGGTAGGTTGAGCACTAGTTCCTCATGATTTATGTAGGTTTTCTTTGAGGAAGGAGGTTGTTCTGATTCTGTTTGTGTGTATATACTTTTGAACAGGATTGTGAACAGAATCATCACTCATTATTGGCAGTTGGGTGATATTGATAAACGCCTTTTGCCTTGTGGCGCTTATGGTAGGTACCTTTCTGGCATTTTGAAATTAGTGTAGAGGTTGTGGGAGTCGGTTACGAATAATACACGAACTCATTTGACATTGTTATGATGTTATTTTCAGGTAACAAGATTTGGAGGCATTGAGGCTATTGCCCATGATTGGTTTTAGTCTAATATTGGAAGAAAAACCAAGGTAATTAGGTATTCCAGTTCCTTGTGGCAATAATGTGAGTGAGAGTATGTGGTTGCATGTGACCAGTGTGTCAATATGTATAAATTATCTGTATGTGTTTATTTGTGTTTTTCGATTCATACATGCTTTTTTTATTATTTTCACAGACACATTGTTTGACCTATGTTGATACGGGGAGTAATCCTTTTGTCCTGAGTTAAGTGGTGGTTATACATTTTAGAGACCCACCGAAACGCGTTGATGCCCCCTTTTTTGAAGAAGATCACTTTGTACTCTGTGTGCATTATTGAATCATGACAAGCAATTGAGTCCATATGAAGCATTTTTTCTCTTATGGTTTAATCAATGATTTGTTTATAGTGCTAGTGATTTATGTACTTTTCTTCTCTCTCTATCTCCCGTTCTTTTCTTTTATGAATAATTTAATATCATATTTTTATCTATTTGATTGTGTACTGATATATATGAAATCCTTGATTTTTCTGTCTTTTATGATACTTAAGTACGGCATTGTTTTTACTGTGTGTTTGAATTAACATGTTTTTAATAAGGATTTTTAGTAAAAAGCATTTATGAATTTGGTTAATAAAGATTTATACATTTTATTTTACCGAATTGGGCAGAAATTTGATTTATTGACATACTGGTTATTGTTTGTTTGTTTTTAGGCTGGTGACTGTTTGCCTGGGTTTCCTTACATATATGTCTTTACACAGCGCTGTATTTATATTGATAGTCATCCAGCTTACACTCAATGGGCTCATTTTGTAATAATGTTGTGCTTAGTGTGACTAATGCTTGAGGTTGTGCAGTAACAGCAGCTACATACAACTCAGCATTGATGCTATTAGCCACATGTGCTGTGTCAGCTAAACACGGGGCTGGGGACACATGATGTAGCAGTGTACCATAGGACATACACATAGTCAGATTTAGATTTGACAGTAGTTATTATGTACATCCTGTCTACATGAATCACTACAGGAGGTCAAGGTGTCTATGCATATCACTTGTGCATTAAGCTGTTTTTACAGTCCTGTCAATGTTGTGCCTGTGTTAGTCATTATGTAAGCTGTTACACACATCTCATCTCTGACTAATTTTTACATGTGTCCCTTGCCAGAATACGTAGGAGACAACCACCTGTGTAGCAGCCTTTCCCAGAGCTGGAGACAATGGAGGATACTAACATCATTAAGAAATTCCGTCTGAATTGCCTTACCCTTCAAGAGCTATGTGCTCAGTTGTAGCCCCATTTGAGGCCTCACAGAACATATCCAACAGCTTTGACACCAACAGTAAAGGTGATGGCCGCCCTGCATTTCTTTGCCACTGGGTCGCCATCGCAGGTGGGATATCTCAACCTATATTCAGCATGGTGTTGCATGATGTCCTGTCCGCATTGTTGACCTATAAGGACAGCTACATTCACTTTCCAAGGAGACATGAATTGGCAGATGTGAAGGGGGAATTTTATGACCTTGGTCATATACCTAATGTTGTTGGAGCCATTAATTGCCCTCACATTGGCCTTGTTCCACCACAGGCACGTGAGCACATCTACCATAACAGGAAGCATTACCATTCAATAAATGTGCAAGTGGTATGCCAAGCGGATCTGATTATCTCCCACGTCTGTGCCAAATTTCCGGGTTCTGCACATGACTCCTACATACTGCGTAACAGCGTCATCCCACACTTGATGGAAAATCTGCATCCGGAGCGTGCATGGTTTGTTGGTGAGTGAGCTGTGTCACGTAGTGTGCTGTATGTGTGACATGCTGGTCTCCTCAAATATTTCTATTACAAACTTGGTCTGTGTTTCTCACAACTAGGTGACTCTGCGTATCCCAACCAGCCTTGGTTGCTGAGCCCACTGAGGAATCCAAGGACACCAGAGAAAGTCTGCTTTATTGATGCCCATGGGAGGACACGTCGTGTAGTGGAGCGTGCTTGTGGACGTCTGAAAGCTAGATTTAGGTGTCTGGACAAGAGTGTTGGTGCACTACTCTACTCTCCCCAAAAGATGTGCCAGATCATAGTTGCATGCTGCATACTCCACAACCTGGCCTTGCGCAAAGAGAGCCCCCTGATTCTGGACGATGATGATCAGCAGATGCCCCCCACTGCAAATCCACACGTGCCCAGTGATGATGATAGTGGTGATGAGGAAGGTCTTGACCTGGGTCAACAGCTCATCGCCAACTACTTCCCATGAGTGTAAGTTACCATTGAGCAACTATGACTGTGTCTGTTTGCTTTGCTGTTAGTGCCGAAGCATAGATGATGTGTTGGGATGCTGGCTGTTGTTGGCACACTGCTAAGGGCTAATGTGTGTGGCACAGTGTTTTTGTTTCAACTTACCTCATGTCTATGTTGATGATGTTGGTCAGTGTCATGTGGGATGACTATTGTACTGTGTAGACTAGTGGTGTGTTGTTGCTGTAATGCCATCATATGACAACTCAATGTCACCTTCTTGTGTCTTTCTAGGTTCCTCCGTCCCATCAATGTCTCGTCACAATCAAAGCATGTGGTACATTTGAATCAGAGTTAACATTGTACATACTGTAATAAACATGGAACTGACACAAAGGCATAGGTTTGTAAATTGTGTTTATTTTCTATTAGTTTGTGTTAAATTTAAAGTGAATGAAAAGTTAGTTGTGCATACTGAGTGTATGAGTTGTCAGTGATGGTAACAGAGACAAATAGAGTAGTCACCACAATAATGGAATTACACAGTCCAACAAACTCCTGCCATCAACATGGCAATGTGGGATTGGATAATCAACAAAGTCAATGTTCAGTGCAACACTGGTGACATCATGGCAGGCTCAGCGACTTGGCTTTCGTTGGTGCTTTGCCATGTGATTCTCCTGTGGTGTTTCTCGGACGTCTCCTCTTGCGTTTGGCAGTGGGGGCCTCTGCTGCAGACTCAGAGGTGTCTGAGGAGTCATTGTCTTGCAGCTCACCCCTCTCTGTGGCCGCAGCTGAGGTGGTTGGAGTATCAGCAGGCTGGTCACTGGAGGGTGGGTGAGCCGTCATTTGAGCAGCATGTATGTCCCTCAGAACACCCACAAGCTGGCCCTTGAGATCTACAAGTTGCCCCATTTGGGTGTCCATGGACCTCTGCAGCAGGCGGAGCTCACGCAGTTCCTCTACAACCTGGCCCATCTGTCCCTGGTTCTGTTGGTACGCACCAAGGACTCTTGCGACAGTGGCCAGGGCTTCTGTCTCAGTGTCCTCATGTGATTGTCCCCCAGTTGCCCTCCCACCTGCCCTGCTGACACGGACCTGTGGCGTTGGCTGTACATGCACCCACACACTGTCCCCGGCATCCTGTGCTTGGGTGGTGGTGTTGTTAACCACTGAGCCAGGGACAGTGTTGCAGGCAGCAGTGGTGATGGTGGAGGTGGCTGCAGCACAGGTTGTTGGAGCAGGGGTCAGCATAGTTGTTGTCGCTGCTGTGTTGATAGTTGTGGTGGTGGGGACAATGAGGCCCTGAGACGGAGTGCGCCCTGGCAGTCCTGAGGGACCGGGTTGTTGCAACTCATCCGAGAAACGTAAAGAATCAGCATCAGAGAGTTCATGTTCCAGGGGGGAAGACTTGCTCTGCTGGTTGGTGGTGTTCTCGCCAGCTGTTGATTGTGAATCTCCTGGTGAACAGAGGTTAGATTGTCAGTTAAGTACACTCCACAACCTTGGTGACCCAGTTTTGGATGTTTTAGTTGATACGCCAAACCTTTTACATTGCAATCACTTGGTATTGGTAAAAGATTAACAGCATCATGACATGATGTAGAGGTACATACATTACTTGTTATTAGTGTGACATGTAAAAAACAACCCTTTGACATGTACAGATAGTGTGTTTACAAGGACATGCCATCATCTAGCAACTTGGTGCACTTCCACTTTGATTTATGCTGGGATATTGTAGACTTATCTGAGAATCTGTTTCAGCTATGCCAAAACTTCCTAATTTCAGTTGTCATTTTTGTTTTGAAATCATGTGGTTTTCTTTGTTTGACAGATAGTCCATGCATGTGTTGTGTTCATATGAGCCTTCATGCTTTGAAACCATGTGACTCACATATTGCATTGTATGCTTTGCATGATTGGGCCCTGACTTTATTTGCATGGGACTTTGTGATTCAAAGTGTGATTTATGTGACATTTACATAGGCTTAGCTGTGTGCACACTGGATGTGACATATGGATCTGTACAGAGTTGGCTAACAAGTGAGGGATGTGGTGATCATATAGCTCCATGCACTCTGAGAAGGATGACAGGGTGCATGCGCTGACTACCTACCTGTTAGGTGGCACTGTGGAGGGAGATGGCTGCTACATGGTTCTTGGTGGGGAGGGTGCTCCATGCTGTTTGGGAGGGAGGCCAGAGGGCCATGTGGGAGTTGTGGTGTTGTTGTTAGGTCCCAAAAACACTCTCCATAGGGAGCTGACTACCTACCTGTAAGGAGGCACTGTGGAGGGAGATGGCTGACACATGGTTCTGGGTGGGGGGAGTGTTCCATCCTGCTCAGCTGTGAGGCAAAGGGGCCTGGTGGGAGTTGTAGTGCTGGCTGCCTGTCCACACACCCCATCCCTGTTGAGAAGGCTACCTACCTGTAAGGTGAAGCATAGCAAAGAAATGGCTGACACATGGCTCTAGGTTGGGGGAGTGTTCTATCCTGCTCAGCTATGAGGCCAGGGGGCCTGGTGGGAGTTGTAGTGCTGGCTGCCTGTCCCCACTACTCCCTCCTTGGTGAGAAGGCTACCTCCCTGTGAGGTGGATCAGAGGACGTTTATAGGTTATACATGGTTCTGGGTTGGGGGAGTGTTCCATCCTGCTCAGCTATGAGGCAAGGGGGCCTGGTGGGAGTTGTAGTGTTGGCTGCCTGTCCACACACACCCCTCCCTGTTGAGAAGGCTACCTACTTGTAAGGTGAAGCATAGCAATGAAATGGCTGCCACATGTTTCTGGGTGGGGGGAGTGTTCCATCCTGCTCA
Organism: Calotriton arnoldi; assembly: GCA_963921515.1. NCBI lineage: Eukaryota > Metazoa > Chordata > Amphibia > Caudata > Salamandridae > Calotriton > Calotriton arnoldi. The sequence continues at coordinate 145,424 of CAWUFW010013576.1, read as the reverse complement.
ACTGTGAGGCAAGGCTGCCTGGTGGGAATTGTAGTGCTGGCTCCCTGTCCATACCCTCCCTCCCTGTTGAGAAGGCTACCTCCCTGAAAAGTGGAGCAGAGGAAGGTAATAGGTTACACATGGCTCTTGGGTGGGGGAGTGTTCCATCCTGCTCAGCTGTGAGACCAGGGGGCCTGGTGGGAGTTGTAGTACTGGCTGCCTGTACACATCCCCCATGGACATATTGCTAGCTACATTTGGGGTGAATCATAGGAAGGAAATGGTAGATATGTGAGACATGTGTTGGGAAGAGTGTGTTGTACATAAGTGCATTCAGGTATAGAAAGTGTAGCCTTATAGTTGTGCAAGACAGTACATGGCAGTGTGATGGGATACATTTGTTGGTACTTACCAGTCTCCACTCCCCAGCTATTTCTGGTAGACTATCTGGATGCAGGATGGCAAGCACCCTCTCCTCCCATTCAGTGAATGTTAGTGGTGGAATGGTAGGACCACCGCCAGTCCTCTTAGCCACCTCATGGTTCCTGTTGGAACTGTATTTCACCCTGGTCTTTAGGTCATGCCACCTCTTCTTGATGTCACGCAATGTGCGCAGGGTGGTCCCTACTGCATTGACTTTGTTGACTATCCTTTCCTACATTTGATTTTTTCTGACTAGTGGGGTCTGTTGGACCATGCTTCCAAACAAATGTGGTTCTACTCTAATTATCTTGTCTACCATCACTGACAACTCATTGTCTGTGAATTTAGGCATTTTTTTTCTGGGACATGGTGTGTGATGTGCAAATAAGTGACAAGTGCAGGTAAGAAGGTGGTGGTGGAGATGTGTGAGATGTGTGTTTGAAGTGTTGGTGTGGGTGGTTGCGATGGTGTAATGTGTGATGATTTGCCTCTCCTTTCAGCTGTGGTGTATGGCTCTTCACGGCTGGAATTGTGCAAAGGATGATGGTCAGGGAGGGGTTGGTTTTATACTCAGCTATGTGGGTGTGTATAAATGAGGACTGCCTGTCAGGTGTATTTTCCATGTTGACTAGGGTTTTCATTGGTTTTCAATACATTGGGGGGGTGTCATTGGGGCGTGTCAGATGTGTTTGAGGGCAGCGGAAACAACAGGCACACTTGGAGGCCTTGTTGTGTAGTTGTATTCGACCCCCATTCATCTTTTCGCGCGACCGCTGCGGTCGTAACGCAATGATCGTTACGCCTGCTCCGCCATCTCATCATAATTTCACTTGCGGTCATTCCATGTGAGGATCGGCCTTTTTGAAGCATTCCGCTGCTCTTCGGCCCGCCGCGGTCGGAATTTCTGTTTTTCCGGATGTGGCGGATGTTTTTTTGTGTAATCCGTCCGCCGCGGTCGGAATTTACATTCATTGCATCATAATGCCACCCCCGTTTTTTCCGCGGAACATGCAGGTGTTTTTTTTCCAGAGGCACGGCGGTCAGAGGGCTTTTCCGTCCGCCATCGTAATGAACCCCTTAGTCTCTAGCTGGCAGCACGATTGGGCTATAGTCCATACTTCTGGCTGTGACTACTTGCCTCCTGACTCAGGGCTCGTCCATCATTCATGCCTCCTTGGATATGAGGCGCCTGGCTTCTTTGTTCTTGTGGGGCCTTGATTACTGGCTCTTGCCTTGCTGGTGTTTCATCCATGCAGGTGCTATACATGTCTATCTCGGGGTCGTCGGCATTACACATCACATCCTGGCCATTGCTCTGCTCGTTCCCTGCAGACCTGACCTTCTCGAAACAGGATATGTTCCTCAATACAGTAGACAGACTTTGTGGACCGTTACCATTGTCCCTTGGATGTTAGTGATCTCCCACACATTCTTTTTTAACAGAGTGCAGAACTACCATCCCGGGTGTCGATCTTCCATGATTATCCAGTTTCCAGCCATGAGGTCTGAGACAACTGCCCTCCTGTACTTGCTTGCTTTGGCGTTAGTTGCTCGCCCCTTCTCCCATGTGAACTGAATGTCAAATACTGTGGGACTCCAGCTGGTCCCAGCCGGAATGATGTCTTGAGAGCATCTCCTCATCAGTAGATCACTTGGTGTGCACTCTGTGGTGCTGTGTGGAGTCTGTCAATATGCCCTCAGGAACCAGTGCAGGCAGCACGTAGTGTCTTCTCCACACTCCACTCCAATCCTCAACGCCCTGTTCAGGGTGTGCATGAGGCACTCTGCCTCTCTGTTTGCCTGGGGCTACTGTGGTATTACCTTGTGATGCTTGATGTTTAGACTGTTGAGATATTACTGGAATTCTTGCCCCCGAATGGGGGGCCCATTATCTGTTTTGATCTCGTCGGGGATTCCTAGGAGTACAAATATTTTCTACAGTGCTGGCAGGACATGCCTGAATGCCAGGATTGCACCAGGTCTAACAAAGGGGAATTGGTGTGGCAGTCTACCACGACAGCTGTGTGTCAACCATCTGGAAAATTGCCAAATTCCATGCTCACTCATGACCACGGCATTGTACGGGGCTCTTCAGTAATCACGGGTGCAGTTGGTGGGTCTTCACTTGTGATGGCACAGGAGTGACATCCTCAGACTTTCTCATTGGCCAGTTTTTCCATGCTGGGAAGCCACATATTTTCTCTGAGGCGGGCTTTGGTCTTGGCGATGTCCTGGTGTCCTTGGTGTGCATGCCCACAGGCTTCTTGGCATCACAACCTGGCTTCCCAAGAGCAGCAAACCTTCCTCGCTCATGCTGAGTTTATCTCGCATTCTCCATAGGTTGCTCATCATTGTTTGTTCATCGGCCGTGAGGGTCTTTGTTCCATCCAAGAAGTTTCCCCATTGACATCCGAGAAGTGCCTCTGTTGCTTTGGATATGCTCACGTCCCCTTCAGGGGCTTCCGGGATCTTTTCTAGCGATAGTGCTTGGGGTCAAGCATTGTTGACTGTCATTCTTACGAAGTCCTTGGCCCCTCGTCTTCCTCCCTGGCACTGTCAACCATAGGTTTTGCTGGGTGCCTGTATAGTCGGCAGAGTTGTTGAGCCTGGTCAGTAAACCACCTCGGAGGAGTACGGTTGGAGCTGCATAGCCCATCGCTCGCTGAAAGGTGGTCCATTTCTGGCAGTGCCTGCAAAGAGGAGACTCAGAGGCTTGTGGTCGGTTACCACTTGGAACTTATGGCCACACAGATACAGGTGGAAATGTCTGCAGGCCCATCGAATCGCCAGCACCTTGTGCACTATCTGGGCATATTGTGTTTTGGTGTCGCAAACAGTGGTGCAAAACAGAGCTAGTAGTAGGTGCACAGGGGGTCGCAGTACGCCATCTTTGCATCCTCAAGAAGCGCATCCTTCACCATCCGGAATGTACTGTCCTTGTTGTCCCACACCCACAGACAGTTGTGCTTGGCCATGGCCCTGACGAGTTCTGTCTGTGTGGTCACGATGGGCATGAATCGACCACAGTCATTGGCCATCCCGAGGAAGCTCCTCACTTCCGATGCATTTTGTGGGACGGCCGCTGTGCGTATGTCATCTACCTTCTTTGGGTCGACCTACAGTTTGTCGTTCAAGAATCTGTATTTAAAGAATTAGAAAGTGTTGTCAAACTACTTGTCTTTTCAACATGACTTTCAGTCTCACGTGGTGGTCTCCCATGGAGTCAGAGTAGATCAATATGTCGTTGCTTACATTCAGCACACTGACTAACCCTGACAGGGTCTCTCCAATGATGTCATGCCCTGTAGTTAGTTAGTGTTTAAGGGGTTGGGTCTGTTTCCCTTTATATTTTCGTTTCTTTACCTTTGGCTTTTGCCGCTACCTTTCTTTTTCTGGTGCTGGGAGTATGTGGTACAGCAGCGATGGATTCCTGTGAACAGCCGGCGGGTATTTAATCCCCGCCCACCAGTACCTCTTTGCTTGGTTTCGTTTCTGGTTTTCGCCCCCAGAAAGACTTCACCGACAGCGTCTCCCGGATACACGCTGTTCCCTTTTCTTCTGCCCCTCGCTGGATTCGCTGGCCGGTTTCATGGATTCTGCGGCATTTTCGAATGGATTTCCTTGGTGAACCTATCGGGTACTCTCTTCTGCCCTTCGTTGGACTCGCTAGACAAAAAGTAACGCTGGTGAGGTAACGTTTTTTTTTTGCTGTTTCCCGTCTCTCGCCTTACGGAGGAATGGTCCATTTTTGTTACTTCTTCACTTCGTTGTGGGTTTTTTGGTGCTTTTCACGAAGCACAGTGTATTAGATCTTTTTGTTAAGGGATCCCTTATTTTTAGTATAGGAGGTGCAGGTTTTTTGCCATCTGGGCTTTTTTTCCCGCTAGGAGATGGTGGAACTAAATTAAAGGGTGGACTTTCAAGGATACAATATCATGATAACGTTTTACTGGGACTGAACCTGGTTTGCCTTGTCTACCCTCTATGGATTGAGTTGAACCTTGATTGCCTTGACTACCCTCTATGGACTGAGTTTTGCTTTTTAAAGGGGTAAGCAACACGGACAACACTTCCACAGTGAATAATTGTTTGGTGCTGTGTAAATGGTGTTTCGTTTCAATTCCTACTGTTAATAACTCTCTTCTTTTCTCCTTTTCAAAGCTGCCAGTGCTTTACCTGAGATCCATCGTCAGCCGGACAGGGGAGCATAGGACGGGTAGTCCACACCTCTTTTTTCTCTTCCCTTGTTTCCCCACCTTCTCCCGGTGCATTCTTCTACGTTTGCCTTTATATATTCAGGCGGCTGTGATTAGTGCACAGGTAGTGGAATGTGACATTCTTCATTCCTGCAGTGCTGGTTCTATATGTAAGTGGGGGCAGAACAAATGACACCCTGAAAGATTTCTGCAGTAGATGAAATCCCTAAGTTGAGGTGCCTCTATCTGTGGAGGCCCCCATGAGTAGAATATGTTGTTATATATCTGCTCACCTCGTCAAGCTCAAGCTGGTGGTAACCTGCATTGAGGTCGAGCTTTGAGAACCAGCGAGCTCCATTGAGGTTGGCCACTATTTAATCTATCGTGGGAGTGATGTGTTGTTCAGTATGTATTGTCTTGTTCAGGAGCTGCATGTCCACGCACAGTCTAATGGCTGCTGTCTGCTTGGGCTTTGGGGCTATCACAAGGCATGATCCCCATGGCGTAGGTCCAGTAATTTTTCAATCACCCCCAGCTGCTTAAGCTGTATTTTTTTTTTTTTTAGTCCTCATATCACCATGCCGTTTGCAAATCTTGGACCCTTTTAACACACTCTATCCGCCTCATGGCCCGTTGCAGTCGCTCGCGTTGAGCCTCCATCGCTCTGATCGCACCTCATGGGTCAACCCCAAGTACGATAACCTGGTGTAATCATAGGACAGTGATGTTTTGTTGCTAGACTGCCCCTCGGTGCCACCCGGCACCTAACCACCTATGACCTCCACATGATAAAATCATCCCATACCTCTGCCGTTCTTCTTAGTTTACATTCTGTCTCCATTCGACTCGTCCACTTAGCTACATTAAGCCACTCCATACCATGGGGGAGAGATGAATCGGTCCACCGTTTACAGATCTCCTGCCTGGCTGAAAGCAACAGATAGAAGACCAAGCCCCTTTGCTTACTGCTCAGGGTACTACTTGTAATTTGGTCCACCCCAAAAAGAACTAAAACGGAGTTCAGAACAATAGGTATCCCAATAATGCCCCTCATTGTACTTTCAACTACATTCCAATATTCCTTGATCTCAGGACATGTAAAGAAGATATGTTCATAATTGGCTTTTAGGCAGTCGCATCTTTTACACCTAGGAATAGGCTGCAGCACAAACTTAGCCATTTTTTGAGGAGTCCAATACAGCCTATTAATGGTGAAGAAATTATGTTGCTGAAGGTTTGTGGGGGTAACAACCAAATATAACAGATTCAAAGAGTCTTTCCATAGTGGTGGTATGTTCTCTCCCTGGAATACGTCTGTCCAAACTGCATGGGGTGCCACCAGTTTCTTATCCTCTGCCTCCAAGAATTGCCAATACCAATTGGCTACCTCCTTATTCTTTTGTCCAACATCCTGAAGAGAGGCCTCAAAGTCCCACACCCCTCCAATCTCCGAGGTGGATGTCGAAAACCAGAACATAAGCTGGATGTATTTAAAACTTGATAACCTGTCCCAGGTTTTTGCCCTCAACACCTCCCAGGGAAATAAACCCTCTACCGACATCAGATCCCCCCACGTGGATACCCCTGCCTCCCTTAATGAAAGGCTCAGCCTATCCTTCATACATCCTGGTGTACCTGGGGAGTCCCAAATTGGTGCAAATTCTAATTAATACCTAATGTTAAGCATCTTTCTTACCCCGTACCAGAGTCTTAATGCTGTCTTTAAGACCTTCAACCGTACTTTTTAAAAAAACGTTGGGGCTCCAAACTTATATAAAAAAGCTGTTGATCCGAACTCATTGATCATCTCCCCCAATAGTGATCCCCAAGTAGGGGAGTCAGGCTCTCCAAAAAGCATTCAAATGTTTTTAAATTGAAATGCCATGCATTACAAATTTAAATATGGGAGGGCCAATCCACCCTTCTTCAAACAACACCTAAGCTTTTTCCATGCCAGTCTTACACCACGGGAGGCCCAGATAAAGCTGGTTATTTTCCCCTGGATCTTATCAATAACTGCCTTCGGAAACTTAAGTGGGATGCTATTAAATAAATATGTCAGTTTGGGGAGGATGGACATCTTGACTAAATTCACTCTCCCATAAATAGTCAGAGGTAAATTCTTCCATCTAGATAGTGACCTATCCACCTCTCTGGCGACCCTCTTCAAATTACGCAGTGGGATCTCTTCGATCTGGTTAACTATAGCAGTTTCTAGATATGTTATCTCTGTACACACTCTCCCCCCCAATCCTCCATGTTCCAGCACATTACCTCTGTCTTAGAGATGTTCACTAAGTATCCAGACATAGCACCATTTCTTTTGTCAGCTGCTCTACCCTAGGTATTGTTTGGGTGGGATCAGAGGTGTATATTATCAGTTTGTCTGCGTATAACGCTATCTTGCTGCTAAAAGGAAGTGTATGAATAGGAACTATCTGGTCGTCTTTTTTCGTAATAGATGTGCTAGTGGTTCGATATTAAGAACAAACAGGAGGGGCGACAGAGGGCACCCCTGCCGTGTACCGCTTTGGATTTCAAAGCTTCTCGTCAAGGAACCGTTAAAGAGAATTTTGGCCGAGGGGTTTTCATATATCCTTCGGAATGTCGAGATTCAACCAGCGCTAAAACCAATTAAGTCTAGTACCGCCCACAGGAATGCCCGATCGAAAGCCTTGGCAGCATTGATTGTGACCACTTCAAGGGGGAATGAACGTGGAATGGCAGATCGATAATGCCAATTAAAGAAAGCGTTAGTTCTTGGATTTGTCTCTTCGGGACAAATTCTTTCCGGTCTGCGTGTATCAACTGAGGAGCTAGCTTTGCCAATATCCCTTCCAAAATATGACTGAAGATTTTGTAGTTGATATTAGCAAGGAGATTGGCCGATATGAGTCAGCCTTCCTCGTATCCTTCGCAGGTTTTAAGATCAGAACAATTGTGGCTTCCTTCCATGAACTTGGAATCGGCCCTTCCCCCTTATATATTGAGTTGAATAATAACTTCATTTCTAGGACAATTTTGTCCGTTATTGCTTTATAGAGCTCAACAGGTATTGCATCTGGTCCCGCTGCCTTCCCTTCCTTTATACGCAAGAGTTGCTCTCTGATTTCCCCCTCAGTGATTGGAGCATCCATACAGTTCCTGCCCTCCATTGTGATCTCCGGGAGTCCTACACTAGTTAACCATTCCTTTAATCTCCCCTCATCTGGATGCACCTCTTCTGTATACAGTTCAGAGAATAAGGAAACCAGGAGGGCCAGCATATCCTCCTCATTATTCGAAATATCACCCTGAGGGCTAATAATTAGCTCCCTGATATAATTCCGGGACCTCTCGACCATCGACTTCCAAGCTAACAATGCTCCGGCTTTTTCTCCATACTCGAATTGTTGCATACATCCCGTTGCCCACCGCTCTCAACACTTTGCCTCCAGGTTAATCCTGTAATTCAATCTAGCCTCCTCCAACTGGTTCAATATTCTCTTCTTGTCTCTATTACTCCTTACCTTTTGCTGCAGTTTAGCCTCTAACATCCCTGTAGGAGAGTAGGATCTGCCTCTTATGGTTACCCCCACTTTTTGCTGATGTCTCACTGTTTTTCGACTTTAGTCTGGCTGGGGTCCTGCTATCCAGGGCCCCAGCCTAGCTGCTTCCTCTCTAAATTGGTTCCATGTACCTTAAGTACACTTCAGATTGGATTCTGGGGTGCCCTTATAAGTCCCTAGTATATGGTATACTATGTACCCAGGGCATAGGTACCCCAGAGGCCTACCAGGGGCTGAAGCATGTATTGTGCCACCCCTGGAAGGCCATCCAAAATGACACCACAGGACTGCTACTGCAGCCTGAGTGAGGTGGTGCATGCACCCCTTACTGAGATATAGGTTCACTATATCTCACCTATCGCTGCACATAGAAACCTATCAGTCACCCCTATGGCAGGCCTTATCAATCCTGATGGCAGGGTGCTTGGTTATATGTGAGAGGGTGCCCATGCATGAGCAGAGCCCCTCTGCAGCCCTTGGAATCTCCTATCCGGGGTTGTCTGTGGTGCAGCCTGACCATATACTCTTAAGTGCATTATATCCTCGCGGTAAATGCTATCTTTGGGATGGCTGCACGGAAACATGTTGTGTTTGGTGTCAAACACCTTGGACTCATACCCCCACACCAGTAACTGGTGTGGGAGTATGATCCCACCCTTCTAGAGGGGAAGACATGACAGCACCGGTATACCCGGTACCAGCTAAACAGAGCCCTGGCATCACAAAATGGATGCTGCAGCCACAGACACGAGTCTGGCCTCCTGCTGCTGACCGAAACTCCAGCAGGGGAGGCCTGGACAATAGGTTTCCTGTCTCAGGGAGGTGTTACCACCTCCCAGACAGGCCTTAATGGATTGGGGCTGGGTGGGTGCACTCCAAGAGTGATTTGAAATCCTGCACTGGGGGCACATTTGGTGTCCTCGTGCATCCCCCAGTTCAAACCGGTTGCAGGGGCTGCCAGCCCCTGCTCTGGCGTGAAACTGGACAAAGGAAATGGGTGTAGCCACCCCTCTTTCCAAACCCTCCCATAGGTGGGTCCACAGAGTTAGTCCAACCCCTTCCTTAGGTATAAGTAAGGAACCCCTGGCAACAGGGCTTTAGATATCCCTGGACGAGACTCTGCAACTGAATCCTGGAACTTCGACGCTCTACTCAAGACTAGAGGACTGAAGAAATCTCCCTTGGGGTCAAGGAGTGACTCCCCTGCTTGGCAGACACCAACAAAACATTTGCCGGTCTGCATCTCCGAAGCTCCCGCCAGACTCCAAAGTACTTGCAGCCCAGGAAGAGGATTTCCAGACTTCTGAGAGGCCGACCCGAGTCCCCAGCAAAGCTGAGACCTGCAGCCCTCACGAGTGATGTGGAACCGGAACTGCTGGACACCGTGCACATTTGCTAGTGCATCAACTTCTCGAGGACTCTTGAAGTCCTGCTTTGGGTTGCTTGTAGCCCAGGCCCCGAGCACTATTTGCACCGAAGATTGTGAGCCTACACTCCACGAGTGTTCCGTGGGGCCGCTTCTTGCATTTCTGCTCAAGGCTCCTTTGCGATCCCTGGTCCGTCAACTGGTGGGTCCCTGTGACGGCAACTCTGATTTTCTTTTTGCGTTTCTGGTTGCTCCAGATGTGCCCTAACTCCCCACCAAGTGGTGAGTCCCTCAGACCTTCCTGGTCTGCACCAAAGCATCTTTCTCCTTTCTGCGTCGGTTGCTGTTGCCAAGGCTTGTTGTGTTTAATCCAGACACGAACACTGCAGCACTCAACATCCTTCATGGGACAGCTCAAATCCAGCTCCTGGTCATCATCGATGCCTCCTGGTCCTCGTGGCTGAAGAGTCAAGCTTCCCCTCTTTCACCTGAAGCACCCAACATCGGTGGGCATTCGACTATCGTGCCCCTGGTCACTGGCAAGTGACCCAGACTCTGTCCCCTCTGCTTTCAGGTTCTTCTCATCTCTGATCCAGGCTTGGATCTCTTCGGACACTTCGCATCTTCCCGGCAGCAGCACTTCTCTGCAGACTGCCATTGAAAACGACGACGCGACCCGACACCATTTGACACCTATGCACCCGGCTTCCCTGGGTGAGGTAACTTGAGTACTCTGGTGCTCCCGTGGGTGTTGACCCTAGAACTGTCTAAGTCCAAGAGTGTCCTTAAACTCTAAAACTCTTACCGCGACTTTCCCATAGACTTTAACGGAGCTCGCGGCTGTGTTCACACACTGCACACAGCCCCCGTCGGTCCCCTGTGTCACTACCTTGGGTGGTTCCTTGGGGTGCCAGCGATTCTACAGGCTCTAGGCCTTGTGTCTACTTAAGTCGTGGTTCTTATACCACTTTCTTAATATATGGTTTGGTATGCCCCTAGGGCTATTCGTATATTGTGCTATTTTACTGTGCTATTTGACTTGTAACTTGTGTACTTTCACCTCTAGCCTCATAAAGAGACTATTGGGTAGTGTTTAGTAATAAATACATATATTTTATATATATACCTGGTGTGGTTCTCCTTTCATTTGGTCATTCATGAGATTATAACTGGTAAAACAATAGCTTAACACTCCTTCAAGACTTAGCCTGAAGGCTGCTCTCCATAGCTACCACTAGGATAGCTTTCAATAAAGGTTGTCTTTAAACCTATCATCAATAAAGGTCGATTGGACTGGTGCAAGGTGCCCACTATAACTAGTGGACAGCATATACCAGGCCAACTTCTCACATTGGTGGCAGCGGTGGGATTAAAGCTTGCCTTGTTTTACCAGATAATCTCAAGTGTGTGACTAACTGAAAACCACTAAAGGTACCTGAGGTACATATAAATTCAAGCTTAGAAATACAGTAAGTTCTACTGAACTTAGAGTTGTGTATCAAGGGCTTAGCACACCCTTTCTACAACTCAAGAGAGTTTAGTAGGCCACACTAGAGTAGGTAGTGCATACACCACACCTCACTAGTGATGTCTTCAAGGCCAGGAACCAGTGGGTCCCTGCCAGAAGCCAATGGGCTTCTACCATCCAAGTATGACAACCTCTCATTCTTGGAATTGAGAGCATTGTGCAAGACTAGGAAGCTGAAGACAGGCAAAAGTGCCAACACCCAATGTCTCATGGAGATACTTCTGTTGGATGATCTCAGAAGACCCCTAGGGTCTGAAGGGGTAGGCAGAGAGGGTGGGGAAGAAAATGAGGAAGGGCCCAGGGGTGAAGAAACCCAGGACCTGACCTCTGACACTGACCAGGAAGATGACAATGATCTTACCCTGGACAATCCAGCTCCTCCTGCAGATGAGGAGGAGGACCAGAATGGCCTCCTCTTTGTCCCACCAGGAAGAGTTGTGAGTGTGCCTAGAAGGTCAAGATCTCCTTCTCAGGAGTCTAACCATTCTGACACCTCAGTAGGGACCTCTGTTTCCTCTCATAGGAGGGAATCCTCTAATGAAAGGAAAGAGAGACTGCTCAAGTATGGAGAAGCTCAGCTTAGGATCAGAAGAGAGCAGTTGGCTATAGACAGGGAGTCCCTAGAGCTTCATAGACAAAGAAGAAAGTTGGGACTAGAGTCCCATGGTGGCAGCAACTTCCCTAGTGTTAGGGAAAGGTCTTATGACCATAGAAACCTAAACAAGATTGTCCCTCCCTACCAGAGTGGGGATGACATCCACAAATGGATTACTGCACTGGAAAGGGCCTGTAAAGTTCAGAGGGTCCCCCAGGAGCAGTGGGCAGCAATCTTGTGGCTCTCCTTTGCAGACAAAGGTAGAGACAAGCTCCTCACTGTAAGAGAAGAGGATGCTGATGATTACCAAGTCCTGAAGAGTGCCCTGATAGATGGGTTTGGCCTAACCACTGAGCAATACAGGTTAAAGTTCAGAGATACCCAAAAGGCACAGACACAGGACTGGGTGGACTTTGTAGATTGTGCTACTAAGGCTCTGGAAGGCTGTTTACTTGGCAGTAAGGTGTGTGACTTCAAAGGATTGTATAATTTAATCATGAGGGAGCAGATTCTTAATAACTGTCAAAATCAGTTGCTACATCAGTACCTGGTTGACTCTGATCTGACCTCTCCCCAAGAATTGGGAAAGAAGGCAGACAAATGGGTCAGAACCAGGGTGAAGCAGAAGGTACAGAACCAAGGTGGTGACCAGAAGAAGCAAGATTCCAAAAACTCTGACAAGGGTGGGGAAAAGGGTAAAGACCAGAAGTCTTCTCAAGGTCCCCAAAAATCTGCATTTGGGGGGGAATCCCAATCTACTAAAGGAAAAGGCCAAAAGAAACCTTGGTGCAAAATCTGTAAGCAGAGAACTCACTGGACCAGTGACTGCACCAAGTCCAAAGACTCTAATCCAGCCACCATTGCCCCTAATGCAACTGTTCCCCCTATTCCAGCTACAAATGGTGGTGGAAGTACTCAGAATAAGGGTTGAGTAGGGTTGACCCTGGGTACTGAGATGGGCTCTGGCCTAGTCAGAGTGCCAACTCAGGCTGTCCTAGTCTGTGATGGGGGCATGGATATATCCCCTTGGTGAGTCTCAATAATTTGGACAAATACAGACAGCAGCCTTTAATTAATGGAAGGGAGGCTTTGGCATTCAGGGACACAGGAGCAAGTGTCACCATGGTGACAAAAGATCTTGTGGATCCTGGGCAGATTATACTTGGTGAAATGTACCAAGTGACCAATGCTAGCAATGTCAGAACTGACCATTCTCTGGCAGTTGTTAACTTCTCCTGGGGAGGGGTAACTGGCCTTAAGAAGGTTGTGGTGAGTGCAGACCTACCAGCAGAATGCTTGCTTGGCAATGATCTTGAAACCTCAGCTTGGGCTGAGGTGGAGCTCAGGAAACATGCAGAAATGCTAGGGATCCCTGCACATGTCTTTGCTGTGACTAGGTCACAGGCAAAAATGTCAAAAGCTGAACAAGCCCTGGATTCTGGAATAATGGACCAGGTGCCTCCCAAGAGGAGGAGCAGTAGGGTTAAGGCAGTGCCTTCCCCCTTGGCTCAGGAAACAGATCAGTCTTTTGAGGCAGATGATCTCAGGCCTGAAGAAGGAACTGTCCCAGAGGAGCTTGAACCTGATCAGGTTGAGTTCTTGGGGACAGGGGGCCCTTCCAGGGCAGATCTAAGCCAGGAGCAGCTGAACTGCCCCTCTCTTGAACCCCTCAGACAGCAAGCTGCTGCTGAGGCTGCTGGGAATGCTAGTGGCACCCATAAGATATATTGGGATGATGGACTCCTATACTCAGAGAGTAGAGACCCCAAGCCTGGAGCAGCCAGGAGGTTGGTCATACCTCTGAAGTTCAGGGGCTTCCTATTGACACTAGCCCATGAGATTCCCTTAGCAGGTCACTTGGGCCAGAACAAGACTTGGGACAGAATTGTCCCTCACTTTCACTGGCCCCACATGTCTGAAGACACCAAGGAGTTTTGTCGCTCCTGTGTAACCTGCCAAGCCAGTGGGAAGGCAGGTGGCACCACAAAGGCCCCCTGATACCACTACCTGTGGTGGGGGTTCCCTTTGAGAGGGTGAGGATTGACATAGTTGGTCCCATGGATCCCCAAACAGCATCTGGGCACAGGTTTATCCTGGTGGTGGTGGACCATGCCACCAGGTACCCAGAAGCCATTCCCCTTAGGACCACTACAGCACCTGTGGTGGCAAGGGCCCTCCTGGGAGTTTTCTCAAGAGTGGGCTTTCCTAAGAAGGTAGTATCTGACAGAGATGCAAACTTTATGTCCAGTTACTTGACTGCAATGTGGAAGGAGTGTGGAGTGACTTATAAGTTCACCACACCCTATCACCCACAATGCAATGGTTTAGTTGAAAGGTTCAACAAAACCTTGAAGGGCATGATTAAAGGGCTCCCAGAAAAGCTTAGGCGAAGATGGGACATACTCTTGCCCTGCCTTTTATTTGCATACAGGGAGGTGCCTCAAAAGGGGGTTGGCTACAGCCCTTTTAAACTTTTGTTTGGCCATCATGTCAGGGGTCCATTATGTGTGGTGAAGGAAGGTTGGGAGTTACCTCTCAAACCCCCTAAACAGGACATAGTGGACTATGTACTTGGTCTCTGCTCCAGGATGGCTGAGTACATGAAAAAGGCAACCAAAAACCTTGAGGCTAGCCAGGAATTACAGAAAGCCTGGCATGACCAAAAGGCTGTGCTGACTGTTTACCAGCCAGGGCAGAAGGTGTGGGTGCTGGAGCCAGTGGCCCCAGCAGCCCTCCAAGACAAGTGGAGTGTCCCCCATACCATTGTTGAACAGAAGGGAGAGGTTACCTATCTGGTAGACCTGGGAACTCCCAGGAGCCCCCACAGGGTGCTCCATGTCAACAGGCTGAAGCCATATGTGGACAGGGCTGACATGGGCTTGCTCATGGCAACTGATGAGGGACAGGAGGAGGAGAGTGACCCTCTCCCTGACCTGCTCTCACAGAACCCTGATGATGAGTCAGTATATGGTGTAGCCTTGGCAGGCAGCCTCACTGCCCAGCAACAAACTGATTGTAGACAGGTGCTCAATCAGTTCAGACACATGTTTTCTCTGACTCCAAGTCAGACCACCTGGTGCACTCATGAAGTGGACACTGGGGACAGTCTGCCTGTTAAAAGTAAGATTTACAGGCAACCTGACCAAGTCAGGGACTGTATCAGGACAGAAGTCCAGAAAATGTTGGAACTGGGTGTCATTGAGCCTTCAGATAGCCCTTGGGCTAGTCCAGTAGTCCTGGTGCCTAAACTCACACTAAAGATGGCAAGAGAGAGATGAGGTTTTGTGTGGACTACAGAGGCCTCAATGCAGTCACTAGGACTGATGCCCATCCAATCCCCAGGGCAGATGAGCTAATAGACACTTTGGCCTCAGCCAAATATCTAAGCACATTTGACCTGACAGCTGGCTACTGGCAGATCAGACTAGCTGATGATGCAAAGCCAAAAACTGCATTTTCTACCCCTGGTTGGCTTTACCAATTTGTGGTGATGCCCTTTGGTTTGAAGAATGCACCTGCCACTTTTCAGAGGTTGGTGAACACAGTCCTTACAGGTCTGGAAGCCTATAGTGCAGCATATCTAGATGATATTGCTGTCTTTACCTCCACCTGGGAAGATCACCTGGTCCACCTCAGAAATGTTTTGGAGGCCCTGCAGAAGGCAGGCCTCACTATCAAGGCCACTAAGTGCCAGATAGGGCAGAGTCAGGTTGTGTACCTGGGCCACCTTGTGGGTGGAGGCCAGGTTCAACCATTGCAGAGCAAAATCCAGACCATCATGGACTGGGTTGCTCCCACTACCCAGACTCAGGTGAGAGCCTTTTTAGGCCTGACTGGGTACTACAGAAGATTTGTCCAGGGGTATGGATCAATAGTGACACCCCTGAATGACTTAACCTCTAAGAAAATGCCCAAAAAGGTTCAGTGGACAGTTAGCTGTCAAAAGGCATTTGATGACCTGAAGCAGGTCATGTGCACTGCTCCCATTCTGCAGAGTCCTGATTACTCCAAGAAGTTAATTGTGCAGACAGATGCATCTGAGTTGGGGGTAGGGGCTGTACTATCACAGTTGAATGATGAAGGTCAGGATCAGCCAGTAGCTTTTATTAGCAGAAGGCTGACCCCCAGAGAGAAACGTTGGTCAGCCATTGAGAGGGAGGCCTTTGCTGTGGTTTGGGCTCTGAAGAAGCTGAGGCCATACTTGTTTGGCACTCACTTCATTGTTCAGACAGACCATAAGCCCCTCTTATGGCTAAAACATATGAAGGGGATGGACTATACAGTGGAACATAGACCTGGGAGTAACCATGCCAATGCAGATGGACTCTCCAGATATTATTTCCACTTAGAACATGAAGATTCAACTGGTCAAGGTTAGTTTAATGTCCCTGCGTTTGGGGGGTGGGGGGGTTGTGTAGGAGAGTAGGATCTGCCTCTTATGGTTACCCCCACTTTTTGCTGATGTCTCACTGTTTTTCGACTTTAGTCTGGCTGGGGCCCTGCTATCCAGGACCCCAGCCTAGCTGCTTCCTCTCTAAATTGATTCCATGTACCTTAAGTACACTTCAGATTGGATTCTGGGGTGCCCTTATAAGTCCCTATTATATGGTATACTATGTACCCAGGGCATAGGTACCCCAGAGGCCTACCAGGGGCTGAAGCATGTATTGTGCCACCCCTGGAAGGCCATCCAAAATGACACCACAGGACTGCTACTGCAGCCTGAGTGAGGTGGTGCATGCACCCCTTACTGAGATATAGGTTCACTATATCTCACCTATCACTGCACATAGAAACCTATCAGTCACCCCTATGGCAGGCCTTATCAATCCTGAAGGCAGGGTGCTTGGTTATATGTGAGAGGGTGCCCATGCATGAGCAGAACCCCTCTGCAGCCCTCGGTATCTCCTATCCGGGGTTGTCTGTGGTGCAGCCTGACCATATACTCTTAAGTGCATTATATCCTCTCGGTAAATGCTAACTTTGGGATGGCTGCACAGAAACATGTTGTGTTTGGTGTCAAACACCTTGGAATCATACCCCCACACCAGTAACTGGTGTGGGAGTATGATCCTTCCCTTCTAGAGGGGAAGACATGACAGCACCGGTATACCCGGTACCAGCTAAACAGAGCCCTGGCATCACAAAATGGATGCTGCAGCCACAGACATGAGTCTGGCCTCCTGCTGCTGACCGAAACTCCGGCAGGGGAGGCCTGGACAATAGGTTTCCTGTCTCAGGGAGGTGTTACCACCTCCCAGACAGGCCTTAGTGGATTGGGGCTGGGTGGGTGCACTCCAAGAGTGCTTTGAAGTCCTGCACTGGGGGCACATTTGGTGTCCTCGTGCATACCCCAGTTCAAACCGGTTGCAGGGGCTGCCAGCCCCTGCTCTGGCGTGAAACTGGACAAAAGAAATCGGTGTAGCCACCCCTCTTTCCAAACCCTCCCATAGGTGGGTCCACAGAGTTAGTCCAACCCCTTCCTTAGGTATAAGTAAGGAACCCCTGGCAACAGGACTTTAGATATCTCTGGACGAAACTCTGCAACTGAATCCTGGAACTTCGACGCTCTACTCAAGACTAGAGGACTGAAGAAATCTCCCTTGGGGTCAAGGAGTGACTCCCCTGCTTGGCAGGCACCAACAAAGCATTTGCCTGTCTGCATCTCTGAAGCTCCTGCCAGACTCCGAAGTACTTGCAGCCCAGGAAGAGGATTTCCAGACTTCTCAGAGGCCGACCCAAGTCCTCAGCAAAGCTGAGACCCGCAGCCCTCACGAGTGACATGGAACCAGAACTCCTGGACACCGTGCACATTTGCTAGTGCATCAACTTCTCGACAACTCTTGAAGTCCTGCTTTGGGTTATTTGTAGCCCAGGCCCTGAGCACCATTTGCACTGAAGATTGTGAGCCTACACTCCACGAGTGTTCTGTGGGCCCGCTTCTTGCATTTCCGCTTGAGGCTCCTTCGCGATCTCTGGTCTGTCGACTGGTGGGTCCCTGTGAAAGCAACTCTGATTTTCTTTGGGCGTTTCTGGTTGCTCCAGACATGCCCTAACTTCCCACCAAGTGGTAAGTCCCTCAGACCTTGCTGGTCTGCACCGAAGCATCTTTTTCCTTTCTGCGTGGGTTGCTGTTGCCAAGGCTTGTTGTGTTCCATCCGGACACCAACGCTGCAGCACTCTACATCCTTCGGGACAGCTCGAATCCAGCTCCTGGTTGTCGTCGACGCCTCCTGGTTCTCGTGGCTGAAGAGTCAAGCTTCACCTCTTTCACCTGAAGCACCCGACATCGGTGGGCATTCGACTATCGTGCCCCTGGTCACTGGCAAGTGACCCAGACTCTGTCCCCTCTGCTTTCAGGTTCTTTTCATCTCCGAACCAGGCTTGGATCTCTTCGGACACTTTGCATCTGCCCGGCAGCAGCACTTCTCTGCAGACTGCCATTGAAAACGACGACGCGACCCGACACCATTTGACACCTATGCACCCGGCTTCCCTGGGTGAGGTAACTCGAGTACTCCAGTGCTCCCATGGGTGTTGACCCTAGAACTGTCTAAGTCCAAGAGGGTTTGGTCCTAGTCCATTTCTAAGTGTCCTTAAACTCTAAAACTCTTACCGCGACTTTCCCACAGACTTTAACGGAGCTCGCGGTTGTGTTCACACACTGCACACAGCCCCGTGGGTCCCCTGTGTCACTACCTTGGGTGGTTCCTTGGGTTCCCAGCGATTCTACAGGCTCTAGGCCTTGTGTCTACTTAAGTCGTGGTTCTTATACCACTTTCTTAATATATGGTTTGGTACGCCCCTAGGGCTATTCGTATATTGTGCTATTTTACTGTGCTATTTGACTTGTAACTTGTGTACTTTCACCTCTAGCCTCATAAAGAGACTATTGGGTAGTGTTTAGTAATAAATACATATATTTTATATATATACCTGGTGTGGTTCTCCTTTCATTTGGTCATTCATGAGATTATAACTGGTAAAACAATAGCTTAGCACTCCTTCAAGACTTAGCCTGAAGGCTGCTCTCCATAGCTACCACTAGGATAGCTTTCAATAAAGGTTGTCTTTAAACCTATCATCAATAAAGGTCGATTGGACTGGTGCAAGGTGCCCACTATAACTAGTGGACAGCATATACCAGGCCAACTTCTCACAATCCCGACTATTTCCTCCAATCCTCTCAACTCTGCTTTATCGGCCTTATTCTTAAAGGACACCTGACTTTGGCGTAGCCCTTGAGTATATGCTTTGAAAGTGTCCTAAATCACTTCAATAGAGGCCAAACGGGCATTATCCCCCAAAAAGGCGCTCGTCGTTTTTTTAGAGATACGACATCAGCACCTAGTAAGATAGACCTTTTTAATATCCATCTCGTATTATGGCTTGCCCCAATCCCCGTTTATGTGACCCAAACTGCAGCATGGTCTGATATATGCCTAGGGAATAGTATAACCGCTTTTATTTTCCCGGCCCAAGCTCTATCCACTAGTATATCATCTAACCTAGAAAAATTATTATATTTTTTGCTATGGAAGGTGTAACCACGCTTTTGCCCCTTTAGATGCCTCCATACATCTGCTAGGCTTAAATCATGTAACATGTGCTTAAGAGCCTGCCTTGTCCTCGGGGCTTGGGCCCCGCTCCTACTAGTGGACCTATCAAGATTTGGGTCCAAAAGAGTATTAAAATCTCCCCCAATTATTATAGGGGTGGTTACCCCTACTAGATTCCACTCCAAATTCACAATGTGCTGGGGGTCATCTATATTTGGACCATTAAAACCGGCACAAACAAATTCCCTGCAGAGCATTTAAGAGTTGCTAGGACCCACCTCCCTGAATTATCCATTTTGGAGGAAACAAGTTCGACCCCCACTCCCCTCTTAATCAATATCGCAACTCCCTTACAGTATTCTGCTTGGTCCAGGGCAGCGTAACTTTCAACCCATCTAAATTTGGTATAGAGGCCTCTACTTTCGCTCGCCATAAGGTGTGTTTCTTGTAGTATAACTACATGTGCATTGCTGTCCTCCAAGTATCTCATCACCAATCTCTGTCTTCTCTTAGATCCAAGACCATTTACATTCCATGTTAGGATGTGTAACTCTCTATCCCTCCCTACCATCATTCAAAAGTTCGGTGATCTTCATGTCATCTAGTAAACTAAATGCGATAATGTGCCTTGGTGATGTTGAGGACTTATATTTTTTCGTTTTTTTCCCACTGCTCCCCACCCAGTGCCCTAGACCCCCCCCCCTTCCCTCTTCACCCCATCTCTTTCCCGTGGGAACCCTCCCTTGACTATCAGGCATGCTGCCTGTGGGGCTACCCAATGAAGAAGAAATAATTTCAATATATTTAATGCAGTGAATCCCCCCCTTCCCCGCCCCATCCCCATCCTCACACTGTGTTTGCTATTCCATTTCGATTTCATTTAGGGGTATCTCATCATGATGCTCCGCCCTTTTTCAAAGTCTCAATCAGTGCGGCCGCATTCTCCACTGTCCGATAGTTGCACATTTGGTTGTTCCTCATAACGCGGAGTGTCGCAGGAAATTTCAATTGGGCCTTAGCCCCAAGCCTATTCAGCTCCTCCATTTTTTTGCCCAACTCCCGCTGCTTCTGGTCAGTTGCACGGCAAACATCCGACCTGATGGAGAAGGAGTAGTTTTCGGCTGTATACGGACCATTCCTTAGGGCTGTAGTTAATATAAACTCCTTGACAGAGTATGAGAGGAAATTCACAAGGATCTTTCTCGGCTTCTGTCTTTGAATGTTTCTTTTAAAGGGATCCCGGTGGACACGCTGTATCTCTTGGTCTAAATTGATGTCTGTCCTCTCCTTTAGAACGGAATCCTTTAATAACTTTATTATAAATGTCTTGATGTTAGTCCCATCTTCGGCTTCCGGGATGTTTAAAAACTTCAAGTTGTTCCTTCTTGAATGATTCTCGATCCTTTCTAAATGCTCCCTGAGTCCTAGGTTCTCTTTGGAGAGAGCGCCCAGCCCGGCAGCATTTTTAGTGATGCCTTTCCTCATTAAGCCTACCTCTTCCTCTAATGCTCCGGACCAATCGGCTACTTCTTCCAATTTTTGTGCTAATGCAGTACACGAAGCTTGTATGTCAGCTTGATTGACCTCCGATACCCTGAACCTGTTTTGTATTTCCTTTTTCAAATCTAGCAGGATAGAGGCCGGGGGAGTTCTGATTGTCAATCATTCCGACCCCTTGTCTCAGCTACCGGTTGAGGATCTTGATGTTGTCTCCCCACGAAAATTGCCTCGTCTTCTACTGCCAACACACTGAAGCTGTTGCGCGTTGATATCTGAAAGGTGCTGCTGACATCGGCTCCAGGCCCGCTGCCTGTTTCGATGATCCTGTTGCCCACAGAGGGGACATCTTTGCCAGCTACCGACATGGGTGGTTACTTTTTCCATTTTGGGCCCCCTCTGGGATGCGCTGATTTCTTTACCACCCTCCTCCCTCTGTGTTGCTGGTTGGACAAAAGCTTTGTAGAACGTTCTGAGGGAGGGGGTGACCTTTACCTGAGGGGGTGAGATTCTTTTACCCCTTCCACGTGGACTCTTCCCTGCTTGCCTTGTGGGCTTCCCTGTTCTCCCCAGCTTTGTTGGGGCAGACCCTCCCCCCTCTACCTTACAGGTGTCTTTATCGCTGGGAGCAACAGTGACTATTGGTAATTCTAGCTCTGAGCTTACCCCTATGGACTTTCCAATTGCTCGTGTGTGCAGAGAATACCTTGAGATCTTTTCCGTAGGGCTACCTACTCTCTCTGGGGCCCATGAATTCTTCTCCATAGGTGTGGGCCGGTGCACCCCATTGGTCTCCTTTGTCGCCTCCCCAGTTCTCACTCAGACGCTGGGACACTGCAGCACACTGAATGTCGTCTGAAGCGGCATGCAACCGGCTCTCTCCTCCCTCCAGCCAGCTTGCACTTGTGCTGGCTCTGCCGCCGTAAGAACGAGCTTGCACTACCCGGCTACGTCGTAGCTGCACCGCAGCTCTCTCCCATAACGGGATCACTCTCCTCACCTCGGGGCAAGGACCGGCCACAACCGCACCTGCGGTCCCCCACCAAGGCAGCATTGAGATCCCCAAGCGCTGCAGATACTCACATCAATGTATGTATCGGAGGTGGGAGTCACCCGCTACACGCTAATGCTTCTCATCCTCGGCCGCAATGTTACCCCTTGCTCAAGCTGATGTAGTTCTTTTTGTAATAGATGGAACTGCACCTTCTGTGTCTAAGGGCTATGGGTCTGATGGTCTCATCGATGTGGAGCTTTACTTTCAGGCCTCTTAGACATTCCAGGCCTTGGAATTGTTGTGGGAAGCCCTCAAGGATGCTCATCACGTGTGCATCATGTACCTGCAGGGCGAACAAGACTAGGCCTAAGTCCTCAACTCTGTGGGTCCCAAGGAGGGGGCCTGTGTCTCCATCTGTCATTAAGAATCTGTCTGGCCCTCAATTTCTACATCCACATCTACCACTCCTTTTAGGGGTAATGGGACTGCCCCCTCATAGGTACAGATTCTGGCTTTGGTGAGTGCCAATTTCATTTGCAGCTTGAGTTTGCAGAATTGAGTTGAGTCCATGACATTCACAGATATGCCCGTGTCAATGATGGCGGTGATCTGGGCTCTGCAGACTTGCACTGTGCACATTGGTGGGGGTCTCTTGACATCATTCACTCTTCCAGCAAAGGATACTTTGAAAACGTAGTCGTTGTATTCGAGGCGGCCCAGGGATTCGGGCCTTCGTGCTGAGTGTCCCGCTTCTTCATCGTCCAGTAAGAGCTGACGGAGGGTAGGACACCCTTGACTCCGGCATCCTGTGCTTGTGCCCGGTCCTCCACTGCAGCACACCTTTGCAAAACGGTTCATGCGGCCACACTCAGTCGTGGTTTCCCTTGCACTGGGCACAAGCTGGGCATGCAATGCGCCATCCCGTAGTTCTCACACCCTTTTTCTGGCTGTCTGGGTACGACAGCGCCACATGGCTGGGTGGGTCGTTTCTGGATGGCTTTTATGTGTTCTTCCTTTATCTTGGTCAACAGGGACGTAGGCGGCAGGGTTGAACTTCTTGCTAGTGTTACTTCCATATCATCAGCCCCGATGTCGGCCAGCTCATGGCATCTCTCTAGTATGAGGATATTGTCCAGTGAGATCCCTGGCTGATGAAGTATGAGTTTTTGTAGATTGGAAGATCAGCAGCTTTGAATTAGTTAGGCCTGGATCTCATCAGGCTGGTTGATGTCAGGGCAGGTGCTTGCTAGCTTGCACATGTACGTATAAAAGACGTTTGTACCTCTCATAATCCAAATTGAGTTCAGGGTAAAAATGGCAGTTGAAGTGCTCCACAGCAGCGTAGAAGTTGCTGTCTCCACCCGTGTTGTGGAGGTGTTCGAATAGTGCCAGGCCTCATACATGGAGCATCATGGACCTCGCCACTGCTCCGCAGGTTTCGCGTATGGCATGGAAACAGTTATGTAGGCACCCTATCCACTGGCGGCAGCATGGGGCAGCTGCAGCAGGATCAACCAGCTGGATAAATGGTGGTAGGGCAGTAATTGACACCTGCGCACCTCACTGGGGGGCCGGTGACACTGCATCTTGCTCCTGTGCTAACATTTCTTTTCCTGATAATGTTCAGGTGAGCAACTGTCCTCCTGCATGTACTTGCCGTTTGCTACTGGCATTGTTCGGTATGTAATCTGTGGCTGCACCCTGCAGTCCACCCTTTCACTACTTCTCAATTGGGTTCAGTCATTCTGGATGGCTAACAGCATGCAACACAACTGTCTCTCTCTTGTCCTGTTTTTCGTATATGTAGTTGTGTTTCCACAATATTTGGCAGCTTTGGTGCGTGCACACACAATGTGGTATTTGTTTGGTCATTTGTGTGAGTTCAATACACATTGACACTCCCAGCCCCTCACTGGGTTACTCGCGGCCTCCGGGCCTCACAGGAGCCACATGCTTTCCCGACCGTGTAGTTGCACAGGAGGCGGTGCCGCTTCTTGCCACCAGGTTGCGTTGCTCTGCAATGTACCACTGGTGCTGCAGCGCCGGCTCTTGTAACCGGCACTGTGGTCACACTGGCTCCAGGTTCAGGACCGTGCTGGGGCTCATTCTGCAGGAGCTGTCCGTGGCCCCGGCTGTGCTTCGCTCAGACGCGGGTGAACACCTACTTGGTAGGGGGCGAGTGTTAAGGCTGGGAATCCGCTGCTCCAGACGCTGTGCTCAGCGCACTGCACCACATGGTGCTGCAGCGCCGGCTCTTGTAACCGGCACTGCGGTCACAGCTGGCTCGCGGTTCAGGACGGTGTTGGGGCCCATTCTGCCAGCACGGTCCGTGGCCCCGGCTGTGCTTCGCTCAGTCGCGGGTGAACACCTACTTGGTAGCAGTCGCGGTCCGTGTAGGAGTGCCGGCCGGGCGGTGACGTGGGGCGGGGGAGGGGCAGGGTGGGGGTAGCAAAGTACGGATTACGGACCAATACAGGTAAGTAAACATTTAAATCAATGAAACGAATTTCGTTGTGTGCACTGCATCGCATTTGGCGATGCAGCGCTCACAACGAAATTCGTTTTATTGATTTAAATGTTTACTTACCTGTATTGGTCCGTAATCCGTACTTTGCTACCCCCCACCCTGCCCCTCCCCACGTCACCGCCCGGCCGGCACTCCTACACGGACCGCGACTGCTTGGTAGGGGGCGAGTGTTAGGGCTGGGAATCCGCTGCTCCAGACGCTGTGCTCAGCGCACTGCACCACATGGTGCTGCAGGCACGATGACCGTGCTGTCCAAGTTCCCTGCATGCGGAGAGAAGATCGACCCTCATCACCAGTGTAAAATGGGCAGCCCCAGGGGATCAAAGGCCACCAAAGGTACTGACTGCTTCAGTAGTACAAAGTAATATGCTATGGACGCAACTGCTGGGTGACGCTGAATGAACATGAGCATTTATTTATACCTTCTGGCCAGGCTGGCCCTCCGGTTGTGGAAGTGTAACAAAGTAAAGTAGAGGCCATCTGGCACTCTACATCATGCATTCCTCCTGATCATTCACTCTTCTTCCCTCATCCACTATTTCTCATTCCTCATAATTAATCCCTCACACCTCTTCATTTATTCCTTCTCCTTCACCACTCATCCCTCACTTTATAATATTAGCCCCACCCTTCAACCTTCATCTCTCACTCCTCAATCCACTTCCTTTACTCGCACAGATTATCTCTTGAGCCTTCACCTGTCATGTCTCGTTATCACTCCTTACTCATCAGTACTCGTCCCTCACCTTCACCAGTCAGTTCTCACTCTTTTACCTTGACTGACCATCTCTCCCTGTTCATCCTTCCTCCTCAATTCAGATAGAAATGGAAAATGGTAAATGTCCGAAATGGACACTACTGAGCAGGGCCGGACTGGCTACCGGGCGTTTTGGCATGCTGCCGAGCTGGGGGCTGATTTCGATGATGGGGACCTGCGTGTGCTGAACGAAATTCGTTTTGCTTTGTTTATTTCGAAGCACACGCAGGTCTCCATCAACAAAATTAGTCCCCACCACAGTGACATCAGCCCCCAGCTCGGCAGCATGCCAAAACGACCGGTAGCCAGTCCGGCCCTGCTACTGAGCCCATTTTAGGACATACTCAGCCATCACTCGCCAGTTTTCATTCCTCTCGTTTATCCTTCACTCCTCATTCCTCTGCTCATTTTTCAAACCTCACCTTTCACCCCCTTTTCTGAAATGGTGAGTGAAAGTGTTAATGTCATTAATTTTGCCCAGAATAAGCAAGGGTTCAGTACTGGAAATTATTTGCATTCACATCTAAGTTAAAAAGCTGCTTTGTGCTGCTTGTTGGGTTCTAATGTTTGCATGACAATCAAAAGCATATCAACTAGCATTCTGAAAAATCATCTTCAGTTGATTCCATTCCTATTTATTGTACAGCTCTTTCCTGCTCCCTATATTTACTTTGTTTCTGAAGAAGTACCTATGTCAATTTTTATAATATAATCTGTGAATTAGCAACCTTCCTCTGCTTGATCATTGTAAGAAATTGGGTTGCTAGTTGACTGGGGTGTGAGCCCTGGTGAAACAGCAACCACAATCTTTATTAGGGGGA
Organism: Calotriton arnoldi; assembly: GCA_963921515.1. Taxonomy (NCBI): domain Eukaryota; kingdom Metazoa; phylum Chordata; class Amphibia; order Caudata; family Salamandridae; genus Calotriton; species Calotriton arnoldi. The sequence goes on along the minus strand of CAWUFW010013576.1, from coordinate 119,634 downwards.
GACAGATGGCAACCCTAAATTAACCTGTACTCAACCCGCTGGTATCTTGGCACAGAGCAGTAAGGCTTAACTTAGAGGTAATCTGTAAAGTGTTTGTGCAACATTTCAAACAGTAATAAAGTGAAAAACACCACCCAAAAATGAACCCACACCAAGTAAGAAAAATAGAGAGAAATGTAATAAATAAAACACGTCCAAAATGGCAAACATCTGATTAGTAGAACTGTAGACATTCAAGTTTAAAGATTTCAGTGAAAATAGTGTCAAAAAGCACAAAGCATCAACTGTGGATATCTGGTTGTACCGGGCCAGGACAAAGTCACAAGTTCAGGTCAACTGCGATGGAGCGAGCTAGAGGGACCAAGTTAGACACGCTGAACAAAAGTACCGTAAATCCTGGTTTGAGAAGCGTTGCAAGGTTCCGCGTCGAAGGTGTGTTGCGCAGCCGTAGCAATGCATCCATTCCAAGATGCAGCGAAGCTGCGATGCGCGGACCTGTGTCATCGTCGATAATTCAGTTGATGAGGGATGCGAGGGCCTATGTCGAGCATGCGTCATGCAGTGGCAGTTTTGATGGGTTGTGGCGGGCGATGCAGATCTTTGCGAACAGGTCCAATCCATGCAGCAGCGGAGATGCGTGGGTTCTGCTAGGGGCTGCACTTCCACTGGATCCACAGGGCTGGCAGAGCACCTTAAACCCACTTCTAAGTGCCCAGGACTGGGGTGGCACCACATGGCAGGATAGACTCACAGATGGCAAAGTCCAGGTGCAAGGTTGTTGGAATCCTGTTGTCTACCTAAGGCTTCGGATCAGGAGGCCAGTCAACTAGCCCTTGGAGTCACTCTGGGTTTTGGGTTCAAGCGATGCAGGTCCAGTCCTTCTCACACAGGCACGAGGGCAGCAGGCAGCAGGTCAGCGCAACAGGCCAGCAGTTCCTTCAGAGCAGCAGTCCAGCAGAGTGGCAGTCCTTGTAGTAGCACAGTAGTCCTTCTTCCTGGCAGAGTATCCAGAGATCCAGAAATGTGCTGAAGTTGTGGTGTCTGAGGCCCAGTATTTATACCCAGTTGTGCCTTTGAAGTGGGGAGAAGCTTCTTGGGACATGACTTTGAAGTGAACAGGTGCCCTGACTTCCTGGCCTTGGCTCCAGACTAACTACAGGGTGGATTCAGCCCTTTGTGTGGAGACAGGGCACAGCCTATTCAAGTGTAAGTGGACTGGATCCAGCTCCTCCATCCCATCCTGCCGGTAATGACCCATCCAGTCACACCTAAGCTCCCCATTGTGTGTGGCTGTCTAGGAAGAATACACAAAGCCCATCTGTCAACTACATCCAGTCATGTTACCTAGAGCCAGGCTGCAGGCACCAAGTGGCTAAGGTGAGAAAATGCCAACTTTCTAAAAGTGGCATTTTCAGAACTGCACTTTAAAATCTGACTTCACCATAAGTTAGGATTTTAAATTGTGACTCCAGAGACACCAAACATGAAGGGATTACCTGTTCCCATTTGGAAATTATACTTATAAAATGTAATAAGATAATTCCAATATCCTATGGGAGAGGTAGTGTTTGCAGTAGTGAAAAACGAATATAAGAGTTTATCGCTATCAGGACATGTAAAACTAAAAAGTACATGTCCTACTTTTTAAATACATTCCACAGTGGGTTCACAGTCAGTGCTTCAGGCCCACTAGTAGCATTTAATTTACAGGCCCTGTGCACAGATAATGCCATTTTGCTAAGGACGTACAAGTAAATTAAATGTGCCAATTGGGTATAAGCCAATCTAACATGGTTTAAGGAGGGAGCACATGCACTTTAGCACTGGCTAGCAGTTGTAAAGTGTGCAGAGTCCTAATGCCAGCAAAAATGAAGTTGAAGTTTATTTGCATAAGTTAATTAAAACCATTGCATACCAATAAAATCTTAAAACGAAGCCAGGACAGCATACTTAAGTCTACAATTACATTTAAAAGTCAGGTGCTCTGGGATCCGTTTATAGGTTTTGTTTAAAACAATACATTTGGTTCTAGCATTACATTTGTTTATAGCTGGTATTGCAATGATTCATCACAGTCAAAAAAATGAAGTCAGCAAAAATAGGAGGTCTGAAGGCAAAAAGTTAGGGGAAAACCATGCCAAGGATGTCAGATCTAACAATCATAGATCAAAATGATGTTCAAAGCATGTCCTGAACATCACAAAACAATAATAATGCTCTTATGTATGATATAACACCAAAGAAATGTATATATATGATACAAATTTTACTAAGAACTGAAGTGACTCATAAGACAAGTGATTCTGGGTATGCAAATATCCCATAACCTTATTGTCTTTCTGGTGAGCCTTACACGAGTCAGACTTTCGTATCTGTTGACTGTACAGGGTTTTACGTAGAAGTTACAACTGATTTCAAAAACCTTGTGTTGAAATTGTTGAAACCAAATAAATAAAAAAAGTAGGTCTTGCACTTCCCTTTTTATGTACATGTTTATATACATGATTTCTAGCATTGAACACACATCTATTTTGGGCACAGGTAACAACTGCAGTACTTTCACTCATGTAAGAGGAGGGATTCATGGGAAAAGTTTGTCAGGAGTAAGGGATCATGAGCGAGGGATCAAGGATGAGGCATGAGGAATAAAGACTAGGGAATGGGGATGTCCTAAAATGGACAGGGTAGTGTTCATTTTAGGGTGCTATCATTGGTCCATTTTACTCATCCTTCTTGGAGTAGGGAGTGGTGAGAATTGAGGGATAGTGAGTAATAAAGAGTGAGGAATGAGGGGTTCAAAGTGATGAATAATGAGCGAGGGATGAGATGTGAGGAGTGACGTGTTGCCAGTGACAACTGAGGGATGAGTGAAGTCCTGAGGGATGAGAGTTGAGGAGTATGATTGAGGGATTAAGAGTAAAGAATGAGGAATGTGAGGAATGAAGGATGAGGATTGAGGATTGAGACATAAGGGATGAGCAGTGAGCCTCGTGGGATGAGAAAGGAAGAGTGAAGAATGAGGAAAGAGGAGTGAGAGATGAGAACTGAAGGATCTGGAATGAAGGGTGAGAGGTGTGGGATGAGGACAGATGAAGACTGAAGAGTCAAAAGCGAGGACTGAGAGAGCAGTAAAGAGTGAAGAGTAAGAGATAAGGAGTGAATGATAAAGAGTGAAGGATTAAGGGGTGAGTAGTGAGAGATAGGGATGAGGATTGAGTGATGTGGACTGAGGAAGGAGGGATGAGAAGTAGGGATAAGGAGCAAAAAATGGGTAGTAACGGAGGAGGATTACATTGTCAGAGATGAGAAGTGGTGGTTGAAGAGAGAGAGATTTGGAATGAGGAGTGAGGGAGGAGAATGAGGGATATGGAGCGAGGAGTGAAAAGTGATGAATTTATGGATGAGGAGTAATGTTTGAGGAGTGGGGGATAAGTAGTGGAATGTGTGATGATGGGTGCGGGCTGAAGAAAAAGAGAAGAACAATTAGGAATGACCAATGAAGGTTGATGAGTGAGGATCAGTAGTGAGGAATGACAAATGAGGACTAAAGTGTGGAGAACAGGAGAGAGGAACGAGGGATGAGAAATGGGAGATGTGAAGTATCTTTAGCCTTTAGTTCTTATTGTCAGTTCGGATACAAAACATTCATCAACAACTACACACATAAAATCACAAAATTACAAGCTTTTTAAATTAATGAATAAAATTCCCTTTAAAAATACATAAAAATAAATACAGAATGGATCGTAAATTGCATTATACTTATGTTAACCTATACATAATAATTTCAGTTTTTTCACCCTTAAGTGTCACACTGTTTGAAGGTAGATAAACATCACAAACAAAACACACATACTGATGTCTGATTTGCATATTCTAAGGAGGAGAACAAGACTTTCAAGGAGATTTACCTAACATGCCTGAGCTGCTGAGAAATCTGCATAGGGCAGCACTCTGTGGTCCAGTAGGGTTGGATTGAATGAAGTGCAAGAGTGACAGGTGTGGAGAAGATGGCACCAGCCAGTGAGGTCAACAACTGCAGTCATTTAGGGCTGCTCGGAGAACAGGAGAGGGGGGAGGTGATTATCTGTTTAGGAAGGCAGTAGGGGAAAGAGCGGAAGAGCAGGCAAGTCAGGCAGTGCGAGGAGGCCTGTACATCGGAATGTGCATGCATTGTTGATAGGGTTTTGCAGAAGAAGAGATCTGAATAATCTAGAAAAGAATAGTCCACTTTTGAAGTAGTTTCTCAAAATGAGTGGTAAATATGAGAGAGGGTTTTTGAGCAAGGCAGAGTGCTGACCATGGCAGCTGTAGCCCAAAGAAGTAAGTCAGGTGAGGGAGGGAGGATGGTTATGGGCCTGGTAGGTAAAGATTGGCATTGGAGAAGAAGTTAAGGTGTGGATATTGTCAATTTACTTTGATATGGATAAGCAGCAGGCTATATGGAGGGTTTTTGGAGGGGGCAGACTGGATATGCTGCATGCACACAGTTTTGGAGTACTCAGAGGAAGTAAGGTGGTAGAAACCAGAAAGATGACAGTTATGGCTAATGGAAAGAAGAGCACTGGGATAGAATCAGAGAATGTTTCGGAAGAGAAGGAGGCGGAGAAGGTAAGAAGATGCTGGAGGAAGATAAAACTGATTGGGATGAAGATGATCCTAGGAATGATGTTGGATGGGTTATAGAAAAACAAAAGAGTGGGGCAATTAAGAATAAGGGCTGGAAAAGAGTGAAGTGAAAGCTAAGCCTTTATCATATGTGATGATCACAAAATTTCAGGACTGCGTTTGATCGAACGGTGAACATATTGAAATTTTTAAATTGCAGCACAGCAAAGTTTATGCCAAGGAGGGTGAATATGAAGTGGAGCATGAATTGGCCACCAGAAAACAATGTGTGGCAGCCACAGGAGGCAATTAGATAGCCGCATTTTTGGTTTATGCCAGTGTGTTCTATGAACACTATCCTGAGTAGTCTGTCACACTATTTGAGTACATTAATGGAATTAAAAAGCCACAGGTGAACTTCAGAGTATTGGCTGGCTGGAACTAAAGAGGCATTCTGTGCAAGAATGAGTGCTAATGAGAACGTAATGTGGGGGTTGGGTTTAAGTATGCAGTGGGTCGTGCCTATGCACTTGCACCACCAAGGCACATGCCCAAGGCTTTGCTGTTGCCCTATTGCCCTTTCTGGGGCACCTCACCCAGCCTAGAATTGAGCATGGGCAGATGAGAAATGTCACTCGGAGGAGCATGTTGGGTGTTCAACAGAGGGATTTGTTCCAGGATAGATGCACATTTTGGCAAGAGTGCAGATCTAGTCCCCTACTCACTTAGTGCTATACAAAGATTATAAGTAGCGGTTTGAATGGTTTAGGACAGCCGCAAAGAGGTGTACGTTCAGGGCTAGGCTGATTGATAATCTGAGCGAACCTCTGGCCTTCTAGAAGACAAAGGGGCAGAGAATACAGATTTGGGGTGGAAATGGACGTGGAGAGAAAGGAAACCAGACTTCCCTAGGATAAACTGAGGGCTGTAGTTAGCCTAATTGCCACTGTTGGTTGAGATGCTCGAGTTAGGGAAAGCACAGAGGTTATTGGGACAGTTCATGGTTGTAACAGTGGGCAACACATTCTGCAGAAGTTTGGAGGTGACTCGGACAGTGTGTTTTTGACACATGAATGACGGTGGAAATCTCTTTTTTTAGAGGTGAGTGATCAATCTCAGACTCTTAACATTTTACAGATCTACCAGCCTCCATGTTCACTGGTGGGTATCCAGGGGTCTTCTCTTTCACCCATACTATTTAATATACATGTCTGACTCCTGATAAGACTAATTAATTGCTATAGTTTCTTTCTTCTATTACATGCTGATGACATCCATCCGATTGCGTGTCTAGATCAGACTGCTTATCAAAAACTTTCTTATTTCTGAGACTGTCTCAGTGCCATAAAAATGTGGAGGGGTTACAAAGTTGTCAAACACAAATAAGTCCGAGCTGCTACTTATTGGGAATAATAGGCACCAGTGCCAAGATGCCATCTGTCTCTCTCAATAGGCCTCTTGTCTGTTCCATCTAATAGGGTCCAATCCCTGGGCATCTTGATAGGTGAGAATCGATCTGCGAAATTGCAGACCGCTGTGATCTCAGCTTCATGTTCCTATGCATTGTATGTTTGGGGAAATGTCGCCCCTTCATTTCCAAACCTTTTCTTTCTAATATCACCTTGACTTGAGAATTTGGTTCCTTGAATTTCAATTTATTATGACTGTATTTCTCATAGTTATGCGCGGGGACATTAATGGGGTCATTTAGACCCTCATGGGCAGCCTGGGCAAGCAGAGGGTCTAGTCTTCACACCGCTGCAGAGGACCACCCTGAATATCTAGAAACCCCTGCCGGACTGGTAGGAATCTCTGTGTCTTCAGAGCACGCAAAGGCGCAGAAGAATGCTGAATGAGGCCAATTCTCATTGGGTGCCCCAAGCAATATTTTTTTATTTTTCTGAAACAAACTCACATAATAGAAATGTGTTTCAGAAAGACAAAAAACACATTGGTGTTAACACCCAGGGAGTTTATTATGAACATTTTATGCCCATTGTTGCTGATCTCTGCCCAGACCCGCCACGCCTTGCCCAAAAAAGGCCGGGCTTTTGCCATTGGGACCTGACAGCCCTTGTTGCAGATAGGTCAGCAGGGTAAGAGTTTCCATTAACAGAGCATGTTAAAGCTCCATGGCCACGCCCAGTAAATGCCCCTCTCAAGAGGGGCAGAGGAACTTTGAGGCTGGAGAACATATAACCCAGTATTTTTTTTATATGGAAAGGAAAATGAGGGTAAATATGAGATTAACTTTGATTATCTCAGGGGTATGAATGGAGTGAAGGACATGAGCATATTCTAGCAGCTGTCTTGTTTAAGAGTGTGACAAGATTAATTGGAACAGAAGTTAAAAGAAAAGAACGTTCTTGCTCACAGACAGAAAAGAAACACATGGGCCTGCCTCCCGGCAGGAGTATGGTGAGAATTGTTAATTACATTCTGCAAGTTATTGGGCAGTGGTAAAACTTCTGGGAACCACCCTCAGCTCAACCAGAGTACAGGAGCAACAAGATCAAAATCACTTGCATCAAAACTACAAGAAAGCTGTGTTTGCACCGGCGTCACGAGCCACAGCTGAGCACAGGATGCCAGTCCTTAGAGGCATCATCTGCTTTATTTAAAAACAAGAAGACAGAGACAGTCCAAACATCAGCAAGCACAGCTTAAAACAAGAAGGCAGAGAAGCACAGCCATCCACAGTGGCAGATGGATTCCAGAAGGTAGATTGATCATAGCCTATGACAGGCATGTCTATTAGGCGCACTTGGAAGTAACAGTGTTTGGTACTTCCCTTTCTCGCAGGGTCCTAAATACCATGCTGTTGCTTGCAAAGTTGAGCCCAGGCTCTTCTTGGGACCTTGAATCTCGACTGGTACCTGTGGTTGGGCAGTGAGGTCTCACTAGCAGAGGTACTTTTTGGTTTCATCTCCGATACTATGTAAAACATTAATTTTCACAAAAAGGATTAATGTTCAGATAGAGGCATGTAAAATACATATAATGGAAATTGCTAAAGTCCCATTCGGAAACTACGCACAGTTGCAGACTGTATACCATGTTTGGAATACTTTTCCAGATGAGCAAAATGTTCCGCATATGAAAATGTACTACAAATGTGTGAATGTGTGTGTAGACGGGGGAAGGACCCAAATTTGGGGAATATCTTCTTCCAAAGGGGTGGTTCAAGGGGAAAATCATGGAGCGACACAGCGATGGCCATGCAAGTCCATTGCAACACCTGCAAAAGTTACACACAAAAGTACTCAAGTCAAGCCATAAATCAGGCTTACCAGGCTCACATGCCTTCCAACCCAGCTAGGCCGTACGTCATACACCATACCATGCCAAGCACAGGAACTGCAATGGACTCACACAGAAACGTATGAAGGCATAGATCAACACTATCGGGTTAAAGAAAAAAACAGTTAAGTAAGAGTTTAATACAACAACAGGTCAAACACCCAAAATCTACTCGAGCAGCAGAAAAAAATAGCACTCTCTGGTGCACTGTGTGGTGCAGTTCATGCTGATTTTACAGCGCAGAACAAGCTCCAGGCACCAAAAATCAGCCTATCATGCCCACCCAATCACGCTCTTTTGTATATCTCAGAAAGAAGGAGTGGGGAGATACCTATTTTCTCCAGATGTGATCTTGTACATGGTAGAAGAATGTGTGCATTATCTGACTTCACCAGTAATCTGCTTCCATACCATTATTTCACATGGCAAGGCACTGGCTGCATTCCACTTTCTGACTAATGGATCATTCCAGAGGACCACAACAATCATGACTGGCCTAACACAGGCAAACCAATCACAGAGTTTCATAAAGTTTTGAGATGCAGAACCAGTTGAGTGCATCATCATCATCATGCCAAAGTTACTTCTGTACGGGCACTTGTGGCACTCTAACCACCCCATGTTTTTATGTGTTTTTCATCCGATTCTCTGATGGACAAGATGCTCTCATATGTGCTCAAATGACTAGTTTAAGCTTAGGCTATCATATATGTGTGACAAAATGGAAGTGAAACATGTCTTATATAAGTAAATCCACCAAACATTCCACTTTTTAACGTTTACCTCAACTGATAGGTATTCTAAGTTATTGATCTAGATGAGAAGTAAATATTTAGAGTAAAGCTGTTTGTGTGATACACTCTGTGAACCCTGTAACAATGGGACTTGTGTGCCAATTTGCAATTTTGTGGGCTAGATCCTTGTTGCAGTGCAATGTGCTAGACAGAACTGCACAATTTGCATGACCACTGTATCATTTGTTGGGGGTGTTGACAAGTGCAACTGACCGATGAAACTCTATCTCTGTCTCTTTCTCTCTCTTTCTCTCTCTCATTTTCCACAGCGAGCAGCACTCAGGCATGGGGAAGTCGTCGAGAGGTAGGAAAGGGATCGAGGCCCTGAACTGGAAAATGCACACCCACCCGCTGATCAGAAGACCAGTAACCAGTGCTTAATTTAAGCCGGTGGTAGCAGGTGGGGCCCACCAGCATTCATTTGTAGGGACCAACACTTATTTTTCTTCATCTGACTTTGACCCAGAGTAACAGAGAGAAAATCACACAAAGGGGAAAGAAGGAGTAAGAGAAAGATGGAAAAAAATGTGTATAAAAGAGAAAGCAAGAACCTGCATGAGTCAGGGAGCATCTAGAGGCAGATTAAACGGGCATGAGGTGGAAAAAAGACTATGCAGCCTTGGTATTCGGCACACCGACATTCAATATCGCCTGCTGCAGTCTTCTGAGCAAAACTTTGGGTTTTGTTGCTTTTTCCTTTCCAAATTAAGCACTGTCAGTAACCTAGAGTATATTTTGCCCCAGACACTCTTGCGCTACCTTAGGTCCATCTTACCCTATCCCAGCATCTCTTCTCCCCAGAGCCAGTTCAATATTAGTTCTGGTAGTTGGTCGGTGAACAGAATGCCATCCTGTTTGTGATTGAGGTGAGCTATATTGCCTGGCAGGATGTGTCAGCTGCCCATGACAAGGAGAACATTTACTTCTCTACTTCTGGACTGCCTCCAGGTCATCTCAATGACCCCTATGTCTTCTTACTGGTTCAATTACTGAGCCCCACCCATTTTGATGGCCTGCACCTGTATGTGATCCCCCTCAAGAAGTATATGGTCATTTTGTCCCTGTTGACATTTCCATGCACACAAATGAGTCCTGGTGAAAGGTCCAATTGAATCAAGAGTCGAATTGTCAGGAAGGTTAGTCCCAACCCAGGACTTCACAATACTTGGGTTCTTGAAGGAAGGTTTATTTGACTTGTTTTGACCTTTTTCTTTGAACTGTGGATTTAGTTTTTGAGTTTGGATTTCCTTTTTGGACATTTATGTTGCCACATTGTTTTTTTTAATGTTTTCATTTGACAATACTTTTTGCTTCACCAAACCCCTACATTTATGGTTAAGATCCCTCTGTAGATACAGGCTCTAATTTTGTTGTTTTTGTTTACATTCGTAACCATTGCTGCAAAAAGTGGTGGTAGAAAGTAATTAGATGCAAGAAAGAGTGGCGTGTGTCAGGGTGTATGATGGTACTACAAGGTAGTGTTCATTGACATGTGGCTCGAACATAGGGGCTGGTATCCACATCCATGGTGGGGGGCATCCATGTCCCTAACTACAACATGCAGGTCCTTGGTTAGACTCTGGGTCATTTTCTGCACAAGTAGCCAGTGTGTGGGTCGGGGCAGATGTCCTGCAAGCTTGAATTTTCCACCATATGTACCAGAGTCATCAGCAGGTATTGCTGGAGTGACTGTTTCACTATCAGCCAGGGCCTGAATGAGCAGGTTGTGGATGAGCTGGTTGCAGGTCTATGGTTACGAAGTGCACATTCTCTTTTTAGTTTTGCAGATTTGATTTTAAAAGCATTCATGATTTTCATATGCTTTGTTTCTGCAATCCTCTGTGGTATATATGCCCCTTCAGAGTCACTTTTTGCGTTCTTTAAAAGTTCTCAAATCATGTACATCCTAATGCGGTAGAAATCCTGTTCTTGATACATACATTTTATCTATCAACAGACGAATCAAGGAATCAACACCTAGAAGTATTTTTGATATCATCACCAGAGAAGGAATGAAAGCTCTCAACCACCTTCAACAGAGAATGGATGCCGTTATAAAACCAGCAGACAAAGTTGGTACAGTGGTTGCCATTAAAACAAGTGAATATAGTAAGGAGGGAAAGAGCCAACTAATGGATACCAACTCTTACAAACCTTTAGAAACAGATCCCACCAAAGGCTTGAACAAAGAAATTAAGAACATGGTTATCAAGTACAGGAACTTAAATCTCATTGATGAAACAACTGCAGATGCACTTGTTCATCTGTAACGAAGAACTCAGATATTTTATATGTTTCCCAAAATTCACAAAAGGAGCAATCCTGGCTGTCCCATCATCTTTGGCAAAGATACAGCCACTGAGAGACTTTTTTTTATTTGTTGACCTGCACCTTCAGCCCCTTGACGAAGGAACTTTCATCATTTGTTAAGGATACCAGTTACTTCCTTCAGATTATTGAAAAATTGAACTAAAACTACACATTTGATGATGAAACTTTCCTGGCTACATTTGATGTTACATGAGTGTGCACCAAAATACCACATGAGGATTATCTTATGGCATTATCGGAAGCTCTTCATAAACAAACTGCGAAAAAGCCATCAACCAAAGTGCTTACCAGCTTTACAAGAGTTATCCTTAAATCCAACAATTCTGCAGATGCAAGGGACTTCCATGGGCACTCGGAAGCCCTCCATCCTATACAAATATCTTCATGGGCAAACTAGAAGACCATACACTTCTAGCATAAAACTACTGGTATGGATAAGATAGATTGACGACATATTTTTAATATGGAATGCAGGCAGTAAAAAACTGGAAGAATTTACAGCTAATATTAACACTATCCTACCATCACATTCACCAGCAGCAATACTAAACAGAAGCATCATCTTCCTTTTCTGGATGTGCTACTCACTATTTATAAACAGAAAATTGTAACTTATCTGTACAACAAGCCAACAGATGCTCATTTGCATCTAAGCTGGACTTCATGTCACACACACCACACTAAACTCAGCATCTTCTCCAGCCAAGCACTCAGAATAAGACATATCTTGAATCTAGATTTTTGCCCTGGCTATCTGTTGTTTTTTGTGATCCTTCATCATCTAGTATACATACATACTTATATATGTCCAAAGAACCGGAGTTCAAATGTTGTGGATTCTGGAGAGACTTACATACCACAATTCAATCACACAAAATTTTATTTTGGCAATGCATTTCACCCCCTCAGCGGCTTTGTCACGGATATATATATATATGGTTGATCGATTGTTCCCCGTGAGCAAGGTCTCGGCTGAGACCGAAACGCGTTGGGGTTGTGTGTTGGCAGCGTTTTTTGGAAAATAAAAACACCCTGGAACCAGCGATGGTATGATGTGATGATTCATACTTGTATCCAACTTTAAAAGAGCTGTGAGTGCGGTGAGGAAATCCCTGTTCAAAGGGATATTGTGGCGATATTTGTAACGGCTTGGTCCTGCCGTACTCGACACGCACCACCACAGAGCGCCCAGCAGTCAGTAAAGGTGGACTTTGCGGAAAGGATATATATATATATATATATATATATATATATACCCGCTAACTGGGGTAACAGACCTGTGAGGGTAGGTGAACGGTAGGGCGAGTAACTCTCACCTTCAATCAGCCCATGTTTGGTGAGTGGAAATGAAGCATGACAAATACTGTTGGTTTGCATGTTCGTTCACACGGAGTGAAAAGTCATTTTAAATATGGACAGTTGAGCATGCAACCAAACTCACCAAGAGATTACTATTGGAATACCCATGCTATGATTGCGGACATGAAAACGGAAGAAACTGAATGAAATTGAAGTCCGTCTTCCCTTATCACATTTTGCCTGTCCAATGGATGAGGGATGGGAATGGTTAAAACATGGACGATATTAATTACATGCAAAAAGGCATTGAAAAAGGCGTAACCACTGAAACGCGTCTGCCTGAATAAATTGAAGTTTTAGAAAAACGGTAAGTGCTCCGTGTTCCTCTCCAAGTGGGGAAATTGTTGAATAATGAATTTGTGAGAGCCACACTCATGACGGAAGCACCCGCCCGTGAGCTTGTTCAGCAGTAGTGTGGCAATTGGTGAGAAAAGTAATGGAGGGCTGCTAGAACCGCCGCCGACTGCCAGGAATGTGATACCCACCACACGATGTCGGCATTACTATAATGCATGGAATTCGGTTACCTAACTGCTACCTGGGGTAACAGACCTGTGAGGGTAGGAGAACGGCAGGGCGAGTAACTCTCTTCTTCAATCAGCCCATGTTTGGTGAGTGGAAATGAAGCATGACAAATACTGTTGGTTTGCATGTTCGTTCACACGGAGTGAAAAGTCATTTTAAATATGGACAGTTGAGCATTTAACCAAACTCACCAAGAGATTACTATTGGAATACCCATGCTATGATGGTGGACATGAAAACGGAAGAAACTGAATGAAATTGAAGTCCGTCTTCCCTTACAACATTTTGCCTGTCCAATGGATGAGGGATGGAAATGGTTAAAACATGGATGATATTAATTACATGCAAAAAGGCTTTGAAAAAGGCGTAACCGCTGAAACGCGTCTGCCTGAATAAATTGAAGTTTTGGAAAAACGCGGAGAGCTCCGTGTTCCTCTCCAAGTGGGGAAATTGTTGGATAATTAATTCGTGAGAGCCACACTCATGACGGAAGCACCCGCCCGTGAGCTTGTTCAGCAGTAGTGTGGCAATTGGTGAGAAAAGTAATGGAGTGCTGCTAGAACCGCCGCCGACTGCCAGGAATGTGATACCCATGACATGATGTCGGCATTACTATAATGCATGGAATTCGGTTACCTAACTGCTACCTGGGGTAACAGACCTGTGAGGCTAGGAGAACGGCAGGGCGAGTAACTCTCTTCTTCAATCAGCCCATGTTTGGTGAGTGGAAATGAAGCATGACAAATACTGTTGGTTTGCCTAGTTCGGTCACACGGAGTGAAAAGTCATTTTAAATATGGACAGTTGAGTATGCAACCAAACTCACCAAGAGATTACTATTGGAATACCCATGCTATGATGGTGGACATGAAAACGGAAGAAACTGAATGAAATTGAAGTCCGTCTTCCCTTACCACATTTTGCCTGTCCAATGGATGAGGGATGGGAATGGTTAAAACATGGACGATATTAATTACATGCAAAAAGGCATTGAAAAAGGCGTAACCGCTGAAACGCGTTTGCCTGAATAAATTGAAGTTTTGGAAAAACGCTGAGTGCTCAGTGTTCCTCTCCAAGTGGGGAAATTGTTGGATAATTAATTCGTGAGAGCCACACTCATGACGGAAGCACCTGCCTGTGAGTATCCACCATCAGTGATGTCATCAGTGATGTCATTTGAGATGTCATCAGTGATGTCATGAGTGATGTCACTGACCATGTCATGAGTGATGTAATATGTGACGTCATCAGCAGTGCATTGCGGGCGCGCGAGTTATAGTTAGCTGAACTAACTATAACGGGGGAATTTCTATGGTTTTGTACGAGTGAAATGTCCAACTAACTATAACGCTCCTGAAACCTATGGTTTTTTCAGTGAATTTCTAAGGTTTTTTAAATGCTAATTTCTAACTATAAGGTGCCTGAAACCTATGGTTTTTTCAGTGAATTTCTAAGGTTTTTTAAATGCTAATTTCTAACTATAACGTGCCTGAAACCTATGGTTTTTTCAGTGAATATATATATATTTATTATACTATGTATACATGTGAAAATGTCTCGGTCCCCTGTTTGCCTCGGTGGCACGGAAAAAATGGGTGGAACTGACGTCAGCACGCCGACGAGGTCCTCTTATGGCTCCGATGACGTCATACGGTGTCGCGAGCGGAGCCGTGCTCGTTGACGTGGGAGAGCTAGGAAAGAATTTCCATGGAATGCTGGTGAAGGGGATATTTACCTAAGTGTTCAGGCTAGTCCTTTGGGAGCAACTGTTTATGTTGCCACTCCAGAAACCGAAACCAGTGATCCGAGGGCAGAGGCCCTGTAGATGGCACACGAGGTGGGGTGCCCAGTCGTGTGCACCGGCGGGGCAGCGAAGTGACAAGCACCACAACCCACAAAAAAGGTAACGAGGGCACTGAATAACACAGGATCTTCTCTTTGTATCTGGCAGGAACAACGAAGTTAAAATGCCCTAGTACCAAAATGTAGAATTAGTGCTACAACGGTCTTCAAGAGGACCTGCAATGCCGCTTCTGCCTCCCGTACCCTGGAGGCGGCACATGGGTCACGCGGTACGGTCATACTGCGGTGGGACGCACACTCGTTGACCTCTCATGGCACTGCTCCACACTTCAGGGAGGACGCTTTCCATTAGCTATGTTTTCTGATGACATGTCGCGCCGGCCCCGTCCAACAACAGAACTCCTTTAGATCCAAACAGACTCTTCCACTCTCTCACCGGAAGTGAAACCAGGCCACGCGGACACTTTCACAATACAACAGCCGGGAATGCACTTTTCGGTAAAAAACCACATTCCTTCCTCCTAATTAATCAAATAAATGTCTCACTGAAGAACAGGGGCCAGCTTCGATCGGTAAACAGCCGTTACAACAACTTTTTACTTTGCGATACCATTACAACGCATGCATTACCACGCATGCGTTGTACATCACAAAGTCATTACTACGCATTTTTAGAACGCATGGTCATTTACCACGCATGCCTTTACAACGAATTTTGTTGTAAAGGTATGTATGGTAAATGACCATGCGTTCTAAAAAACATGTAGACGATCCATGTCGTTGTAAGGAAACAGAGGCTGTTCCGTTTCCTCACAACGACGCGCACCGCCCCTCAGAGATGACGTGAAGCAGGAACCACGAGGAGAGAGGAACCATGAGGAGTGAGAGGTAAGGGGAATTGGGCATGGGGTGGGGGTTTCTTTTCTAGGGTTTAGGGTAGTGCAGTGGTGTTTGGGTGGTGTAGGGGGTCGTGCTGGGGGTAGTGTTTTAGGGTTTAGGGTAGTGCAGTGGTGTTTGGGTAGTGTAGGGGGTCGTGCTGGGGGTAGTGTTTTAGGGTTTAGGGTAGTGCAGTAGTGTAGGGGGTCATGCTGGGGGTAGTGTTTTAGGGTTTAGGGTAGTGCAGTGGTGTATGGGTAGTGTAGGGGGTCGTGCTGGGGTAGTGTTTTAGGGTTTAGGGTAGTGCAGTGGTGTTTGAGTAGTGTAGGGGGTCATGCTGGTGGTAGTGTTTTAGGGTTTAGGGTAGTGCAGTGGTGTTTGTGTAGTGTAGGGGGTCATGCTGGGGGTAGTGTTTTATGGTTTAGGGTAGTGCAGTGGTGTTTGGGTAGTGTAGGGGGTCGTGCTGGGGGTAGATTTAGTGTTTAGGGTAGTGCAGTGGTGTTTGGGTAGTGTAGGGAGTCGTGCTGGGGGTAGTGTTTTAGGGTTTAGGGTAGTGCAGTGGTGTTTGTGTAGTGTAGGGGATTGTGCTGGGGGTAGTGTTTTAGGGTTTATGTTAGTGCAGTGGTGTTTGGGTAGTGTTGGGGGTAGTGCTGGGGTAGTTTTTTAGGGTTTAGGGCAGTGCAGTGGTGTTTGTGTAGTGAAGGGGGTCATGCTGTGGGTAGTGTTTTAGGGTAGTGCAGTCGTGTTTGTGTAGTGTAGGGGGTCATGTTTTAGGGTATAGGGTAGTGCAGTGGTGTTTGGGTAGTGTAGGGGGTCATGCTGGGGTTAGTGTTTTAGGGTTTAGGGTAGTGCAGTGGTGTTTGGGTAGTGTAGGGGGTCGTGCTGGGGGTAGTGTTTTAGGGTTTAGGGTAGTGCAGTGGTGTGTGTGTAGTGTGGGAGGTCATGCTGGGGGTATATTTAGGGTTTAGTGTAGTGCAGTGGTGTTTGGGTAGTGTAGGGAGTCGTGCTGGGGGTAGTGTTTTAGGGTTTAGGGTAGTGCAGTGGTGTTTGGGTAGTGTAGGGAGTCGTGCTGGTGGTAGTGTTTTAGGGTTTAGGGTAGTGCACTTATGTTTGGGTAGTGTAGGGTGTCGTGCTGGGGGTAGTGTTTTAGGGTTTAGGGTAGTGCAGTGGTGTTTGGGTAGTGGAGGGGGTAGTGTTTTAGGATTTAGGGTAGTGCGCCCAACCAGCCACAATATCCGTGGACAAAGGGGATCCTGACTCTTTGGAACGCTCCGTCAATTGAATAATTTGGGTCAAGGGCCCTACCACGTCCAAGACCTATCAATTCCTTTCTTGGGATCCCTCATATACTTGGAGAAAAAGGTACATAGTTTCTCATCAATTTCAGGCGTGTGTGCCACCTTCCCCTTCAGTGAGGGCCTGGGGCATTCTCCCTCATCCTATTCCTGACCTCCCTTTCAAGGGGTTGATGGATTTTCCCCACCACATACTCTGCCACTTTGGCGTCAGGTGTCCACTCTGCCGACCTAGGATGGTAAATTTGGGTAGGCTCGAACATGTCCGAGTGGACCCCGTCCCCAACCGGGGACTGAGAGGAGTGGGACTCTGGGCGCCAGGGACGCCCGAGTCCTTATCCTCATCGGAGGAGAAATCGTTCTCCGATACACCCTCTCCCTTTAAGGGAAACCCGCCGTCGGGGTCTACAATAGTGGTGACAGTGTCGCAATTTTCTCCGGGCCCCTCCTCCTCCCGGCAGGGTGCATGTTTTAGCGTTCGCGCAATCTTGAGGAAGGTCTCCGTAAGTTTATCAAATCCTTCCAAGTGCCCCGCGTTATGCTTAACAGCCCTTTTATTCCCCATCTGGGAGCTACTTGGACCCGCCACCACCAGATCTGGGTCACTGAACACCCCAGGGATGCTTTTCGCCAGCTTATCAACCTGATCCCTAAGAGGAGCCTGCGCCCTAGAAATAGCCAGAGAGAGGGCTTGGTCCACTGCTGGAGGGAGAAGTTGGGGGCCATTCCTCCTCCACTTCCTGGTAGGAGGAGTAAAAATGGTCTTCTGGAGAAGACATGATAGCAGAGGGTGTGAGCACAGAACAAATGCCCTTAAAATCCTTAAGACAGCCCCCTCACCGGTGCTCCAACAGCTGGGCTTTCCCCGAAGCTGTTATAAGAATAGACTGAGTCGCTATACCAATTACCACCACCAGGTGGCGCTGGTCACTAACGTGGCCGTGTGGGGAAATCACCGCGTAGCGGTGTCAAAATTAGGCGAGGGTTGGTCGGGAATCAAGCGGACACTAAAGGAGTGACCGGATTCCCAAACGCGCGTAAAGACCAGCGGGAGCGCTCGACGGAGCTGCCTCGTTCAGACCAGACGCGCCTGACAGGATCTCACCGAGCGCAGAGCACACAGCGGGAGAAACTGCGAGGGGGAGAACGCGCTTGGGCAAGAGCCTGCTGCGCAGGGAATATGAAACAATACCAAGGCAATAATGCTAATAACTTGCAAAAGAAACCGCTATACAAACAGCTACAACGTCAGATTAAGCCAAGAATGTAAGGAATGCACTTAACTGACGAGCAGTGAAGAAAGAGGAAGCGGAAGGGACGTCACGATATTATATACGATGGACTGTGATATGATTGGACTATAGTTGCCTTGGAGACTACCCCCTAATGGTTCATGGGTTGTGTAGTCTTTTGTTTAATGATTGTTGTGTTACGTTTTCTTTGAACTGCTATGCAAATACAGTGAGGAAAGATATGCATAATCCTCGCCTCCGTCCTGCCATAGAATTCATTAAACTTTATTTAATCTGATTTCGAAACATAGATTATAAAAGTGTACATAAAAACAGTAAATCCTCTTTCCTAATACAATACAGTGAGAATTAATTAAAACAAGTAGGTAAAAACGGGTGTTACAAAGCCCGGTTCAGAGCAACTTCAGGTTAACAGAATCGTAAAGTTGAATGTTTCGCAAGATCAATCTCATGTACTTCGTGCAAAATATGCAATAAGGGGTCCAAGTAAGATGTAACGCTCCAATACCTGACCAGTTTGCACTATATAAAACTGCAGAAAAACTAAAAATAAAAAGTGTTTTGCACACTTCTGTCATTGGGCTATATGTGGGCTACATCTGGGTGATATTTGTGCTACATTTGGGCTCTTTTTTCTCTGGTGGCCATCTTGGGAGACTTATTTGTTATGAAGTTTCCTAATTTCGTCATTTACTGCAGTCTCCTCAGTAGGAAATGCTTTCAGTTTTTTACTTTGATTCCATCAAGAAGGCATTCATATGTGTCACAAATTTGCCATAAATTCAGAATGTTAGCACTCTAGTTGTTCATTAGATCACTGTAGTAAAGCTACTGCTCACCAGGGAGTTAACTGGAAGTCTACTGCTGGTATTGAAAGTGATTGTTTCAGTCTGCATGTCAGAATTTTCTAATGAAATAGAAGAGGATTTGAGATCTCACTTAAAACATGCCCTAAATTTTCTTTCTGCAGCACTAACCATAATTTCTATGGCAAAATGAACCCCCTCATTTTGTTCTTTTTTAAATTAAATGTTTTAAGTGTTACCAGTTTATTCCAATCAAGATGGCTTCAGGTGTGCCATACTTTTGTCATAAGTAAGACTGTTAGCGCTCTAGTTGTTCTTTAGAACACTCTGGGAAGCTGCAGTAGAACACAAAGGCATCAACTGACAGGCTGCTCCTGTTCAAATATAACAGGAAGATATTTGAGATCTCACTTAAAACATGTCCTAATTTTTCTTTCTACAGCACTAACCATAATTTTTATGACAAAATGAACCCCTCATTTTGTTCCTTTTTAAATTAAATGTTTTAAGAGTTACCAGTTTATTCCAATCAAGATGGCTTCAGGTGTGCCATAATTTTGTCATAAGTAAGACTGTTAGCGCTCTAGTTGTTCTTTAGAACACTCTGGGAAGCTGCAGTAGAACACAAAGGCATCAACTGACAGGCTGCTCCTGTTGAAATATAACAGGAAGATATTTGAGATCACACTTGAAACATGTCCTAATTTTTCTTTCTACAGCACTAACCATAATTTCTATGAGAAAATGAACCCCATCATTTTGTTCCTTTTTAAATTAAATGTTTTAAGTGTTACCAGTTTATTCCAATCAAGATGGCTTCAGGTGTGCCATACTTTTGTCATAAGTAAGGCTGTTAGCACTCTAGTTGTTCTTTAAAACACTCTGGGAAGCTGCAGTAGAACACAAAGGCATCAACTGACAGGCTGCTCCTGTTGAAATATAACAGGAAGATATTTGAGATCTCACTTAAAACATGTCCTAATTTTTCTTTCTACAGCACTAACCATAATTTCTATGGCAAAATGAACCCCCTCATTTTGTTCCTTTTTAAATTAAATGTTTTAAGTGTTACCAGTTTATTCCAATCAAGATGGCTTCAGGTGTGCCATACTTTTGTCATAAGTAAGACTGTTAGCTCTCTAGTTGTTCTTTAGAACACTCTGGGAAGCTGCAGTAGAACACAAAGGCATCAACTGACAGGCTGCTCCTGTTGAAATATAACAGGAAGATATTTGAGATCACACTTGAAACATGTCCTAATTTTTCTTTCTACAGCACTAACCATAATTTCTATGACAAAATGAACCCCATCATTTTGTTCCTTTTAAATTAAATGTTTTAAGTGTTACCAGTTTATTCCAATCAAGATGGCTTCAGGTGTGCCATACTTTCGTCATAAGTAAGGCTGTTAGCACTCTAGTTGTTCTTTAGAACACTCTGGGAAGCTGCAGTAGAACACAAAGGAATCAACTGACAGTCTCTGCCCTTGTTGGATGTACATGTTTCTCAAATAAATGAGAGGGACCCAATACACGAAGAAAGTGGGTACCATCAAGACCTAAGTCATAAAAGAGCGTCTTTCTTCGGAAATATTCTACACCAATTCACACATACAACAACATCCACAACCAGAGGATCTCTTAGATTACCAGTATATCGGCAGTGCACACAAGAAATATCTATACCACTAGTTAAAAAAGGTTAAAACATTTTTATTCAATACAGTTAATAAAAAGATCTTCATATCATCATATACACTATTATTTCTTTAAAATCAACATATAAATACAAATGTGCAAAAATACAATAAATACAATTAGCAGCAATAGTTCAAAACAGCATATGTAGAAACAGGGGTAAACAAGAACAGAAGTAGGAAAAAAAGAGAGACGCTTCCTACAAGAAAAGTATGGCTGGCACAAAAAATGGATCAGAATCATACAAAGATGCTCTTTTAAGTTGTGCTGTGTAACTATATGGGCAAATTGTCGGTTGAGAAAACATAAAAAATATATATGTACAATTGCACATTCTCTTCCGTTGTATGATTCTGATCCATTTTTTGTGCCAGCCATACTTTTCTTGTAGGAAGTGTCTCTCTTTTTTCCTACTTCTGATCTTGTTTCCCCTGTTTCTACATATGCTGTTTTGAACTATTGCTGCTAATTGTATTTATTGTATTTTTGCACATTTTTATTTATATGTTGATTTTAAAGAAATAATAGTGTATATGATGATATGAAGATCTTTTTATTAACTGTATTGAATAAAAATGGTTTAACCTTTTTTAACTAGTGGTGTAGATATTTCTTGTGTGCACTGCCGATATACTGGTAATCTAAGAGATCCTCTGGTTGTGGATGTTGTTGTATGTGTGAATTGGTGTAGAATATTTCCGAAGAAAGACGCTCTTTTATGACTTAGGATGTACATGTTTTACTGAGAATGTCAGACTTCATTCTCACATGACTGAGAAAGATAATGTGAATTTACAGAAAATATGCTCTCATTTTAGCTTCTGGAGCACCTTCCAAAACTGTATGGGACAAGCATGTGAAAATAGTTTTCTCTCAAACATGATTCATGATATCCCAGCAGAAGGTTTTTCACAGGGTAAAATCACCTTAGAACACACCACAATTCCTGAAATTAGTATAGTACCATCAACAAATGAATTCTAATGTAACTAAAGTCTGTTATAACCCTTTATAGTTCTCCTCTTGGTAACCCTCAAAATCTTTGATTCACTACAATGCATTTCAATGGGGTACTATCATTTATATTGGTCCCAAAATGGCTGCCAGCAATTCCAGGATGAAGTGCTAACAGCCAATCAGATCTCACGATGACATGTGTGGTTAGGCTCCGCCCAGATATATATGTGTTTTCTTTTCAAATTTCTCAGGAACTACTGAACGGATTTACACCATTTAACCAAAAGGCACGACTCTGAACCAAGGGCTACCTTTTTGCCAAATTTGGTGTAATTCCGTTCAGCAGTTCGGGCTGTAGCTGCGATGAAAGGTTCCTATGGAAAATTGCATGGGGAAAACACATTTTGGGACCCCCCTTTTTTCTCGGCCCCCACTTGACGAATCACCCCGAGACTTTCAGGATAGGAGCAGACCGGAGCGGGCCACGAGTTTTGAAAATTTCGCGAAGATTCGTCAACCGGCGCCAAAGTTATTTCAAATAGAATGTTGCGGATTTCCTATTGAAAATAGGTCCTAACTATAACTATCTACTGGCGACCGCCAGATAGATATATATATATATATATATATATATATATATATATATATATATATATATATATATATATATATATATATATATATATATATTCACTGAAAAAACCATAGGTTTTACAGACGTTATAGTTAGAAATTAGCATTTAAAAAACCTTTGAAATTCACTGAAAAAACCATAGGTTTCAGGGGCGTTATAGTTAGCTGGACATTTCACTCGTACAAAACCATAGAAATTCCACTGTTATAGTTAGTTCAGCTAACTATAACTCGCGCCCCGCAATGCACTGCTCATGACGTCACATATTACATCATTCATGGCATGGTCAGTGACATCACTGATGACATCACTGATGACATCTGAAATGACATCACTGATGACATCATCCAGTGACTGTGTGTTTCTGTAATTTTTAAACATGTTTTACATATATTCTTAGGTGTATTGAAGAATGAGTGGGTGTATAAGTGTCTGGATGGGGGATTTTACAGGTGTGTGACTGATTGTATAAGTGAGTGATTAAACGTGTCTTACTGAATGCATGGGTTAGTGACTAAACTGTGTGAATGTGTGTATCAGTCTGTCTGTTGTTGTGTAAGCTGCTACATGGGTTGGTCAGTAGCTACATGAGTGTTTATATGGGTTATTGATTGTTTGCCTGAGTATTTGTATGGGAGACTGAGTGTGTGTGTGGGTGGGTTGGAGGTGTGTGACTCTGTGCATTGATGTGTGAGTGGTTGATTCACTGGGTGTATGGGTTCAAGAGTGCATGTGGAAACAGCTGTATGGGTGGGTGAGTGTGTGTATGGGTGTGTTGGTGAGTGAATGGATGTCTCAGTGGTACATGTGTGAGTAACTACATATGTAAAAGGCAGTATATGTGAGTGATGCTGTATATAAATGAGTATATGTGAGAGTGAGTGATTGTGAGAGTGGCTGTATGGATGAGTGTGTACTTGTATCAGTGATTATATAAGAGAGTAATTATGCGTTAGTATCTGTATGAATTAGGGAGGTGGTGTGTGTATAACTGTATAGGTGAGTAAATGGGAGTGTGATTGATTCTTTGCATGAGTGACTAGGTGTGTGAGTAACACCATGGATGAGTGGCGGTGTGTGAGTGTCTGAATAGGTGTATGAGTGCATATGATAGTGCTGTATTAATGAGTAACTGCATGTATAAGTGAATGTATGGGTGAATGAGTGGATGTGTGTGTAGACCTAGGAATGAAAGAGTGCATATGTAGTAACTGGTATTGGTGTCTCGATGGTTTCGAAAATGGTAGTCTTTATTTTACAGTGGGTGTATTAAAGGTTATATTAGACTGTGAGGAGGTGCTTCAGATTTTCACGTGGATGATGTTATCAGTGATGTCATCAGTGATGTCATTTCAGATGTCATCAGTGATGTCATCAGTGATGTCACTGACCATGCCATGAATGATGTAATATGTGACGCCATGAGCAGTGCATTGCGGGGGCGCGAGTTATAGTTCGCTGAACTAACTATAACAGTGGAATTTCTATGGTTTTGTACGAGTGAAATGTCCAGCTAACTATAACGCCCCTGAAACCTATGGTTTTTTCAGTGAATTTCAAAGGTTTTTTAAATGCTAATTTCTAACTACAATGTCCCTAAAACCTATATTGTTTTTAACTAAATTTAAAAAAGACGCGCATACTTTTTGTAGTGAAAAACTAACTGTAACAGTAGTCTGTTATAAGTTATAATTTAACAATGTTTAAAACTTAATTAGCACTAATTAACATATAAGTGTGGCAAAAGTGTGACGGAGCAGCTATGATACCTGACTTCGAACAACAGCGTTCATAGTTCGATTCCCGGCTCCAGCGGCACGTTAGCCCACCACTATGTCACTGTGGGCAACACCTTGCTTAATCTTTCCGACGCCCCCGAGCGCCAGCACACCTTTCCAGGGTTAGCTGTACGCTTTACAAATGCTCGCATTTTTTAAATTTAAAACCATAGTGATGAGAAATATTATCACAGTTTTTTTTTTCTTCTATTCTGATAGATCTTTTTTTTTTTTCTTCTATTTAGAATTACGGCAATCAATAAATGTATTTACTCATGAGAATGGAAATGACACGGTTTTCCGGGTAACAGTTTTTAACCTCTCCAACGTATGTACATATTAAGGACCTTATAGGTGTTAAGTTCGAAATCGAAACTTTTTCCGCTTCACATTTTGTAACTTTTCCCAACACGTGCACAAGTGAAACAGTTAAAACGTGAGCACGTGTCAACTGTAAAATGTGACATCTAAATGGACGGAGCCGCATCTTCCTTCCATAGACTACTGAATAACCAAAAAGTATATAATTCACATCCGTTGATAGATTAGTTTCGTTTTTGTGAGTTATTTACACGTCTCCATTCAGTGATGCAGGTGCTCTTTTCTACAGTCGGATTCTTCTTTTACGGCCACAAAACATAATCCTGAGTTGTAAGTTGTTTGATTATGCAATACTAGATATTTATAATACGTAGCTATTTGTCAATCTTTAAACACTTGTATTTAGAAAAAAGTGTTATTGGTTGTTTTTGCCATTTATATGTAACGTCAGCAGCTTGTTTTCAGAAACAGACAGAATACAGCAAACATTGTTCCTGTTCTGGCTCCTTTGAGCTCATATAGTGTGACATTTTTTATATTATAATATTGACACTGTACTTGACCTCAGAAGTGTTGGTGACCCGTCGGCGCGAAGACTAAAGATTTATATGTAACGTCAGCAGCTTCTAGTTTGTGGTCTATTACCCCCTTGACATCATATAGTGTGAGTATATATATTATAATAACCACACATTATGATCTCAGAGGAGTTTGTGACCCGTTGGCGCGAAGACTAAAGATTTATATGTAACGTCAGCAGCTTCTGGTTTTTAGTCTATTTCTCCCTTGAGATCATATAGTGTGAGTATGTATATTGTAATATGAACATTTATACTGACCTCAGTGGAGTTTATGACCCGTCGACGCGAAGACTAAAGATTTATATTTAACGTCAGCACCTTCTCGTTCTTACTCTGTTTCGTTCTTGGGATCATATACTGTGAATATGTATATTATAATATTAACAATCATTGTGATCTCAGAGCACTTTATGACCCATTGGCGCAAAGATGAAAGATTTCGAAGTCCCGGAGAAAAGAAGCTCTCAACATACTCATCGCTGGAAAGTATTTCGTTATTGATCTTGTTTTGTATTGATGACTTCATTTTCATTTTCCTTTTTGTGTGCCATCAGTGACACTGTGTATATTTCCACACAACAGGAATTGGAGATTTCTCGCCGCCAGGAGTAAACCATCTGAAATACAGTTTACTGACCTTTATAACTTACTTGATCAGATATTTTTACAGTGACAATATTTTTGGAAATTGCAGTTTAAAAAAATCGTTTCCATAGATACTTTCTTACTGAATACCTTTGATAAACCCTACATTTCTGAATGTTTTTTTACTATTTCTATTTTTGTCTGTTGCGGTTCCTATTCACCTTCTCCCTATAGAATATATACGACCAGTAGTGTATATTATTATACTACTATCCTATATATTCTTAAAGGAGTACGTGATCTAAGCACTACGACCGAACTTTCCCAAATTCTACAATAATCGAAATTATAAAAAATGATAAAGCGTACATTTCTATGTAATATAAAGTGATTTGTGTTTAACTGTTTTTTACTTGTTATTGTTCTTGTGACCTGAGATGATGTAGTGCGGGAGTGTTTCTTGTAGCACTTCTTTTCTACTTTATCTAAAAGTAACTCATGCCCTCTTATATTATCAAGAATATGGGGCAACACTTTTACAAACTATACCAGAAAAAAAGGGAGGGTGTGCCCTCGCTTAAGGGATATTTTATGAATTGCGCTTTTATTTGTCACCCTTTGATATATACAGCTTCAGTTTCCGAACAAAGTATATTTGTAATTGCTTAATAAAAACTATTTCAAACCTAGACTGAAATTTTTGCTGCACAACCACAGCTCCCCGTTAGAAAAGTAAACACCACATTATAACTAAACAGTGCTCCTGGGAAGTATCCCACCCGCAAACTTAATAAAAAGAAGACCGCAACACACTTTGTTATTTTCCCGCCGTGATTTGTACACCCCATGCCAATTATATAAATGGCCCTTAAAATATATAAAAAACTATTTTTACCTTCACAATCCCTCTCCACCACCTTGTGACCACTGTAGAGAGTTAATAGTGTTCCTACCCTCCCCGCTACTACTTTCTTCTCCCATACTCCATTGAAGTGCGTCACAAAATGGTTCACAACAGTGAACCGTTCCCAGCCAATAATGAGCAAACTTGTACTAGGAACAGTTTAGCCAATAAAATGTCCATGGTGTTCTGCAGAGGGGGAGGGAATAGCTGGCAACACTTGTACTTTCAATGGTTCGCAGCCAATGAACATTAAGCTTGGGAAGGTCCTGCTTGGAACACGTCAGCCAATCAGATGTCCCTGCTACTCCGCGGACGGGGAGGAAATGGCTGGCAACACTTCTACTTTCAATGGTTCGCAGCCATTGAACATTAAGCTTGGGAAGGTCCTGCTTGGAACACGTCAGCCAATCAGATGTCCCTGTAACTCCGCGGACGGGGAGGAAATGGCTGGCAACACTTATACTTTCAATGGTTCGCAGCCAATGAACATTAAGCTTGGGAAGGTCCTGCTTGGAACACGTCAGCCAAACAGATGTCCCTGCTACTCCGCGGACGGGGAGGAAATGGCTGGCAACACTTCTACTTTCAAAGGTTCGCAGCCAATGAACATTGAGCTTGTTGTTGGAACACCTCAGCCAATTAAACGTTAATTTTGTTCCAGACACACGAACAGAACACGCCCTCCCACATAATATTAATTTTCGTGTAAGAAAGTGATACTGTCCGTGATAAAAGTGAACACTGCATTAAAAAATAAACATTACTGCGCATTATATTAAAGGAAGGCTGCAATACGGCACATTGTTATTTTCCCGACAGGATTTCCAGAGCCTACGCAACCTTGCCGCAATACCGCGCACCGTTGTTCTGCGGACGTGATTTCCACGTCTGCGGACGTGATTTCTGTGGCCTATTGCAACATTCAAACTCCCTGCCTCTGCACCGTACAGACTGCTTAAACTAAGACCACAGTGTTCCTACTATACCCTCTTATACAATTTTTCTCTTTTGTTTCGCCCTACGCCTTTTAAGTCAGTCACAAAATGGCTGCCAACACTTCCTAGTTTCAATAGTTCGCAACCAATGAGCCGCACGCTCGTGCTCGTAACGTCTCAGCCAATCAGATGTCAGAATTCTCAAATATCGATATCTGTAAATTTTGATATTTCTCTAAAACTACTGAACGGACTTACCCCATTTAAACAAAAGTGTGCTTTCTGGACCAAGACCTTTCTCCTGCCAAATTTGGCGTAATTCCGTTCAGCAGTTTGACCTGTAGCCTTGTCTAAAGTTTCCTATGGAAATTGCATGGATAAAACACGTTTTGGGACCCCCCTTTTTTCTCAGCACCCCCTTCACGAATCACCCCAAACTTTCAGGATAGGAGCTCACCTGAAAAGAGGAACTTTTTGGAAAATTTCGTAAAGATTCGGCAAACAACGCTAAAGTTATAAACACATCAAAAAAAGCATTTCCTATGGAAACTAGGTTCTAACTATAACTACCTATTGGCGACCGCCAGTAGGTAATATATATGTATATATATATATATAGAATATGTATTTATGTAATACACATTAAGTTAATATTTATAATTATTTTGATGTTGGTATAATTTTTCTTCAATTTATTTTAAATTTCCACACTTTTTATATTGTTTTTAAGTTAATAAATGTATCTTTACATTTTCTTTATTACAAACATTTTTAAATAGTTTTTAAGTTATTTTATATTTGTTTAAAGTTATAATAATGTTAAATATTTTTGATAGATATACTCACCTATGTTATAGCAATATATTAGCATGCTACGTGCTATATTTACCATATAGTGGCGAAGTGTCTCGTTAAGCCAAGAAGGCTAATGACACGCTTCGTCACTTTAGAAATGCGGGGCTGCACCATATTTACTTGAATATGGTGCAGCCCTGCGTATCCCCTTGCGCTGGTGCTAACTTTAGCTGCATAGCGCCAACGCAGGCACCCGTGCACCTTAGTGCAAGGGTGCATGTGTTGTGGGGAAGATTGTTTATGTGCAGGAAAGTTCCCCTTCCTGCACATAAACAATCTTTAAATGCCGTTCTGTAACTTCTTTGTGTGCTGCTTAATGCAGCACACATAGAAGTTGCAAAACTGCATTTTTTTTAAATGATTGTTTATGTGCAGGAAGGGGGACCTTCCTGCACATAAACATTCAAAGGCAATTTGCTGTTTCTATGTGTGCTGCACAAGGCAGCACACATGTAAACAGCAAAAACGAGGAGAAATAAAGCATTTCCCCTCGTTTCGCCTGATAAAGACCAAGTTTTCCCTGGTCTTAATTTTGGTGCTGCCTCCTATTTACGCTACCCTTGTAAATAGGGGGCAGCGTCAAAATTAATGGGTGTTGCGGTGGAACGCCCACCGCAACAGCCATTGCCCCCCCCTTTCACGCTAAACACAGCGTGAAAGGGTGCCTTGTTTACAACGCAGCGTTAAGCCATGTTAAGTGGTTTAACGCTGCCTTGTAAATAAGGCAAGGCCTCTATCACCACCACAAGATAGGTGCTTGTAAATATGCACCTATATTTGTGTACTTTAGACAGTAAGGGGCCGATTACAATGTCGGTCGAAAAGCCTTCGACTGCGATCGGAGGCTTTCCGACCGACACGGTCCATTTGTGGTCCGACCGCCGAATAACGATGTCAGCAGTCGGAGTGTGGACCGGTCGGTCATTCTGACGTGGTTCCGACTGGCTCTCGGAGTCTTCCGGCGGTCAGAACCGCACCGTAATCCCCTATGGACAGCATTTCTGCCATCAGGATTACGATGTCGGTTTCCCACAGCCTTTCCGTGCCGGCCTTACCGACATGGAAAGGCTTTCGGAAAGCGGCTTTGGGCCCTTCCCTCCGCGGCATACGGTTGGTCGCCGAGGGGGTACCTAGGATGCCCCCCTGTAAATCCCTGCACTGTGTGGCAAGCACCATGGGGTGCCTGCCACAGGTTGCAGAGTTTTACACACACACCCATTTCTTCATGGGAGCCTGTATTACGGCCGATTTACCACTGTAATACAAGCTCCCATTGAGAAATGTGATTATCTGACCGAACAGTGTTTGGTCGCATCGTAATCAGGCGGTCGGAACTGCCGACCGGAGGTCGGTCGGTCCTGAGTCCGAGACGGTGTTGGTCAGAGGCAACTCCGACCAACATCGCAATAAGCCCCTAAGTATGTAAAGTTGATATTTTTGTCCTCAATATTTTTCTGCAATTTTTTTGTACTGCAATATTTTTGACCTTGATATTATATCATAGAAGCAAGCATTGAACATGAGTGCTGTGCTTTCAGACTTGTAACCAAGAAATGCATTTTACATTGCACATGTGTGAGTGATGCATAACATGGAGAGATCCTGTTAGATAGCAATGCAAAGTGCTTGCTACCTCAGATCATTTCTGAGGTTGTTTGTAGTGTACCAAACTCTAGGATGTAGAGCATAGGTGATAGATCATCCCTTTGAAGTGTAGGGACAGCCTTTACCTCTTCCTGCTCTATTCTTCTCCAGAAGTGTTACCCTTGATTGGATGTGTGGTGGCATTTACCACTTTTGTGTTTTTGGTTATGGGTTCTCTTGACAGTGAGCTCACAGCCCTCCCCATCTTTCCTGCTGATACTACAGGACAAAGACTGTGGCTTGACCACTCTGGGAAGACTTCACAAATACCACAAACTGCCTGAAACTCACCCCACAGAGCCCTGGGCAAACACAAACTCATTCTTCAAAGTTGATATATATATGGGCCTTAAAGCTCCACTCATGTTGACTTGGCTTCTCAAATGCTAGTGCCACAGGTCCCACAGCAGTGGAGACTCAGAAAGACATCTTAGCTTCCCTTTGTCAGGTTTGGGAATGGGAACCTGAAAGTTCTGCATCTTTCCTGCAAAGCCACCCTAAGCAGGTTAAATTTCCTTGAAGGCAGGAGTCCACTGACCTATACAGATGTGTCCAGCATGGGCCATGTGTTGTGGCTTTGTGACTCTAGTCCCCTCTCTGCAGTGGGTCCAAGAGCAAGGCAACTTGCTTCTGAGTCTGTACTTGGTTAGAGGGTTTCACTCCCCCCGCTTTCAGTCTCCAATGGTTTCAGGAGGTGATCAAAGATGACGAAAGTAACTATAATAGACAAATGCCAGAAGAAACCCCTTTGACATGTGGGTGTTAGAAAGACTCACAACATCAACTGAAGTAAAAACATCTGTTTGGTACTACCAAAGATCGCAACCTCCTTGGGTGGTTTAATCTCATCAAAATCACCACAATATCCCAGAGTGGGCTCTCCATTTGTTTTGATGGCAAGTGTGAACTTCCGGCCTAAGGAACACTAAATAAAGGAGACCTAACTTCTCCTAACACACACATGTGTGGCTCAATTTACCAGTGCCTTCACTGCCCCTTCACCCTTGAATCTGTGGCAAACACCTGTGCCCTCAGCTCCACTGAGGAGCCATCACAGGAGATGGAGGAGCCAGGCCAGAGTCATGCTCTCTTGCTCATCCTTGATTATGTGTGAGTGCTTTCACCAGGAGGACCTGTGCCTCTACTTACAAACAAAGCAAACACAAGGAGATGATGGACGGAGCGCTGAAACTTTTCAGACACTCACCCCCAGTCACAGATCTGGGTTGAATCCATCATCGTTCTTTAGCTCACTTCGCCACCCCAGTTCAGACACAGCTATATGGAAATTAGTCTTGACCCTGTGCCTCAGGGGGACAGTCCAGCCCGAACTGCCAAGCCATGTCTTCCCTGGACCGGAAACAAGCATCCTGGGACTGCTTTCGGGCTAACAGCCCTCATCAGCCAGGCTAGCTTGAATCCAGTGGCAAAGTGCATTCTGTCCATCAATTGTTCTTTTTGCATTTGTC
This sequence comes from Calotriton arnoldi, assembly GCA_963921515.1. Lineage (NCBI taxonomy): Eukaryota > Metazoa > Chordata > Amphibia > Caudata > Salamandridae > Calotriton > Calotriton arnoldi. Next base: position 88,324 of record CAWUFW010013576.1, on the reverse strand, counting down.
ACCCCGAGTGGGACGGATATGCCCAGACGTGGGTCCTGTGCTCTCCATGCCACTGGAGTCAAGCTATCCTGGCTGATGAGGGCTGAAAGCCCGAAACTGGTCCTAGGATGCTTGTTTCCAGTCCAGGGAGGACCTGGCCTGGCAGTTCGGGCTGGACTGTTCCCATTGGGTGCAGGGTCAAGACTGATTTGCATATGGCTGGGTCCAAACTGGAATGGCATGGTGAGCAAAAAAACGATGGATTTAGGCCAAAATCTCTGTACTGGGGTGAATGTATGGCATTGTTCTGCACTGGGGTGGCGAAGTGAGCTAAAGAATGATGATGGATTCAACCCAGATCTGTGACTGGGGGTGAGTGTCTGAAAGTTTCAGCGCTTCGTCCATCATCTCCTTGTGTTTGCTTTGTTTGTAAGTAGAGGCGCTGGCTTATTCAGATAAATTGCCTCAGGTGACTGATCTTTGCCACCGTATTTTGAGTCAGGAGCTAATTCATCATAACAAGTAAAATTGAATTAACAGTTTCAAGTTCAGTCAATGATGAGAGTTTGAAATAGCTTTAAAAGTTTTATTTTTCATAAAGAGATTAGTAAGTACCTTTTATTCTTTCTATTCAAATTAGTCAATAAAATCAAGTAAGTTTACAGAAAGCTCATCAAGAAGAATGGTTAGAAGAAATAATCAAATAATGTGTTAAGCGCCTTCCATAAAGGACTGAAATCCCTATTCTAAAGAACAGGATCAGAATTTAAAGTTAGCAGAACTCATGAAGAGTTCGAGTTCAAAGGAAAAGAGTGGGAAATGAGAGAGCATAAAGCTCAAAATCAAATTGAAGCATCAGAACTTCCCATAAAGAGTAGTCCATGAAACTCAGTTCAGTCTCAGTAATCCGAGCAAATAAGCATACAGTTACAGTAGCAATCTGTCAAAATCGAGCATCAATAGTATGGTAGCGGATAAACAGCAGCAGCAGTAGACACAGCCATCAAGGGAACGGGTCTGGGAAAAAAGTGTGCAGAGAAGTATTGAGAGCCTTGGCATTAGCAACTAACTGGGAACATGCATTAATATAAAACGCAAAAAGTGTTTTTGCAAATTGTGTAGCGAGTCTCTCCTCTTTGGATCCAATCAGGCAGCAGCATTCTTCCGAGAGCAAGATCAGCTCCTCTTTTCCCACGAAATAATATGCAGCTCGCAAACGTTTATCGCAAAGATTGTTACAGTAATCTTATGTATGTGGCTTCTTGATTCATGAGCCTCCATTCCCATAGGTATCAAACACAGTTTAACCTTCTAATGTTAAATGTTTCATTGCATAAACAACGAACTATGCTAAAGAAGAGAACCATCAACTTGCAAAATACTATTTAGTAATGCATTTCATTTATGCGAACAAGTATTACTGTTTTAAAAAGCACAACTATTATATTTAAGCATTATTTGAAATATAGTGAGAAAGGGAAGTTTAATCATTACAAAAAATATGTTGCTTAGTAAAATAATACATTTATTAAAACCAAAAAATTCTGCAGTTATGACCAACATTTCTAAGCATGCCACATTAAGGTCAAGTTTCTAAATTGCATTGTGCATATTTCAGCAATATCGAGTTCACGTCTAGTTAAATGAAAACTTGTATTTAGGCATTTCTGAAGCCTATACTAATAGCTATGACTGCCTAGTGCAGCTCGAACATTTATTATGCGTTTCATTTCATCTTTAAATTATACGTTAATCATTGCACATATACCTGTTAATTTTTGAAAATTACACCTTAATTTATTATCTTCTTCAATAGTTTCTTGTAGGAAGCTGGCTCTCTATATAGTGTACGAATATGAAGTACACTGTGCAGAGTCCAGTGAGACCCAGATTCTGTCAAAAGTAGACACAGAGCAAAAGTAGATAATACTAACACTCTGTTTGTGGTAGTGTGGGCAAGCAGTTAGGCTGATAAGAGGGTAGTGCTAAGCATTTGTTGTACTCACAGAGGCAATAATGATACACACACTCAAGAATAAATCCAAGACCAATTTGCAAAAATAACATAGATTTTTATATAATTTTTCAGACCAAGAACTTTGTTCTACAATCAGCACTTTCAAGATATGAATTCTTCAAGTTCGCAAAATAAATCACTTTTGTGCTCAATCACGCACCAATGAAGTCAATGGAAGAAAATAGAAAAATGCTTATAAAATCATACAGTTAGATTTGGAGGTTCACCTTCAGGATTTAGGTAAGTAGCAAGGCCAGGTCCAATACTCCACCAGCGAATTCTCTGGAGCGTCCCGAATGTGGCTGGGAGCAGGGTGCTGAGGTCGTTGGTAGCTGGTGCACTATGAAGAAGGGGGCCAACTGAAAACACACTGCACAAAGGGTATTTAAAGGTAAGTGTAAGGGGTCCCACTCTAGACAGCAGGTCACAAGGGCCTCAGGACCACGGGAGCACAGCTAGTTCATCAGTACCCAGGCCAGGCAGGCTGGGTGCAGAGCAGATAGGTCATCCGGGCGGAGTGCGTCAAGATGTCTTCGCGGTTAGGTGCAGGCACATTGCAGGGACGATTCTGGGACAGCTGGGCCACTCCTGAAGTGGGGCTCAAAGGTCTTGATGTCCCTTAATGGATGCTTGCTTCCTGGGCAATTGGAGTCTGGAATGGTCTCTTCGTCTCAGTGTAGGTTGCAGGGGGTCCTGTACCCCAGGTATTGGTGTAGCACAGCCCTGGTCAGTCCTGGTGTCTCCAAACTTGACTGGGATACAGATCTGACAATCCGGTGCTAATGAACCTGTTTTTGTTTGGATGCTGCCTCCGAGTTGCCGGGGAACAGCAAGTCGGTAAACCGGACTCTGTGGGTTCAGTGCTTACGGTCGGCAGGGGAGTAGTTCCTCTACCCCAAGGGAGTTCGCTGGTGATAAGCGAAGGGCTGTGGTTGCTCCGGGGTTCCTGTAGTCCTGACAGCAGCAGGACGAGACAGCGCATCCCCATTCTGTCGAGTTCTAGAAGCAGCAGGCAGGGTTTTAAGCTAAAAGTCTGCAGCAGGTCTTCTGTTCTCGGGTCAGCACAGCAGCTCTTCTGTGTCCCTATCTTCGTTTAAGTTACTCGAGTAAATCATCAAGTCGTCAGCATATAATGCCACCTTTAACTCCCAGTTATTAAAACTAAAAGGGGTAATTTCTTTAGATATCCTAATCGTGTTGGCTAGCGGCTCTATATATAAATTAAAAAGATGGGGGAAAGTGGGCACCCCTGTCTAGTGCCTCTCTTAATTTGGAAACTATTTGAAATACTTCCATTAATGAGTATTTTCCCCATTGGAGCCGAATAAATATTAGCTATTACCCGTGAGAATTTTGAACCTAAGTTATTATGTAAGATGACTTTTTGTAAATATGACCAATTAACACGGTCAAATGCCTTGGTCGCGTCAAATGTAAATATTGCCAGGGGTACTTTCTCTTGAGTTGCGATATCAATGGCTCCGATCAGTTGGTGCGTAAGATCATGCAACTGTCTGCCTTTAATAAATCCCTTCTGATCCTCGTGAATAAGTTCATCAGACAACGAGCCAAGCCTTTTTGCTAAAACCTGGGTAAAAATGTTATAATCTGCATTAAGAAGCGAGATTGGCCTGTATGACTCGCAGTAAAAAGGGTCTTTGCCTGGTTTTAGTATCAAGCTAATCGTCGCCTCGTTCCAAGATTTAGGAATTGGAAGGCCCTCCAAAAAGATAGCATTGAAGAGGTCAGTTAATCTAGGTACGAGAGAGTCTTTTAGAGCTACATAAAGCTCATTGGGTATGGCGTCAGGCCCTGCTGCCTTGCTTCTTTTAAGATTGTTAATTACTTCCAGCACCTCCTTTAAGGTGATATCTGCATTTAAGATTTTACAAGAATCTACATCTAACTTCAAGACACGTGATTTATTTAAATATGTATCTATTGCTAAGGATGAAGGTGCTAGGTCTTCCTCATATAATGACTGGAAGAAATGCTCAAAGGCCTCTTCAATGCCTGCCTTGTCTTCAATTATTTGTCCTCCGTTTCCCTTATGGATAGCTGTTATCTTGTTTCTATTTAACTCTGTCTTAAGCTTCCAAGCTAACAATTTACCGCTATTCTCCCCAAATTCATAGTTTGACAGGGTACTAGCTTGCCATCTCCTCCTTATCTTTTCCTCTAGGTCTAAGGTAAGCTCATGTTTCAATTTCATTATTTCATCTTTTAAACTATTTCGATCTTCTTCAGGGGGTCATGATTTCTAAGCTAGCTTGTCTCTCTAGTAAATCAGCCTCTATTCGTGATATTTTAAGCTTCTTCAATTTATTTTTTCCTATCGCTATGCCAGCTAGTGTGCCTCTAAGCACGGCTTTATACGCGTTCCAAACTATCATTTTAGACACCTCCCCTTCACCATTTTCCTTAAAGTAATTTTCCGTTGTAACTCCTAATTTGTCAATAACTTGTTGGTCTAATAGGAGTGTTCGGTCCAAAGTCCACCTTTTCTCGCCCTGCCTTAGCTCAAACTTAATATTTAATTGGACCAGTGAGTGATCAGACAGATGTGCGGGCAGGTGCTGGACTTTCTTAACTTTATTACTTAGGAGTTTATCAACTAAAAAAAAATCTAATCTTGAGGCATGGCCATACTTATAGTTTCTAAAAGTAAATTTATTTGTTTGATCCCCTTTGAAGTTCCAAATATCAATTAAACCCAGGTCTTCTCTAAGCCTATTCAAGCACTCTCGCATCCTAGGTAGGTTTAAAACTCTGCTTGGGGGATGTCTATCTCTTTTAGGATCTAATAAAATGTTATAATCACCTCCTAATATAATTGGAGTAGACTGTAATAGCAACTGCGTGTATAATGATTGAAGAGGCGCTGGATCATCTATATTAGGGCCGTAGTATCCCGCCACGGAGAAAGCGGTATCTCTAACTTTTATGTTTGCTATAGCCCACCTTCCTCTTGAATCTACTGTTTGTCCTACTAACGTAAAAATCTGTGATTTTCTAATAATAATAGAAACACCCTTAATGTTACATGTTTGGTTTGTACAAACAGTCTCCCCAATCCAATTCTCATATTTTATGGCTTCGAGCCACTCGTCTCTAAGCAAATGCATTTCTTGTAATATAATGATATCGCAATTTGTAGTTTAAGGTACTCCAAAAAAATTTGACGCCTCCCCCTTGTTCTTAGCCCATTCACATTCCAAGTTACTATCTTCAAATCACCCATTGAATTGATTTCCTTCTTGCTGCTTATGGCTCCCACCCTGTTTGCTATACAATTTACATATCGGACAAATATTTTTTTTTATTTTTTCCCCAAATGCTCCCCAACCAAAGAAATTACCAACATGCACGAAAAAAACCCAAAAGAAGTTGTTTTTACCCCCACCCTGGAGAACCCTCCCCATTACCATTGAGCAATCCTAGTTGCCCAGTTTGAGGACCGCAGTCGAACAGCTATAATTTTTTTAAGCAATTTTGGCTTATAATACTACTTATCCCTATTTGTCTTCATAAGTTCTAGTAACTGTTCCACTTCTTTTGGGACTCTGATGTTATAGGTTTTGTTACACCACATTATGCGTAAGAGGGCTGGAAATTTCATCTGAACAGTGGCTCCTTCAGCCCTAAGGTCCTGCATATACTTTCCTAGGGCCCATTGCCTGTCGGCTGTTGCCTTGGATATATCTGAGCGGATTTTATAGTTATATCCATCTCTTGTCAAGTTGCCAGAGTTTAGAGCCTTATTCAGTATATGTTCTTTTATTGAATAGGTTTTAAAATTGACTAGAACTCTGCGTGGATTTTTCCTGTCTCTGTTGAGCCTAAAGGGGTCTCTATGGACTCTTTGTATGTCTTCATCCAATTTTTTTTCGTCCAAATCAGTTATAAAGCCTTTCAGGAGACTTACTACGAAGGACCTTATATTTTGACCTTCTTGACCTTCAGGAATATTTAATAAACGTAAATTATTCCTCCTAGAGTTGTTTTCTAAGGTCTCAATTTTATCCCTGAGTTCTCTTTCTGTTGAAGATATTTTCTCAATGTCACTCTGACAGAGCCTCACTTCATCCCTGATTTGTTCCAGGGCCGATTCGACCACCACCACTCTGTCTACCAGTGCGTTAACTTTAGCCTCCAGAGCATCGCAAGTGGCCTGAATTTTTTCCTGGTTTTTCTCAGATTTAGCAAACCCATTTTTCATCTCCTTTAATAATGAGGCCGCAAAAACCCCCATATCGCCCCTTAAAGGGGTATCCATAACTTGCTCGCTATCTTGATCCTCAACAAGCTTGCTTTGTTGTAGGTGGTCCTCTATTTGTGGGGCTTCTATTTGTGGGGCTTCTTCTAAAGTACCATCAGTTGTATGTTCTTCGTCCTCCCCCAGATCTTCTAACATGACGGCTTGATATTTATTTTGTGACTCCATTGTCTTCAGCGATGACGCAGACATTGCGTTAGTTAAACCGTCTCTCTGCGCTGGCTTCTCTTGGATTTTAAAGAAGGAGCGCAATGAGGGAGTAACTTTTAAATTAGAACCCCTCTTTAGCTGTTCTTTTTTTGCTGTTTTTGCGGCTCTGGTGGAAACCACTGCTGTCGTAACTCCTTTAGGTTTCTGAGCCCTCTGTTTCCTACTAGTGTATTTAGCTGAGCCAATATCCTGTGGTGTACTCCAATCCTTAACTTGCTTCTGAGGTGGCTCAACGATTTTGTCTAGCAGCACAGTGGCCTCCCCCCCTTGGCGCGCCAGGTTCGGCTTTTGCGAATCATTTCCTGATGTGTCTAGAATAATATTGGCGACTATAGAGTTATGATTGTCATTTTTACCCGCTACGGGTGACAAGGACAGCTGTGAAATAGAAGAGCCCCTCTTCTTGCCTTGACTTTTTTTCCTGTTAGGATTCATGCAAACAGAAAATTTTACTTCATTATCTGTATAAGAGAGTTGGCTGTGCGAGCCGTTTGATATTTATTGCTCAGCCTGTTTAGTCCATTTGCTTTATTCAATCTGGCTTTGGCGTGGCCACAAGGGGACTCCACATAGAGTATTGGGATGCCTAATAGCCCCAAGGATTCTGAATGATATAATAGGTTATAAGGAGCCCCTCTAAAATTTTGCCTGACTGTGACCCTACGTAAATGTTGAAATGTGTAAGCCGCCTCTGTCCAAAAGTCCCCTGATTTACTCCTTACTTTAACAGTGCTGGCTCCGCTGCTACAAAGAACGGGGGATAGCACACTTCTTAATGTTTCTTCAGCTCCTGGTCCCATCCAGCTCCTCCGCACACTCTCCTCACTGCTCACTGCTGGCTTCGCTCTCTCGCCAGATCCCGGCAGCCCCCACTTACTCGTCACACAGCCTCCGGGCGTCACTGAACGATATCGGGCGGGGCCGCCGCACAGCTCAGCAGCTTATCGGAGCTCGCCCTCGCCAGGGACAACGCCAAAGACAACGCCGCCAAACACCGCCAAACACTGAATTTGCCCGGAGGGGGGGGCCCTCACAGCCTCGCAGTTTCCCGCTATGTAAAACCGCGCTTTACCGTAAGCCTCTTTAAATATTAATGGTATTCATGTCCATTCGACTGCGGAGCTGGCGACCTAGGCGTTCAGCCGGCCGCCATGTTCTCCACCCATTTCCAAAAGAAAGTTCAAGATACACTTTGCTTTGTAGATTTGAATAAGCTCTACTGGTGGTCTCCTACCCAGTTTTTCGCGAAGTTGGCAAGAGCAGTTGTTGTCCTTAAAAACGCTAATTTGTTTGCTGAAACAGCTTGGACCCAGGAGCTGAAACAGCTTGGACCCAGGTGAAGTCATCATGGAGCTAGGAAACTCGTGATGACAAGTATCCAGCCCATGTACTCTCTATGACTTCCCTAAGCACTTACATTACCCAAGAATGGACTTAGATATTATAGGGTCATATTTGCTCAAGCAGATATGTCCACAGATGGGCTATAGTGCACCCTGCCTTAGGGCTGTAAGGCCTGCAGTGAGAGGTGACTTACCTATATCTCATGCAGTGTATGAGGGCATGGCACACAGGGTTATGTGCCATGTTGACTCTTCAATCCCAATGCCCTAGGTAGCAGGGGCTATTTACTAGAGACTTACAGGGGTTGTTGAAGTTGTGCCAATCGGGGTACAGTTTTAGGAAAGAGATCTAGCACTGGGAACCTGGTTAGCATGGACCCAGTGCACTTTCAATTCGAAATCACATCATACACCAGGCAAACAGTGGGGGCTCACCACGTCAAAAAAGGCACTTTCCTACATTTCTCATCAAATGTATAAGCAAGAAGTATGTTCCAAAAACAATGTTTTCATGAAAGAGAATTAAAGAAACACATTTTCAGGTGCATAGGTAACAGTGAGGTGCAGAGAATGTGCTCAGTGCTCAGGCGAAGGTGAAGCAATTGCGCAATAAGCATGTCACAGTCTACAAAATCTGTATGCAGCCTGTATGCATCAACTAATATTTTTTAAACAGGTCTGCACAATTAGTCGCTTAAGTTTTCGATCCACAGACATTACGGGATCATCATCAGGACTTGAATCAAAGTCTACTTTTGGGGGTACCTTTAACGAACCAGTTCTTCTAACAAAGTATGTCAGAGACAATAAGAGGTAAACTTAAAAGACACACATGAAGAAAAGGACATACATAAATATGAGTTAAAGGCTGACACAGAAATGTCGGTATTGCACACTTCTTACATCTTATGATTACTCACATCCACATGAAGCATATAAAGTGTTCACAGTTGGGGGGATGCAGGTGCATCTGCAAGATTGGAGAAGAATGGAAGACGATGTCAGAGAAAGTTAAGCAAAGGGAGTAGTTGAAGCAGATGAGGTGCAGTACTTCAGAGGGGGCTTACCCAGAAATAAGGAGAAATAACTGGTCTGGTCACAAGGATTGCCTGGCAGGTCACAGGATCGTTGTGCACAATTATACACTGTAAGTGGGTCTGGTCATGAGTTATATAGCAGGGAAAGAAATGATAATATTAACAAGTCCACCTGAATTATAGACTGTACCTTGAGCAAATAAGAGGCCTGCAGAAAACCAGACTGTGAGATATTCAGCAGCAAGGAGTCTGCAGCCAGATGGGGTCCATCGGATGGCGATACCGTACCACATTCCGTGCAGTGAACAAGTGCGAGCGTATAGGATGTACAAGGTCATCTGCAGTAGCGGCTCCTGGTGGGAGTGCTACTGGGCGATGACGTTGGGCGGGGTGGGGGGTAGTAAACACCGGAATACGGATGAATGCAGGTAAGTAGTCAATTAAATCAATAAAACGAATTTCGTTGCGCGCGCTGCATCGCATTTGGTGGTGCAGCACGCGCAACGAAATTCGTTTTATTGATTTAATTGTCTACTTACCTGCATTCATCCATATTCCGGTGTTTACTACCCCCCACCCTACCCCTCCCCACGTCACCGCCCAGTAGCACTCCCACCAGGAGCCGCTACTGGTCATCTGGCAACAAGGACGCCAAGGGGGAGGAGAAAAAGGACTGAGGAGACTCGTCAGCCATCTTCATGAGTGGAAAAGCCGGCAATCTTTAAATGTCAGAACCTATATGGAAGTGGTGGCAATATAGCAACTCATCCGTTTAATTCAGAAGGAATCTAGGTCATGTGGCCACACCAGATTAATAGAATTTGCATTGCATGCAGTCTGGCAGCGAGGTCATCAAGGGCCATCTAGGGGTGCCGGTCTCTAGAAAGGGGTTAATATAAACATATCCTCGGACTGTAGCAGAGAAAGTAAGGCAGCCAATGGAGACCAGAAATAAAGAAATAACAAAGGGGGCGCTGCTTATAATAACAAGCATTGGCATAGCCAATAGCTCTCGCATTTGGGACCTTATAAGTGTCTAGCCAGAGCTATTGGCTTTGCCATTGTGTTCAAGCTATGTTGTAGAGCATTGTGGCTGCTGTGCAGCATGTTGAATAGTTAGAATAAAAAAGTCTTATAAGCATTTTTGTTACCTTATAAATAACCAAGAAGACATTATGTACAACTGAACGACCTTATTACAACATAAATGATTTCTAGTTTTGTGATTATTGTCCCACTACTATGGCAGCAAAATTAAGATTTATTTTTATGGTGTGTTTACAGTGGCAGATGAGGTATTATTATAATGTAGCACACGTTTTCAAATAGGGAAGCGTGTTTGCATAAAACGAGATGCACCTTAAGTTGGGTGTCGGTGATCCATGTGTATATGTGAAGTATGGGATGCACATGAAGCAGGGAACACAAAATCAGGGGTAACAGCTGAGATGGCTTAAACGTGAATGCTGCTTAAAAACAGGAGTACATAGGAATCTGAGGACCTCAGCAGGGGATGGGGACACAGGAGGCAATGATACGTGTGGAGCAGGGATACAAGGTTACCCTGAGGAGCCAAGCACAAAGCCTGGATACACAGAAGGGAGAGATCGCCTGGGGTCGTGTTATGCATGAAACACGGGAGTAAAGGAAGCAAGGGTGCACGTAGGGCAGTGCTACGGCAAAAGCACGACTGCATGTCAGCAACACAGAGAGACGGGAAGCACAGGGCTGGGGCAACATTACACATGAAGCATGTGGCACGGGATGCAAGGTAACTGTGGAGCAGTGGTACATGCGGGGCAGATTTACACGTGAGACACGGCACTTGTGGAGGAGTGCTGCGCCCGAGGTAGAGCACCACAAAAAGCATCAGGTACGGGAATTGGAATAACAAGTGATGCACAGACACATGAGAAGCAGGGCACATGTGGAGGAGGGTTACACCTGAGGCAGAGCTCCACGACTCCACTTAAAGCATCCGTCACGGGGGAATGGGTACTTGTGGAGAAGGGGTAAAGGTGGGGCAAAATAGCAAGTGAAGCACAGACACACGGGAAACACGGACAAACGGGAAGCAGGGCACATGTGGAAGAGGGTTACACCGGAGGCAGAACTCCACATCCGTCACGGGGAATGGGTACTAGTGGGGATACGGAGTACACGCGGGGCAGAATGACGAGTAAAGCACAGACACACGGGAAGCACGGCACGTGTGGAGGAAGGTTATACTTGAAGCAGAACTCCAAGTAAAGCATCAGGCACGGGAAACAGGTTACTCATGGAGAAGGGGTAAACGCAGGGCAGAATAACAAGAGAAGCACGGACACACGGGAAGCATGGCACATGTGGAGGAGGGTTACACCTGAGGCAGAACTTCGCGTAAAGCATCCGTCAAGGAAACGGGGTACTTGTGGGGAGAAGGGGTACACGAGGGCAGAATTACAAGGGAAGCACAGAGACACAGGAAGCACGGCACATGTGGAGGATGGTTAGACTTGCGGCAAAAGCGCACGTAAAGCATCAGGCACGGGAAGCTGGGTACTTGTGGAGCAGTGGTACACGTGTGGAAGAGTTACAAGTTAAGCACGGAGTCAAGAGAAGCACTGCACATGTGGGGATATACCTACGGCAATATTATAGGTAAATCAGGGGCATGGAAGCAGAGTAAGCATGAGGGATGGGCGCCGGCTGTGGAAGATCACACGTGAAGCATGCGGACATTAAAAGCAAAGGTTCAAAGTGGAGAAGAAAAACAAACATGTGCGTCGCACACACAGGCACACGGGTAATGACACGGACACTTCCGTGGCACAGACACACAGGCAAAAAGGCACATACATTTCTGTGGCATGTAAATCTTAGCTCCGTCCTGTTTTGCATGACAATTCGTATTGGAATGGTCACTGCCTAGCTGAAAATATAACATAGTAACAAATAAACGAACAAAAGAGATTCTAACACACACAACAGGAACCCTTGATCACACGGAAAACATCAAAGACGCTGACAACAGGAAAAGAAAACAAGCGAAAGAGAAAGCACGGTAACCTGACCCACGAGGAATGCAGCTGCCACCCTGCATGCCGCTGCTCGCTCCCGAGAGCAAAACGCTGTGGGAGTGAACATTAAAAAAGAAGGTGGGACATGCACCCGCCTTTAGCCATTTGCGTGCTTTCATTAGTGAAAGACAGACGCAAAAGCCAATCCGATGTGTGGGAGGAGTCAGACCCACACGGAGAAGTTTAGAGTACTTACAAGAAGCCTCCCATAGATCAGCGCATGCGCGCTGCGCTAGGCTCGACCTAAAAAGGTGCAACTAGCAAGAGGGGGTAAATAGTTGGAGAATACAGAAGCAAACTAGCTTAAGAACTGAACTATTCCATAGCTATCCTGTCCTGTCCTCCATTCTGTTCAGGCCAGATTTCATACTGTTGAGGCGTAAAATCCATTTGAGCTTCTATTTATTCAGCTTTTATTTATTCAGCATCTCCATCCTTGCTCAATGTCTTCATGATGGAGATCACGTGCCAACTAAGGTCATCTTCAGTATGTTGTTTATCCAAAAGATGTTCGACTAATGGTGAAGTGGTGACTTTACACCTGAGGAGGCTCCTGTGATAGCAGATTCTAATTAAAATTTTCTGCATGGTTTGGCCAACGTAGATCACATTGCATGAACAGAAACTTACATTTACCACATTGTGGGTATTATAGTTGGAAAATTGCTTAAGATCCATCCTGATATTAGTATGATGAGGTTCTTGAGATTCAGTGGTGAGAGGGCAGACAATGCATTGTCATAATTTGTAGAGCCCAACGCGAGGAGCTAATCTCCAAAGATCACTGATCGTGCGTTGTATGTTATTTTGGGGGAGGGCAGCATGAACCAGATAGTCCCTTAAGTTTTTTCCTTTCCAAAATGCAAAAATGTGCCTTTCAAGTGTAAGGTCATTTGGTGCAAGAAGGCTGCAGTGCTTTGTTAAACATTTAGTGAGCTGATTAGATACAGGAGAGAATGTTGTTACACATACAAGTTTGGGTTCCCTGTTTTGGGATTTGGTGTTAATAACGTTTCCCTTGGACAGTACCATGCCCTTTTTACGGACTGTTGCAATAGTCATCTAGGATAGCCTTTCACAATTAGCTTTTGCTCTGCCTCTTTGAAAAAGTCTGTCTTAAGCTTGCAATTGCGACGGATCCTCAAAAACTGTCTGTACAGAAAGGAGTAGTGTAGTGCTTGTGGATGGTGACTGGAATAGGTTAACAAGTTCCTCTCTGCTGGCATTCAGTGAAGCGTGGAGTAAAGTTCTCCATTTTCTGATTTGACTATGAGGTCAAGAATGGAATGCAATGTCAGAGAAAGTTAAGCAGAGGGAGTAGTTGAAGCAGAGGGAGTGTAGTATTTCAGAGGGGGCTACCCAGAAATAAGGAGAAATAAGTGGTGTGGTCACAAGGATCATTGTGCAGGTCACAGGGATTATTGCGCCCAAATATACACTGTAAATGGGGCTAGCCATGAGTATATATATATCACTGTGATGTCACTGACCATGTCATGAGTGATGTAATATGTGACGGCATTAGCAGTGCATTGCGGGGGCGCGAGTTATAGTTAGCTGAACTAACTATAACGGGGGAATTTCACGGGTTTTGTACGAGTGCAATGTCCAACTAACTATAACTGTCCCTAAAACCTATGTTTTTTTCAGTGAATTTCAAAGGTTTTTTAAATGCAAATTTCTAACTATAACGTGTCTGAAACCTATGGTTTTTTCAGTGAATTTCAAAGGGTTTTTAAATGCTAATTTCTAACTATAACATGCCTGAAACCTATGGTTTTTTCAGTGAATTTCAAAGGTTTTTTAAATGCTAATTTCTAACTATAACGTGCCTGAAACCTATGGTTTTTTCAGTGAATCTCAAAGGTTTTTTAAATGACAATTCCTAACTATAACATGTCTGAAACCTATGGTTTTTTTCAGTGAATTTCCAAGGTTTTGTAAATGACAATTTTTAAATGTATTAATTGTTATCTTTATTTTTTTTATACTGATTTTCTACATTTTATTAAACTATTTATTTTTTAAATTACATTGTAATTACATTATACATTATATTACAAAATATACTTTCTCAGAATGAATTACTTTAGTTTAAATTCTTTGCAAATAGGCAATAGACTTTTAAGTACAGTAGTTACAGTTGTTGCAATGGGCAACACAATTTCAAACACAATGCAACATTGAGCTCAATGTGAATTTCTAGTTAAATGCAATTAGTTACTTTATGGATTACTTTTCTAACCACAGGACTGGATCCTAGATTCAGTCCTGGGACATCTCCTGTAAACAGTTAAGTAAAAGCGTTTTGGTTACAGTACTGATTTTTAAGGAATATTATTGTATTTTAAAAGTTGACACTTAGAAACTTTTTCACATAGAATCACCAATGTTATCCTATGGGAGGAAATTCACTTAGCAGGTAAGTAGTGTTATCCTTACTTTTCTTACTCAGTGGTGGATCCTGGATCCAGCACTGGTGCATCTCCTGTAAACAGTTGAAAGAATGCGTTTAAGTCATACAGGCGATTTTTAAGGAATATTTGTAGTTTGTGAAAATCGACACTTTGAAACTTTTCTGCTGAAAACCAGACAATGGATTCCTATGGAAGGAAATACAAGTTACTGGTAAGTACGGTTAGAATTACTTTTCAGGGTCAGTGCTGGGCTAAAAGATGCAGCACTGGGTTCTCTCCTGATAACAGGTGAGTAAATCGGAATTCGTAGTTCAGCTGATTTTAGAGGAATATTATAAAGTTCCAAAACTCAACACTTAGAAGAATTTCCAAGTGAAACCAGTCAATGTTAGCCTATGGAAGGAAATTCAAGTTACTGGTAAGTACGGTTAGAATTACTTTTCAGGATCTGTACTGGGCTGAAAGATGCAGCACTGAGGTCTCTCCTGATAACAGGTGAGTAAATTGGAATTCGTAGTTCAGCTGATTTTAGAGGAATATTATAAAGTTCCAAAACTCCACACTTAGAAGAATTTCCAAGTGAAACCAGTCAATGTTAGCCTGTGGAAGGAAATTCAAGTTACTGGTAAGTACGGTTAGAATTACTTTTCAGGGTCAGTGCTGGGCTAAAAGATGCAGCACTGGGTTCTCTCCTGATAACAGGTGAGTAAATCGGAATTCGTAGTTCAGCTGATTTTAGAGGAATATTATAAAGTTCCAAAACTCAACACTTAGAAGAATTTCCAAGTGAAACCAGTCAATGTTAGCCTATGGAAGAAAATTCAAGTTACTGGTAAGTACGGTTAAAATTACTTTTCAGGATCAGTACTGGGCTGAAAGATGCAGCACTGAGGTCTCTCCTGATAACAGGTGAGTAAATTGGAATTCGTAGTTCAGCTGATTTGAGAGGAATATTATAAAAGTTCCAAAACTCCACTCACAAGAATTCCAAGTGAAACCAGTCAATGTTAGCCTATGGAAGGAAATTCAAGTTACTGGTAAGTACGGTTAGAATTACTTTTCAGGATCAGTACTGGGCTGAAAGATGCAGCACTGAGGGCTCTCCTGATAACAGGTGAGTAAATCGGAATTCGTAGTTCTGCTGATTTTAGAGGAATATTTGTATGTTTCAAAAATCGACACAAACTTTTTCAGCAAAAAGCAGGCAATGATATTCTATGGAAGGAAATTCAAGTTACTGGTAAGTACGGTTAAAATTACTTTTCAGGATCAGTACTCGGCTGAAAGATGCAGCACTGGGTTCTCTCCTGATAACAGGTGAGTAAATCGGAATTCGTAGTTCGGCTGATTTTAGAGGAATATTATAAAGTTCCAAAACTCCACACTTAGAAGAATTTCCAAGTGAAACCAGTCAATGTTAGCCTATGGAAGGAAATTCAAGTTACTGGTAAGTACAGTTAGAATTACTTTTCAGGATCTGTACTGGGCTGAAAGATGCAGCACTGAGGTCTCTCCTGATAACAGGTGAGTAAATCGGAATTCGTAGTTCAGCTGATTTTAGAGGAATATTATAAAGTTCCAAAACTCCACACTTAGAAGAATTTCCAAGTGAAACCAGTCAATGTTAGCCTATGGAAGGAAATTCAAGTTACTGGTAAGTACAGTTAGAATTACTTTTCAGGATCTGTACTGGGCTGAAAGATGCAGCACTGAGGTCTCTCCTGATAACAGGTGAGTAAATCGGAATTCGTAGTTCGGCTGATTTTAGAGGAATATTATAAAGTTCCAAAACTCCACACTTAGAAGAATTTCCAAGTGAAACCAGTCAATGTTATCCTATGGAAGGAAATTCAAGTTACTGGTAAGTACGGTTAAATTACTTTTCAGGATCAGTACTGGGCTGAAAGATGCAGCACTGAGGTCTCTCCTGATAACAGGTGAGTAAATCGGAATTCGTAGTTCTGCTGATTTTAGAGGAATATTTGTATGTTTCAAAAATCGACACAGAAACTTTTTCAACAAAAAGCAGGCAATGATATCCTATGGAAGGAAATTCAAGTTACTGGTAAGTACGGTTAAAATTACTTTTCAGGATCAGTACTGGGCTGAAAGATGCAGCACTGAGGTCTCTCCTGATAACAGGTGAGTAAATCGGAATTCGTAGTTCGGCTGATTTTAGAGGAATATTTGCACAATGGTGAAGGAAGGGGTGGGGCCTGAGGTGACATGTCTGCAAACACGCCCTGTGGCGCGTTTTAAGTTGGAGAATTAATTCCTCCTCAATCCCGAGGGTCCCTAGGGGCCAACTGGCCCACCAGATACCGCCAGTATGCGCCAGAGAGCTGCGTTGCAGAGAGGTGTTCAGAGGCCACGCCCCTTTTTACAACACTCTGCAACGCAGCTCCGTGGCGCTTACTGGAGGTACCTGGTGGGCTAGTTGGCCCCAGGGACCCTCAGGATTGAAGGGGATTTAATTCACCATCTTAAAACGCGCCACGGGGCCTATTTGCACACATGTCACCTGAAGCCACGCCCCCTCCCTTCACCACTGTGCAAACACGCCCCGTGGCACGTTTTAAGTTGGGGGATTAAGTCCCCTTGAATCCTGAGGGTCCCTGGGGTCCAACTATCCCACCAGGTACCTCCAGTAAGCGCCACAGAGCTGCATTGCAGAGAGGTGTAAAAAGGGGCGTGGCCTCAGAACACCTCTCTGCAATGCAGCCCCCTGGCACATACTGGAGGTTCCTGGTGGGCTAGTTGGCCCCCAGGGACCCCCAGTATTCAAGGGGAGTCGTTCCCCCTCTGCAAACGCGCCAGGGGGCGCGTTTGCAGAGTGGTAAAGGAAGGGGGCGGGGCCTGCGGCCCGATCGTTTTTTTTTTTTTCCAAGGGGGCTGTGTGGCCCCCCTTCCCTTTTCCTTTTTTTGGGCCCTGGGGACCCCATCGCCCAGGGCCTTACCCCTTTTTTAAAAAAAAAACGGGAAGGGGGCCGCGTGGCCCCCCTCCCGTGGCCGATACCGGCCCCGGGGACCCCATCCCCCGGGGCATGGCCACTCTTATTATTTTTTTTAAGGAGGGGGGCTGCGTGGCCCCCCTCCTCAGGCCTCCTTTTGCCCCGGGGACCCCATCCCCCGGGACAGACCTTTATTTATTTTTATTTATTATTTTGGGGGGGAGGGGGGCCGCGTGGCCCCCCTCCCGGGCCACTACTTGCCCCGGGGACCCCATCCCCCGGGGCTGGCCCTCTCTGTTGGGGACCGTGGGGGGGTCCCCAATCCCCCCACAGTCCCGCCGGCTCCCCGCGGCCTACGGGAGCCGGCATTGCTTTTCCACATGGGGAGCTGCTGACATGCAGCTCCCCATGTGGAAAAGCAATCTGCTTTGCTTCATTGAAGCGAGAGCAGGTTTCCCTGCTCTCGCTTCAATGAAGCAAATCAGTTTGCAATGACAGGACGGGAGCCGCGAGGCTCCCGTCCTGCCATTGCAAACAGCAGTGTCCCGGGGGTAGGCACCCCGGGACACTGCAGGAGCCGGTCCTGGGGGGTGGCGGTCCCCAGGGCCATCAATGGCTCCAGGAGGGGGGCCGCGCGGCCCCCCTCCCCACATCTGCAAAGCCCCGGGGAGGTGGTGGTCCCCGGGGCTTCGGGGTCCAAACGGACCCCCATTTTAAATTTGTTAGTGTCCCGGGGAGGTGGCGGTCCCGGGGCGTGTGGGGGCTGGAGCCCCCACACAGGTGATTTCATTAAAAAAAGAAGCCCCGGGGGGTGGCGGTCCCCGGGGCTGCGGGAGGGCTCAGAGCCCTCCCGCACCATTTTGTTTAAAGCCCCGGGGGGTGGCGGTCCCCGGGGCTTGGGGGGGCCTTAGAGGTCCCCCCATATAATTAATAATTAAAGCCCCGCATGCCCCCGGGACTTGGCCCACCCGGGGGCCAATTAACCAGAAGCGCGGGAGTCCGCGCTTCGTTTTTTTTTTTTATCGGCAGGATCCGCGCACCCAGCGCGTTTTCTGCCGATTTAAAAAAAAATGTTGGGCCCTGGGGGTCCTTGTAGGACCCCCTGAGCAGGGCTAGGGGGTCAGGGTGTGTCTACCCTGCCCCCTTTTTGCGTTTTGCGCCCTTGTTTTTGTCTTTTCTTGTCCCTCGGTTCTACCGAGGGACAAGATGGCTGCCAACACTTCCTGGTTTGGAGTGTTGACAGCCAATTAGCATGCAGCTCGTGGTCGGGAGGGTGCGCGGATCCTCCGTGCCTCTAAATATCGAAACTTTTATTTTGGATTTTCTCAGCAACTACTGAACGGATTTACACCATTTTTAAAAAGGCTGCTTTCTGAACCAAGCACTACCTTTTTGCCAAATTTGGTGTAATTCCGTTCAGCAGTTTTTGCTGTAGCCTTGCATAAAGTTTCCTATGGGAAATCGATTTTTTCACTCTTATTTTTTGAATTTCTCCGCAACTACTGAACGGATTTACACCATTTTAAAAAAAGGTCGCTTTCTGAACCAAGCGCTACCTTTTTGCAAAATTTGGTGTAATTCCGTTCAGCAGTTCGGGCTGTAGCCGTGGCTAAAATTTCCTATGGGAATTAACATGGAAAAAACGGAGAAAATGCGTTTTGGGACCCCCCTTTTTTCTCGGCCCCCGCTTGACGAATCAACCCGAGACTTTCAGGGTAGGAGCGGAGCGGAGCGCCCCAACAAGTTGGAAGCTTTCGCGAAGATTCGTCAACCGGCGCAAGAGTTATTTCAAATAGAATGTTGCGGATTTCCTATGGATAAAGGTCCTAACTATAACTATCTACTGGCGACCGCCAGTAGATAATATATACATACATATATATATATATATATACATACATATATATATATATATATACATACATATATATATATATACATAAATATATATATACATACATATATATATATATACCTACATATATATATATACATACATATATACATACATATATATATATATACCTACATATATATATACATACATATATACATACATATATATATATATATATATATATATATATATATATATATATATATATATATATATATATGTTTCAAAAAGGTTGCCCCATGTTCGGCAGGGAAATGGATTCCTATGAAGCTACTTCTGTGAGGATTAACCGGCTGTTGTGAGCATTTCACCTGGGGCAACCTTTTTGAAACAAATTAGCGGCCAGCCCGGTCGCGAAATGCGCCACTGCTGGAATGTAGCAGGGCCACAGTCTGCTTATCTGGGCGGACAGGTGTGGCACAACCGGACTCTTATTATAATCAAAGTTGCCTCTGTGGAGTCCTCGCCATTGATTGTTTGCGGGTGAAGTGGCGATGTCAGCCCATTTGGGCGTAATCTGCACTACGGTTCCCATGAAGCACTGCATTTGCAGTTTGGATTTTCCATGTCACCAAAACAAAAGAAGGAATTTCCGTTGGTGCGTATTGACATTCTAACCACGTAATGCCTCTGATGAGGGCGGTGGCCCGAAACGCAGCTTGCGTCAGGCATGTTCGGCAGGGAAATGGATTCCTATGAAGCTACTTCTGTGAGGATTAACCGGCTGTTGTGAGCATTTCACCTGGGGCAACATTTTTGAAACAAATTAGCGGCCAGCCCGGTCGCGAAATGCGCCACTGCTGGAATGTAGCAGGGCCACAGTCTGCTTATCTGGGCGGACAGGTGTGGCACAACCGGACTCTTATTATAATCAAAGTTGCCTCTGTGGAGTCCTCGCCATTGATTGTTTGCGGGTGAAGTGGCGATGTCAGCCCATTTGGGCGTAATCTGCACTACGGTTCCCATGAAGCACTGCATTTGCAGTTTGGATTTTCCATGTCACCAAAACAAAAGAAGGAATTTCCGCTGGTGCGTATTGACATTCTAACCACGTAATGCCTCTGATGAGGGCGGTGGCACGAAACGCAGCTTGCGTCAGGCATGTTCGGCAGGGAAATGGATTCCTATGAAGCTACTTCTGTGAGGATTAACCGGCTGTTGTGAGCATTTCACCTGGGGCAACCTTTTTGAAACAAATTAGCGGCCAGCCCGGTCGCGAAATGCGCCACTGCTGGAATGTAGCAGGGCCACAGTCTGCTTATCTGGGCGGACAGGTGTGGCACAACCGGACTCTTATTATAATCAAAGTTGCCTCTGTGGAGTCCTCGCCATTGATTGTTTGCGGGTGAAGTGGCGATGTCAGCCCATTTGGGCGTAATCTGCACTACGGTTCCCATGAAGCACTGCATTTGCAGTTTGGATTTTCCATGTCACCAAAACAAAAGAAGGAATTTCCGTTGGTGCGTATTGACATTCTAACCACGTAATGCCTCTGATGAGGGCGGTGGCCCGAAACGCAGCTTGCGTCAGGCATGTTCAGCAGGGAAATGGATTCCTATGAAGCTACCTCTGTGAGGATTAACCGGCTGTTGTGAGCATTTCACCTGGGGCAACCTTTTTGATATATATATATATATATATATATATATATATATATATATATATATATATATATATATATATATATATATATATATATATACATATATACATATAGCAGAGAAAAAACAATGTTACCAGGCCACCTGAATTCCGGACTTTGTCATAAGCCAATATGAGGCCTGCCAAAAGCCAGACTGCCCAATGGGTCCCTATGGATTCAAGGGTTGCACTTGTGTTACGAAACATGATTTGAATTGTCTGGCAGTAGTCAATCAGAGACAAATCTGGATATGCAGGCTTTGCTTTAAGCTGACAAACCAGGATCAGTTCTATCAAGAGTTGGTTGTTGATTTTAGCTCTTTGTAGATAGTTACACTGAGGTAGTGGTGTTATATGGCCATTAGGGTCATTGTCGACATTGCTAAGTTAGCATGAGCTCTGCTGCCATGATGCTGCTTTTGCGCACGTTACTACATGACTTTGTTTTGCGAGACTCTGCTTGTGCCTTTCACATGAGAACTGTCTGCTTTCTGTGTTCTCTGCCTGTTCCTGGAGGTTAGTCTGAACACGATGTGCAAGGTCGATAAACAATGCCCCATGTTATTCTGTTCTGGTCAGTCCCTAGCATCTAGACAAAACATGCTAACACAGCTGCGCTACTGGAAACTCGTGCTTTGATATTATGGGGATGCATGTTATTCTAACACACACTTGGAGAGGGTCCTTTCCAGGGAGAAGAGCTATGCTGTTCCTGTGATGTAAAGCTTCCAACTAGGCACTAAGGTATGGGGACTGCTGACAAAGCCCAGAGATCTTCCTTTATATAATAAACTTCACCTTACCAAGGGGAGGGTGGTTAGGCCTTATAGTCGTTTTTCCACTGTCTGTATATGATGACATCCCCCTTTATATTCTATGGAATTGTAACAATGCTAATTGTTCTAGGTTTATGCATTTTGCTGCTGGTAGTGGCTCGTATACTGCATTATAGAGCACAATAGTTAAATTAAACATTTTGAACTATAACAGTGACTCTGACCATTCTTATTGTGGACAAGTATGAGTGAACGAGCGAAAGGGTATGTCTTGCTACCGCGATTCCTGAGAGAGTCGGGAGTGTTGTGTTCTGGGTTGTCTAATCATTTGTAGCTTTGTGATTATGTAGGAGAACGAATGAGACACTATAGCTAGTCGGTTTTGGGATTTTGGGTACTAAGGTGGTAGGAAGATACAACACCTATACACCAAGGTCCTGTTTTCCTGCGCATAGTTCTGTGTAGGTGCAGAATCCCCACAACATGGTGCCGCCATCGTTTGGTCTGGTTCTTATCTGCGAGACTCCTGACTAGTGCTTGTCCACAATCCCCTCTCATCTGTTTCCGGAGACAGTTGTGATGGTGTAGCCTCCTATATTGACGTTTTAGAGGTTTTTCAAGCTTGAATTTTAAAAGGTCTTTCTCTTTCTTATTGACCCATTATTGCGCTGCCACGCATAGGTTGTTTGTCTCTATTATTGATTATGGTGGTTTTCATTGCACCGCCTAACTGGGCTACAGTCACAGCTTATTTGACTCAACATGGGGTCCCAAATGCTGGTGTTGCGCTCATTTTTGTTGTAGAAGCGGATGCAGCTTACCGCTTCGAGGTGTTTTATTTTTGGGTCACCTTTCCGGCAGTCGATGGAACTGATAATTTGTTTCACGAGTATACTGCCACGGCCCATTCCTCAGAATTATCAGCCTTATAGGTCTCTTGAAGTTCCACTAACGGCTTGGCAACATCAAATATGGTTTAATGGCGCCCTTCCTCACCCAATATCACCGGTCCGTTTAGGCCATTTATCGATAGATGGGGGTCACGTGGCCTGTTTTGGCTGGGTATACCCCGCACCCAAATTATCTCAATGCTACAGTCGCAGAGCTCCGCGTATTACATACTTCGTTGATACGTGTGCATAGAGCTGTTATTCAGTTCATGTCGCACAACTTCCAGGTGGGACCACCTGGCATTGCTGCGCAACCTCCTGGACCTGGTGGTGTAACCATCAGTCCTGTCATGGTTAATTCAGTGATGGGCAAGCGTCCGTCCGCAAAATAAGGATGAATTTCCTTATTGGCTTGCTGAAAAATTTGGACAGCTCGAAGCTGTTTTTCCAAATACCACGCCTGTGGAGAAACACAGGATCCTGACCATGAGTTTACCTAAAGGCCTAATTCCCGAGTTAGCTGATTGTAACACTTGGGTTAGAGTGTTTGCAGCGGTATATTCAATGTGTTTCGGCACCCCCTCAATGACCGTACTCCCTTTCGTGATAAAACGTGTTCAGGATGAACATGGGGCCGAGGTGGCTCTGGAGTTGGGGATGAGACTGGTGGGGGTGTTCGACATTGTTTCCGATATGATCCTTGCTAATGTTAAGGGTGATGCTGTAAGCTTGCAAGTGGCGCAACGCTTGGAGGCTGTGGCAAACGCAGACAAACAGAGCGAATTGCCAAAGATTATTGCTAAAGCTTATAAAACCTTAGGGCACAATAGTCTGGGAATTAAGCCTTTTACTCAAACGCAAACTCAGTGTTTAACTCAACAAAAAGCCCAGACTGATAAAGATGGGCGCCCATTCTTTCCTAAAAGGAACTGGAGAAGTAAAAAACAGGGGTAGCAACAACAGAAGCAGGGTTCGCGTGCTGGTTCACCTACAACTGAGTCTTCTGAGCATCCTTATGACTTGCGCGACCGCGCGAAAATTAAGACTCCTGATAGATTTCAAGTCCCTGATCTGCGCTCTCCTTGTTCTTTACAGGACACATCGGACTCTCAAGTCAGTGGTGGGGAACGCCAGGATCATGGCAAAGGTCCGACCGCACAACAGGGACGGGAACGTCCTCGACAGTTTGATGTTAAAGCCAAACAAGAGGAACTGCCTAGTTTTCGACCCCTGTATCAGAAGAAAAAAGTTGCAGCTTTAACAGCGAAGTATGCCTCAGACGGTGAGAACGCGACACCTAGACTGGACATGGGTGACTCTGCTCGACAGCACAGCGGAGGTTACCATAGTGTGGGAGGCACTGCGTCCCTGTCTGGAGGCGAGAGCAACTGATACATTTATTACAGTGGAAACAGCAGATACCTGGGTTGCCCCCCCGGATAGACTGTATGAGATTGTCTTCCAAATTGAAGGTGATGTACAGCGTACAATCACTGCGGTTTTCTGGGAAAATCTTACCTCTTCATATGACATTTTATTGGTGGAGGCAGATTGGCCTCCACCATTTGTGCTAGCTGCTTCTAGAGGGGCGGACGTGATACTTCTGAGTTTTTCGCGTTACATCCATGAGGAACATGCAAAGGCTTACGCAGCTGAGTGGGCTTTGGCCCTTGCCCCAGCGGTGTGCCGTAATCAGGTGGGCTGGGATATTGATTCACCCGCACAAGAGATACCATTACTGTCTATGCCACAACCGCAACCACAGTATCCAATCAGACGAGAGGCTAAGGCTACCGTTTGTGACATTCTAACTCAGTTGTAGTATCAAGGAGTGATTGAATCCTGTGTATCACCGATGAATAATCCTCTTTTTCCGGTATCAAAAGCTGACGGTTCATATCGCATTGTATTGGATTATCAAAATTTGAATAGTCATTGTCGTACATTTGCAGTACAGAACACACACAGCTCTGCACTGGTGAACAACCTTGTTCGTACGAAATTCAAAACTACACTAGACATATCCAATGGTTTCTACAGTCATAATCTGGCTCCGGAGAGCCATGACTTGACAGCATTTACCGCCGCCGGAAATCAGAAAAAATGTACGTGCTTGCCTATGGGGTATAAGAACAGCCTCGGGGCTTTTGCTGCGCGTGTTGTGTCTTCATTGCACAGCATAGATCCAGATGCGTTCTCGTACGTAGATGATATTTATCTGACGGACGACGAACTAATGCCGCATCTAATCCGAGTCGACCACATCATTTTATCGTTTGTCGACTATGGATACAAATTCAATTTTGCTAAATCACACATCGCTCATTTTGCAATGCTCTTTTTGGGCTTTGAGCTCAATAATGAAGGTGGGGGTTAGCCCCCCACTTTCTGGAGAAATGTGCACAATTGCAACCTCCCTCTACGCTGAAGAAACTTCAGTCTTTGCTGGGTTTTTTAAATTTTGGAAGGACATACATCCCCGATTATGCCCAGCTTATCAAACCGCTTTATGCAGTGATACAACCAACATATTCTTCTGCCAGTTGGCTTCCGTAACATATCTCTATTCTACAATCTTTGCAATCAGATATGCTTGCAACTAACTACTTGTTGACACGTGATAATACCACTAAACTGGTGATACGTATAGTACCGGGGAGTGTGGGTTTCACTTACTTGATGTTCAATGAGGGAGACACAGTACCAATTGCATACAAATCACATTTGTACACATCAGCGGAAATGCGTTTTCGAATGTTGAAAAGTTTTGACGGCGGTCCAAATGGCGATTCTGAAAGAACGCTCGCTGGCGCAAGGAAAACGCATTCTTATGGTCACGCCTTTCCCTGCTTTAGAAGCTGTGACTACGGCAAGTGTACCCAACTCTAAGGCACTACATCCCCGTTGGATACAATGGGCTACTTCTTTGACATCGGCTGATTCAGACACAGGAGTTTTTACAGTATGAACACGTTCATCCTCCTCCGTTGTCGTTGCTTCCTTTAGATGAGTACAAATGTATCATTTATACCGATGGCTCGGCTCAACCGGCCACCGGTTCCAAACACGCTTATTCAGCAGCTTGCGCCATTGTGGCTGGTTCAATTGTAAATGGAGAATTCAAGTCTTCTATAGTGCATACTCAGGCACTTGGAGACTGTACAGCACAATTGGCAGAGCTGCGTGCTCTTGTTCTAGCTCTTGAGTTTGCTGTTCCTAATGTGAATACTCTTATTGTATGCGATTCCTACTACTGTGTTCAGTCTTTTAATGACAACTTATTCTTTTGGTCTCAAAATGACTATCGAGACTCTAAAGGCAGCGCAATCAAGCATAAAATGCTTTGGGTTCGAGTGGCAGAACTTAAACGACGTCTGCCCCATACACATGTTATACATACTCCTGGCCATCAGCGTGTGGGAGCACATGCTCTTGGTAATTTTTTGGCTGACGAGGCAGCCAAATCTGCAGTAGCGACGTGTTCCGTTGTAGCAGTTACAAGGAACATGACTAAGATAGATAATGACATTCTGGCAGCAGTAGCTGCTACGAAGAATGGAACTGCTTATCCCCAGGGCTTCCCTTCGAAGTATTTGTATCATTTATCGCCCGAACAAGTTCCTTATGCTAAAATTCCATCAGTTGAGGATCGGCTGATTGCCAACTTGGACCGCAGACTTGCTTTGATCATAGCCGCACACAAGGGCATGGCTTCTGCACATGCCGGGGTGTCAGTGACAGTCTCTATTTTGCAACAACGTTATTGGTGGCGTGCTTTATATAAACAAACCCGTAATTATGTACTTTCTTGTGACATTTGTCAGCAAGTCTATGGTGTCACGCCCACCACAAACACAGCTATGTATTTCTAATCAACCTTTTGGCTGTGTATATCTTGATCACTGCGGTCCATTGTCTTCTGATACTGCATATAAATACATTTTTGATGATTCGTGCACTAGATTCTTTTGGGTTTGGCCACAACGCAGTGCTGACGCTTGAAACGTCATTAGAGATTTGCGTGTCTTTGTCGGGATGTTTGCCTGTGGCACCTTCCATTCAGACCAAGGTCCAGCGTTCGCCTCTAAGGCGTACAAGGATATGAAGTCGATGGGGGTGCTGGTGCAGTTTTCTTCTCCATACAGGCCTAAGGGCAATTCTATAGTGGAGCGGATGGACCGTGACTTAAAGCAATCTTTGACAGCTAGGGTCTTAGGTACTGGCAGGAACTGGCTGGCCCATTTGTATGGAGTTCAACCTGCACTCAATAATCTTCCTAGAAGATCTCTAGGTGGGCGTACCCCATACGAAATGTTCTTTGGCATTAAAATGTTTGTGCCAGACCGTAATGGTCTGGACGTTGCGGCGGCTGCCGCAACCTTTGACATAGATAATCATTCTACTATGTTACAGGACCTACAAAAGACTTGTGACAGCTACGCAACTGAACATATGCCCTCTTCCAATGACACAGCAATGCTGATTCCGGTCACTGGCTGGCTTCCTAAGGTTGGCGATCTGGTACGAGAAAAACTGGAAAACAAGAAAGAATTTGGTCCCTCTTATCGTGCACCAGTCCCAGTTCTTGGATTGAAGGGTACTCGTACAGTGATTCTACCACCTTTGCCTGGTCGCAAAGACAACAGGTACATTTCAATTGACAATGTCAAGCTACACCATCTGGCCGATTCTGAATAGTGTAACTCCTGCAGTTTCATGCAACGCTATCTCTATGAATCCGGTGCTTTCAACCTCTTCGACTCATCCTCGTATTGCTGAGGGTGAGATGGAAACTACTATTGACCTTTTGCCTGTCCTGACTCCATCCTCTTCCAATGCAGAAGTCGAGTTTACTTATCCTGTGGAAGAGTCCCACAGTGAAGTGCCAAACAGTCCTCGACAACAACAAGATGATGCCACCCTACCAACGTTGTTGAATATGGGAGCAAGCGGTTATTTTGAGGACCGTGCGAGCATCTCTTATGACTCTTCCTCCTGGTCTTCCACTTTGGCACTACCCCCGACAAAAACAAGTATTTTCATCTCTTGGTTCAAAAAGACTTACCTGGTCCCACCCTGGACCTACATCTGGTTGGTACTTATCCTGATTTTCCTCTTCATGTCAATTGGATTTGTGACAGTATTTTTCTTGCTCATCAATGGTCATTATTTGCCAGAACACTCTGCAGTAAAATTGGTCGATGGAATTCTGGCCCCTCATACATCGTCCCCTATAATGAAACATGATCAAGCCCTCGTGAACATTTTAGCTTTCCCGGTTTCAGACGGCATCATTTGGGATAAAGTAGCATTCGAAATCCAGGGTCTGACGGAGGTTCTCAATATACCATATGTGTTTCGCGTTTCTGTAGGAGATGTGGTAACACCGGACATACATTCTGATGATTGGGATGTACAAGCAGTACATTCATTGTTTTCAGATTTAAAGTATTATGCTGCTTTTGATGCTGAAGATTTATATTTAAATTCTTCCAATTATGCTGATTTATTCTGTTATCAACACTATGGCCATCATTTCTTACACAAGACAAACACGTTAAGACCTGTTTTTAATTACATGCAATGGGACCATTGTCCAACCCCTCTACAGGGGAGTTCAAAGACACTTAGTGATAAGTTCACCTATTTCACAGATTATGACACGTCCAATCCTGTATCCTATTTCTTTAAATTACAATTGTCGTCGCAATCTAAATTTATTCTGACCCACACTAAATTAATTTATTCCAATTCCTTTAGATCTGAATTGGCCACACAGGGTTATGATCACTGGAGTGCTACCAATGATTTGAAAACAATTTGGGGCACTAAGGCTTCGCAGGTTCAGGGAACTGAAGCTTTACATCGTGCCTGTCTAATACTGGCACAAATGTTATTTTTAAATGATACAGTATATAAAACTACTTGCTTTGGCCAGGCAACTGCAAAAATTTAAATAACCCATCCATTCCATCATTGGCGCACACACACAAATTATTCAATCGATGTTTTGCAGACTCTGTTTCGAAATGGCACTTTTAATGTCTCTGATGTTGACCCTAGCGGTTGGGTGCTGTGGCAAATCAGTTCAAATTCATGCCAACTGCGTTTTTATAATATAACGCCTGGTTTCACACAGACTAGACCAGATCCACGTTTTCGCACTCACATTCAGTCACCACATATTCGGTGGGTAAATTGTACAAACAATGGTTGGAACATTCCACGTTATCGTCAGTTAAACAACACTTGTCACTCTTGTCGTGCGGCATCAATTTGGCTGATTTTCTTCTAGGTCCTAGGGCCCCTAGAACAAAAAGATTTATCTATGCAGCTTACAATGAAGTATGGAAACTTTCGCAGATTGAGGCAGCGCTTCGTCTGCGCCAAATTGACAAAGCAAATTTAGAAAAGGTCCTTGCAGTGGTCGACAATAGCATTAATACACTGTCTTCACGCATTTATACCTTGGATAATATTGTTTCATCTGTTATTGATATCGTTTAGAATGATGCATCTGTGTTGTATCATGGTCAAAATCAATTACGATCAGTAATGCAGTTTGCATGGATGTTACAAACTCTTAAAATGGGAAAAGTACCGTGGGATTATTTGAATGCTTCCGCTTTGTTTTTGCCATTCAATCTAACTGATAAACAGAGATTTATGTCCATGAAAGACGCTATATATACACTATTACACATTGAACAATTAGAACACTTGCCATTCTCTGTGGCAGAGACAGATTCAGCTGTATGGTTAATTCATGGGGTTATCTCTCTCCCTTTTTCGCTGTTTCAATTTAAATCTTGCATGAAACATTACCCAATTGGCCACTTTAAACCCCTGGGAAGTGCGTTTCTACATGAGTTATGGTCCCTACCTTTCACTTACAGATGTCATCAGGAGGATAAGGAGGTTTTCCTAACAGGGGAGGACTGCGATTCCACAGTTGGACATTCCCTAGTTTGTAAACAAGTTAAGTTGCACTGTGCTTGTAATGTTTCCGCACCTAATCTTGCTTGTTTTTAAAAGGACGTCCCGTCCCAGCAATAATTCCTGCTTTTACATTGCTTACTAACGGCAGTTATCTTCTTTTGAATAACCCCGACTGCTGTGGTTTACGGGCAGGAATCCCGTATATAGTAACAGTTTCACAACGTGTTACTTGTTGTAGCAATGTGCTTTTTCCGCCCCGCTTGAGAAAGTAGATAGTTCCATTTGGCCTTCCATTCGGACTTTGAAAACAGATTTCAACAAATTAAGCAGACTCAAAGCGCTATTGTTTCAACAAGAAGCGGCTCTCACTTCAGCTCGAGAGACCTTCGAATTGCAGGTGACAAGGACCTCCAGCGAGATTCAGTCACTTCTGAACACGAACCTCCCACTTCACTTTGGGGAGCTTATGCATCAAATATTTAATGCGTCTGACACCCAAGGCCTTGCTCATTTTTTTAAACTTGTGGGATCCGGCCTTGTGACTTCTTTTCAGACGATATTTGGAGTAATATCGGCCTTTATTCATTCTATTTTTTCCAGCGTCTTCGGAGGATTCCCTTTAATACTGGCGCTAGCAGGCGGAATCCTGAGGCTTCTGTTCCTGCTACGCAATGGCTGCTCATCTTCTGGTAATGCACAGACCAGGCCAATTGCAACTGTACCGTGACCGAATGCAACAACTTTTTGGATGCTTCCCATTAGCGACGCTTAGCGTGAGTTATGGACTAACTTTTCGCTTTGCCTACTTCACTTGTGTGCAACCTGTGTTCTACTGTCAGCGGTGCCCCTTCTACGGGGCTTTGGATTTATGCCTCTCCAATACGTCATGTTCGGACCCGGATTATGACCAGTTAAAGGGTCCCTTAGTGGCTCATGACCAGGCATGTTCTAGGGATGGACGTATGGCGCGTGCGGCTGCACTTGGAGTCAAGGCTGATTGGGATATCTGTGCAGCTGCGCAGAACCTATTGCGACGGAGCTTCATTGAATATCATGCAAGTTGCCCGAATATGCTCTTGGAAGCATCGGATTACGAGTAGCACGTCTGTTCCTTCGGCCTACTTGATTGGATGGCATCCCTTTTTTCTGCTAATGATAGGGATGACCTTTTGGAATGAATTGCATTCTTAGGTTCACGTACTTTGATGGATTCACCTCCTCTATATTAATCACGTCTTCCGTGAAACGACAACATCTTAAGCGACAATTTTTTTTTAGAATTTTTTCCAATTTGGTTTTTTTGTGCTTATTTGAACTCTGCTTACCCTTGAAATCTGTTTTGGTCTTTTGTCTATATACTATGACCTTACCAAGGGGAGGGTGTTATATGGCCATTGTTAGACCTGGCACCATTGGCGTGGGTCTCCCTTCCATTTTTCGCTGTTGCCTCATGTGTTTTTGCTGGTTATAGATGCTTTGGGCACTGTGCCACTTGCTATTCAGTGCCACAGTGCAAGTGCTCCCTATGGTAAATTGATGTATGGATTATTGACTCCATGTTTGGCCTATTTGATTCACTGTCAGACCCTAGTACAGTGCACTGGTTGTGCCCAGGGCTTGTGACTCAAATGCTGCTGGTGGGCTTGCAGCACTGGTTGTGCCACCCACAGAAGCAGCCTGTAAAAGTGTGTCTCAGGCCTGCCATTGCAGAGCCTGTGTGCAGTCTGGTACTGCCATGTTGACTGGGCAAGTGCACCCACTTGCCAGTCCCTAAACCTTCCCTTTTCTTCATATCAGACACCCCTATGGTCAGCCCAAGGGCAGGGTGCATTGTAAGTATAAGGTAGGACATGCCCTGGTGTGTGTGCCATGTCCTAATAGTGAATTACAGCCAATTTCGTTTTTCACTATTGCAAGGCTACCTGTTCCCCATAGGCCAGAATGGGCAGTTTGATTATTACATCTTTTAATCCTAACTGACCCAGGGAACTAGGTATAAATTCGAGTTTGGTATGCCTGAACTCAGAATGATAAAATACATCTTTTAGTGAAGTTGGTTTTAACATTCTGTGCTTGAAAATACCACTTTTAGAAAATAGGTATTTTCTTGCCTAACTATCCAAGCCTGCCTCTGCTAGGTTGTGTATTCCTTGTCTGGAGTTTGAGTGACAGGGGCTGGGGGATTCCAGGAGACAGGGTGAGTCAGCACAGGGCTGAATAGAGAGATCTGCATGTAGATGGGTGGGAGGAGTTGCACCTGGGACCTTAATAGGGCTGTGCCTTCCCTCCTCAATGCTGGCTCCACCTCCTTGTCCTTGTCCCTTGCCTACACTGTGAAAGGAAAGACGGAGTCTTGTCAACAAAGTGCTCCACGACTGACCAGAACTGGTTTGGACTAGGCAAAGGCCTCTCTGCCTTCAGAGAACAAAGGGAAAATGAGTATAAAAGAGGGGACCCAAATCCCAGAACTTTAGATCACTTTGGGAAACAAGAAGAACCTTTGCTGAGGAGAGGAACCAGAGAGACAGACTGCAGGAGGAGACTATCCCTATGCTGAGTGCTGTTTGGGGGATTGGCCTGCAGTGGTTGCCTAACTGCCAAAGAAAGGAGAAAGGACTTTGTGCTACTTTTCATTCAACTTGTAAAAGGATCTCCAAGGGCTTGAGAGAGAGCTTGCCTCCTGCTGAAGTCTCAGGGACAACAGACATCACCCACCAGCTCCCCAAGAGTTCTTTTGAAGTGCCTGCTGTTGTGTTGGGCCTTCTGAGGGACTGCGTGTCGCAAGGAGCTGGAAGCACGACTCACGAAGAAGAAGCGTGTCACCGCCGCAGCCGCTGTTGTGGCATCGATGAGGAAGCGTGTCGCTGCTGCCGCTGTCGCTTTGCAAAACAGAAGCGCCTTGCATCACCGGAGAAGAGGATCGACGTCGCACTAGACGCCGCCGCATCATCGGAGAAGCGTGTCACCACCGCAGCCGCTGTCGTCGCATCGCTGAAGAAGGGTGTCGCCGCTGCAGCTGTCGCATCACATCGCCGAAGCACCTCGCATCACCGGAGAAGAGGATCGACGTCGCATCAGACGCCGCCGCATCACCGGGAAGCGTCTCGCAGGGCCTGTCGCGGCTCAGAAGAATCGTTGAGTCGCTGCACGGCCGTCGGGCGTGCACGCATCGTGTCGCATCAAGAAGAAGACGCCATCTTTGTTTCATTGCACCGGATCTTCATCGCATCACGGCGTTGCTGGTCGCATCGCCACGGAAGCGCAGTAAGAAACCGACGCATCACCTCCCCACGCCGAGAAGAACCGACCCATCCCCTACGCATCAGTAGGGACCCGACGCATCACCGTTCTTGCGTGTAAGGAACCGATGCATCACCTTCCCTGCAACACTTTCGTTGTATAGCGTTACGCATCCAAAGGTACATTGAACTCAAAGTGTCGCATTTACCATCTTAAGAGAACTGAGCTAATTCTACCATTTTTAAGTACAGTATTGTGGATTTTTGTCGTTTGTGGTCTTGTGTTAAATCTATATAAAAGATACTTATTTTTAATATACAACCTGTGTGGTGTCCATCTGTAGTGTTGTCACTGGATTACTGTATGTGTTCACAAATGCTTTACACACTGCCTCTGAGATAAGCCTGCCTGCTCGTGCCACGCTACCTAGGGGGTGAGCAGTGGTTATTTTAGGAATGTACCCCCTTACCCTGACTAGACGCAAGGGTCCCTATTTGGACAAAGGTACCTACCTCTGCCAACTAGAGACCCCCAAATCTAACATTGGTGGTCAGCGGTGGGGATTCTGGACTTGCATTTGTGACTCATGTACAGTGATTGGTGAACACTACTAGTGAGTGCAGACCAAAACGCGACCACATACTTTTGGTAGATTGTTTTTCCTGGGATTTTCTATTTTTGCAAAGAACTGCCAAGTTTAACCACAATGGATAAAACAGCATCCATAGCATCTGTTGATTATGAGTGGGAAGAGGAGAAACTGGAATGCTGCAATGTAAAACAGCTAAAGCACTTCTGCAGGAAATTTAAAGTTGCAATGACCGGTCTCACCAAGAAGGATGAGTTCCAAAAGGCGCTGAGGCCCTGGGTCGAAGCAAGGAGTACCCCTGAGAATGAGGAGGGGGCTGAGAATGCAGATGAGCAGCTGGAGGGGCCGTTGGGTCCAGAGGGGAGGAGAGCAACTTCCCCAGCAGGTAGCAGTGTTTCTGCTAAAGGCCTGTCCCCAGAAGAGCTGGAGGACAGGGATAGGAGTAGGATGCATGAGTTGGAACTAGCCAAAATGAGTGGGCAGTTAGAAATTAAGAAATTGGCCCTGGAAGAAAAGAAGATGCAACTGGAGCATGAGAGAAGTTTGAGGGAGTTGGAATTGAAAGCGAGGAGCTTAGAGATTACTCCCTCTGGTGGCAGCACACCGTCCATGCCTGTAGAAGCAAGAGTGTATATCCCTAAAGATGTGGTAAAAGAGTTTTTCAAAAATGATGACATTGGGCAGTGGTTCAAGGCCTATGAGGTAGCCATGTCCTCCCACCGGGTCCCTGAGAAGGATTGGGGAGCGGGGTTGTGGGGACGGTTCCTTAGTAAGGGGCGGGACACATTGTTAGACTTGCCCTCTGAAGTCCATAATTCTTATAGCCACATGAAAGATGCATTGATGTCCAGGTATGGGTTGACTCCTGAACTGTATAGGCAGAGGTTCAGGAATTGCAAGAAGATAGAGGGCAGTACCTGGGTAGAATATGTCACTTTTTTCTGCAGAGCACTGGATGATTGGGTGAAGGGTAGCAAAGTAAATGATTTTGAGGCGCTCTTTGATTTAATTGCATGGGAGCACTTGTAAAGTAATTGTTTTCCAGAGCTACGCCAGCACCTGATTGATAGTAGGCTGACTAACCCTAGGAAGCTTGCTGAGGAGGCGGACCGCTGGGTGAGCACCCGGGTCCACAAGGGTCACGTGGGAGACTCCGCCAAAGGTGGGCAGGGTCCCCAGCAGAAGAGTGGGGGGACAAGGGTAAACAGAGGGAGTTCCAGAGAGGGCCCCAAAGTAATTCCCAAGGGAACCGAGGGAAAGGTTCCCAGCCTCCCCTGAGAAGAAGCAAGGGGCCCGACAAGTAAACCTGTTCAAAGAGGGCCCCTGACCTGTTTTAAGTGTGGCCTAGGGGGTCACGGTTCATGGGATCCCCAATGTCCCCAGTTTGGGAAGACAGCACCCACTGGTGCAGCACCCCGGCAGTTGGCTAGTGTAGCCCTAGGGGAGGCGATGGGTGCCCAAGGTGGGTGGGGTCCCGCAGAGATGTCCCTTGTCTCTTTAGGAGTCTGTGAGGTCCCAGTTCTTGGATTGAAGGGTACTCGTACAGTGATTCTACCACCTTTGCCTGGTCGCAAAGACAACAGGTACATTTCAATTGACAATGTCAAGCTACACCATCTGGCCGATTCTGAATAGTGTAACTCCTGCAGTTTCATGCAACGCTATCTCTATGAATCCGGTGCTTTCAACCTCTTCGACTCATCCTCGTATTGCTGAGGGTGAGATGGAAACTACTATTGACCTTTTGCCTGTCCTGACTCCATCCTCTTCCAATGCAGAAGTCGAGTTTACTTATCCTGTGGAAGAGTCCCACAGTGAAGTGCCAAACAGTCCTCGACAACAACAAGATGATGCCACCCTACCAACGTTGTTGAATATGGGAGCAAGCGGTTATTTTGAGGACCGTGCGAGCATCTCTTATGACTCTTCCTCCTGGTCTTCCACTTTGGCACTACCCCCGACAAAAACAAGTATTTTCATCTCTTGGTTCAAAAAGACTTACCTGGTCCCACCCTGGACCTACATCTGGTTGGTACTTATCCTGATTTTCCTCTTCATGTCAATTGGATTTGTGACAGTATTTTTCTTGCTCATCAATGGTCATTATTTGCCAGAACACTCTGCAGTAAAATTGGTCGATGGAATTCTGGCCCCTCATACATCGTCCCCTATAATGAAACATGATCAAGCCCTCGTGAACATTTTAGCTTTCCCGGTTTCAGACGGCATCATTTGGGATAAAGTAGCATTCGAAATCCAGGGTCTGACGGAGGTTCTCAATATACCATATGTGTTTCGCGTTTCTGTAGGAGATGTGGTAACACCGGACATACATTCTGATGATTGGGATGTACAAGCAGTACATTCATTGTTTTCAGATTTAAAGTATTATGCTGCTTTTGATGCTGAAGATTTATATTTAAATTCTTCCAATTATGCTGATTTATTCTGTTATCAACACTATGGCCATCATTTCTTACACAAGACAAACACGTTAAGACCTGTTTTTAATTACATGCAATGGGACCATTGTCCAACCCCTCTACAGGGGAGTTCAAAGACACTTAGTGATAAGTTCACCTATTTCACAGATTATGACACATCCAATCCTGTATCCTATTTCTTTAAATTACAATTGTCGTCGCAATCTAAATTTATTCTGACCCACACTAAATTAATTTATTCCAATTCCTTTAGATCTGAATTGGCCACACAGGGTTATGATCACTGGAGTGCTACCAATGATTTGAAAACAATTTGGGGCACTAAGGCTTCGCAGGTTCAGGGAACTGAAGCTTTACATCGTGCCTGTCTAATACTGGCACAAATGTTATTTTTAAATGATACAGTATATAAAACTACTTGCTTTGGCCAGGCAACTGCAAAAATTTAAATAACCCATCCATTCCATCATTGGCGCACACACACAAATTATTCAATCGATGTTTTGCAGACTCTGTTTCGAAATGGCACTTTTAATGTCTCTGATGTTGACCCTAGCGGTTGGGTGCTGTGGCAAATCAGTTCAAATTCATGCCAACTGCGTTTTTATAATATAACGCCTGGTTTCACACAGACTAGACCAGATCCACGTTTTTCGCACTCACATTCAGTCACCACATATTCGGTGGGTAAATTGTACAAACAATGGTTGGAACATTCCACGTTATCGTCAGTTAAACAACACTTGTCACTCTTGTCGTGCGGCATCAATTTGGCTGATTTTCTTCTAGGTCCTAGGGCCCCTAGAACAAAAAGATTTATCTATGCAGCTTACAATGAAGTATGGAAACTTTCGCAGATTGAGGCAGCGCTTCGTCTGCGCCAAATTGACAAAGCAAATTTAGAAAAGGTCCTTGCAGTGGTCGACAATAGCATTAATACACTGTCTTCACGCATTTATACCTTGGATAATATTGTTTCATCTGTTATTGATATCGTTTAGAATGATGCATCTGTGTTGTATCATGGTCAAAATCAATTACGATCAGTAATGCAGTTTGCATGGATGTTACAAACTCTTAAAATGGGAAAAGTACCGTGGGATTATTTGAATGCTTCCGCTTTGTTTTTGCCATTCAATCTAACTGATAAACAGAGATTTATGTCCATGAAAGACGCTATATATACACTATTACACATTGAACAATTAGAACACTTGCCATTCTCTGTGGCAGAGACAGATTCAGCTGTATGGTTAATTCATGGGGTTATCTCTCTCCCTTTTTCGCTGTTTCAATTTAAATCTTGCATGAAACATTACCCAATTGGCCACTTTAAACCCCTGGGAAGTGCGTTTCTACATGAGTTATGGTCCCTACCTTTCACTTACAGATGTCATCAGGAGGATAAGGAGGTTTTCCTAACAGGGGAGGACTGCGATTCCACAGTTGGACATTCCCTAGTTTGTAAACAAGTTAAGTTGCACTGTGCTTGTAATGTTTCCGCACCTAATCTTGCTTGTTTTTTAAAAGGACGTCCCGTCCCAGCAATAATTCCTGCTTTTACATTGCTTACTAACGGCAGTTATCTTCTTTTGAATAACCCCGACTGCTGTGGTTTACGGGCAGGAATCCCGTATATAGTAACAGTTTCACAACGTGTTACTTGTTGTAGCAATGTGCTTTTTCCGCCCCCGCTTGAGAAAGTAGATAGTTCCATTTGGCCTTCCATTCGGACTTTGAAAACAGATTTCAACAAATTAAGCAGACTCAAAGCGCTATTGTTTCAACAAGAAGCGGCTCTCACTTCAGCTCGAGAGACCTTCGAATTGCAGGTGACAAGGACCTCCAGCGAGATTCAGTCACTTCTGAACACGAACCTCCCACTTCACTTTGGGGAGCTTATGCATCAAATATTTAATGCGTCTGACACCCAAGGCCTTGCTCATTTTTTTAAACTTGTGGGATCCGGCCTTGTGACTTCTTTTCAGACGATATTTGGAGTAATATCGGCCTTTATTCATTCTATTTTTTCCAGCGTCTTCGGAGGATTCCCTTTAATACTGGCGCTAGCAGGCGGAATCCTGAGGCTTCTGTTCCTGCTACGCAATGGCTGCTCATCTTCTGGTAATGCACAGACCAGGCCAATTGCAACTGTACCGTGACCGAATGCAACAACTTTTTGGATGCTTCCCATTAGCGACGCTTAGCGTGAGTTATGGACTAACTTTTCGCTTTGCCTACTTCACTTGTGTGCAACCTGTGTTCTACTGTCAGCGGTGCCCCTTCTACGGGGCTTTGGATTTATGCCTCTCCAATACGTCATGTTCGGACCCGGATTATGACCAGTTAAAGGGTCCCTTAGTGGCTCATGACCAGGCATGTTCTAGGGATGGACGTATGGCGCGTGCGGCTGCACTTGGAGTCAAGGCTGATTGGGATATCTGTGCAGCTGCGCAGAACCTATTGCGACGGAGCTTCATTGAATATCACGCAAGTTGCCCGAATATGCTCTTGGAAGCATCGGATTACGAGTAGCACGTCTGTTCCTTCGGCCTACTTGATTGGATGGCATCCCTTTTTTCTGCTAATGATAGGGATGACCTTTTGGAATGAATTGCATTCTTAGGTTCACGTACTTTGATGGATTCACCTCCTCTATATTAATCACGTCTTCCGTGAAACGACAACATCTTAAGCGACAATTTTTTTAGAATTTTTTCCAATTTGGTTTTTTTGTGCTTATTTGAACTCTGCTTACCCTTGAAATCTGTTTTGGTCTTTTGTCTATATACTATGACCTTACCAAGGGGAGGGTGTTATATGGCCATTGTTAGACCTGGCACCATTGGCGTGGGTCTCCCTTCCATTTTTCGCTGTTGCCTCATGTGTTTTTGCTGGTTATAGATGCTTTGGGCACTGTGCCACTTGCTATTCAGTGCCACAGTGCAAGTGCTCCCTATGGTAAATTGATGTATGGATTATTGACTCCATGTTTGGCCTATTTGATTCACTGTCAGACCCTAGTACAGTGCACTGGTTGTGCCCAGGGCTTGTGACTCAAATGCTGCTGGTGGGCTTGCAGCACTGGTTGTGCCACCCACAGAAGCAGCCTGTAAAAGTGTGTCTCAGGCCTGCCATTGCAGAGCCTGTGTGCAGTCTGGTACTGCCATGTTGACTGGGCAAGTGCACCCACTTGCCAGTCCCTAAACCTTCCCTTTTCTTCATATCAGACACCCCTATGGTCGGCCCAAGGGCAGGGTGCATTGTAAGTATAAGGTAGGACATGCCCTGGTGTGTGTGGCATGTCCTAATAGTGAATTACAGCCAATTTCGTTTTTCACTATTGCAAGGCTACCTGTTCCCCATAGGCCAGAATGGGCAGTTTGATTATTACATCTTTTAATCCTAACTGACCCAGGGAACTAGGTATAAATTCGAGTTTGGTATGCCTGAACTCAGAATGATAAAATACATCTTTTAGTGAAGTTGGTTTTAACATTCTGTGCTTGAAAATACCACTTTTAGAAAATAGGTATTTTCTTGCCTAACTATCCAAGCCTGCCTCTGCTAGGTTGTGTATTCCTTGTCTGGAGTTTGAGTGACAGGGGCTGGGGGATTCCAGGAGACAGGGTGAGTCAGCACAGGGCTGAATAGAGAGATCTGCATGTAGATGGGTGGGAGGAGTTGCACCTGGGACCTTAATAGGGCTGTGCCTTCCCTCCTCAATGCTGGCTCCACCTCCTTGTCCTTGTCCCTTGCCTACACTGTGAAAGGAAAGACGGAGTCTTGTCAACAAAGTGCTCCACGACTGACCAGAACTGGTTTGGACTAGGCAAAGGCCTCTCTGCCTTCAGAGAACAAAGGGAAAATGAGTATAAAAGAGGGACCCAAATCCCAGAACTTTAGATCACTTTGGGAAACAAGAAGAACCTTTGCTGAGGAGAGGAACCAGAGAGACAGACTGCAGGAGGAGACTATCCCTATGCTGAGTGCTGTTTGGGGGATTGGCCTGCAGTGGTTGCCTAACTGCCAAAGAAAGGAGAAAGGACTTTGTGCTACTTTTCATTCAACTTGTAAAAGGATCTCCAAGGGCTTGAGAGAGAGCTTGCCTCCTGCTGAAGTCTCAGGGACAACAGACATCACCCACCAGCTCCCCAAGAGTTCTTTTGAAGTGCCTGCTGTTGTGTTGGGCCTTCTGAGGGACTGCGTGTCGCAAGGAGCTGGAAGCACGACTCACGAAGAAGAAGCGTGTCACCGCCGCAGCCGCTGTTGTGGCATCGATGAGGAAGCGTGTCGCTGCTGCCGCTGTCGCTTTGCAAAACAGAAGCGCCTTGCATCACCGGAGAAGAGGATCGACGCCGCACTAGACGCCGCCGCATCATCGGAGAAGCGTGTCACCACCGCAGCCGCTGTCGTCGCATCGCTGAAGAAGGGTGTCGCCGCTGCAGCTGTCGCATCACATCGCCGAAGCACCTCGCATCACCGGAGAAGAGGATCGACATCGCATCAGACGCCGCCGCATCACCGGGAAGCGTCTCGCAGGGCCTGTCGCGGCTCAGAAGAATCGTTGAGTCGCTGCACGGCCGTCGGGCGTGCACGCATCGTGTCGCATCAAGAAGAAGACGCCATCTTTGTTTCATTGCACCGGATCTTCATCGCATCACGGCGTTGCTGGTCGCATCGCCACGGAAGCGCAGTAAGAAACCGACGCATCACCTCCCCACGCCGAGAAGAACCGACCCATCCCC
Source organism: Calotriton arnoldi (assembly GCA_963921515.1). Taxonomy (NCBI): domain Eukaryota; kingdom Metazoa; phylum Chordata; class Amphibia; order Caudata; family Salamandridae; genus Calotriton; species Calotriton arnoldi. The sequence continues at coordinate 47,871 of CAWUFW010013576.1, read as the reverse complement.
TACGCATCAGTAGGGACCCGACGCATCACCGTTCTTGCGTGTAAGGAACCGATGCATCACCTTCCCTGCAACACTTTCGTTGTATAGCGTTACGCATCCAAAGGTACATTGAACTCAAAGTGTCGCATTTACCATCTTAAGAGAACTGAGCTAATTCTACCATTTTTAAGTACAGTATTGTGGATTTTTGTCGTTTGTGGTCTTGTGTTAAATCTATATAAAAGATACTTATTTTTAATATACAACCTGTGTGGTGTCCATCTGTAGTGTTGTCACTGGATTACTGTATGTGTTCACAAATGCTTTACACACTGCCTCTGAGATAAGCCTGCCTGCTCGTGCCACGCTACCTAGGGGGTGAGCAGTGGTTATTTTAGGAATGTACCCCCTTACCCTGACTAGACGCAAGGGTCCCTATTTGGACAAAGGTACCTACCTCTGCCAACTAGAGACCCCCAAATCTAACATTGGTGGTCAGCGGTGGGGATTCTGGACTTGCATTTGTGACTCATGTACAGTGATTGGTGAACACTACTAGTGAGTGCAGACCAAAACGCGACCACATACTTTTGGTAGATTGTTTTTCCTGGGATTTTCTATTTTTGCAAAGAACTGCCAAGTTTAACCACAATGGATAAAACAGCATCCATAGCATCTGTTGATTATGAGTGGGAAGAGGAGAAACTGGAATGCTGCAATGTAAAACAGCTAAAGCACTTCTGCAGGAAATTTAAAGTTGCAATGACCGGTCTCACCAAGAAGGATGAGTTCCAAAAGGCGCTGAGGCCCTGGGTCGAAGCAAGGAGTACCCCTGAGAATGAGGAGGGGGCTGAGAATGCAGATGAGCAGCTGGAGGGGCCGTTGGGTCCAGAGGGGAGGAGAGCAACTTCCCCAGCAGGTAGCAGTGTTTCTGCTAAAGGCCTGTCCCCAGAAGAGCTGGAGGACAGGGATAGGAGTAGGATGCATGAGTTGGAGCTAGCCAAAATGAGTGGGCAGTTAGAAATTAAGAAATTGGCCCTGGAAGAAAAGAAGATGCAACTGGAGCATGAGAGAAGTTTGAGGGAGTTGGAATTGAAAGCGAGGAGCTTAGAGATTACTCCCTCTGGTGGCAGCACACCGTCCATGCCTGTAGAAGCAAGAGTGTATATCCCTAAAGATGTGGTAAAAGAGTTTTTCAAAAATGATGACATTGGGCAGTGGTTCAAGGCCTATGAGGTAGCCATGTCCTCCCACCGGGTCCCTGAGAAGGATTGGGGAGCGGGGTTGTGGGGACGGTTCCTTAGTGAGGGGCGGGACACATTGTTAGACTTGCCCTCTGAAGTCCATAATTCTTATAGCCACATGAAAGATGCATTGATGTCCAGGTATGGGTTGACTCCTGAACTGTATAGGCAGAGGTTCAGGAATTGCAAGAAGATAGAGGGCAGTACCTGGGTAGAATATGTCACTTTTTTCTGCAGAGCACTGGATGATTGGGTGAAGGGTAGCAAAGTAAATGATTTTGAGGCGCTCTTTGATTTAATTGCATGGGAGCACTTGTAAAGTAATTGTTTTCCAGAGCTACGCCAGCACCTGATTGATAGTAGGCTGACTAACCCTAGGAAGCTTGCTGAGGAGGCGGACCGCTGGGTGAGCACCCGGGTCCACAAGGGTCACGTGGGAGACTCCGCCAAAGGTGGGCAGGGTCCCCAGCAGAAGAGTGGGGGGGACAAGGGTAAACAGAGGGAGTTCCAGAGAGGGCCCCAAAGTAATTCCCAAGGGAACCGAGGGAAAGGTTCCCAGCCTCCCCCTGAGAAGAAGCAAGGGGCCCGACAAGTAAACCTGTTCAAAGAGGGCCCCTGACCTGTTTTAAGTGTGGCCTAGGGGGTCACGGTTCATGGGATCCCCAATGTCCCCAGTTTGGGAAGACAGCACCCACTGGTGCAGCACCCCGGCAGTTGGCTAGTGTAGCCCTAGGGGAGGCGATGGGTGCCCAAGGTGGGTGGGGTCCCGCAGAGATGTCCCTTGTCTCTTTAGGAGTCTGTGAGGTGGTCCCCAGGACCCAACTGCCTGATAACACTAAAAAGTACAGGCAGTGGGTGACCATCAATGGCCAAAGAGTGGAGGCTCTTCGAGACACAGGAGCCAGTGTGATAGGTGTCAAGTGTCACCTGGTGTCTGAAGAGCAGGTTGTCCCCAATGCATTTTACCCAGTTGTTGCCGCTGACAACACAGAGAGCCACTGCAAGGTAGCTCAGGTTCCCTTTGAGTGGGGGGTCTCTGGTACTCTTCAAGTAGCTGTGAGGCCATCCATGCCTGTTGACTGTTTGTTGGGGAACGATTTGGAGAGCTCACCTTGGGCTAAGGTGGAGCGAAGTGCTCATTTGGAGATGTTGGGTCTGCCTGACTGGGCGTGTGTGACTACACGGTCCATGGCAGCCAGTAAGGGTGTTCAAGAGGACCTGGAGCCTGAGAGGGGGGCCCAGGTGCCTGCCTTAAAGAGAAGAGGCAGGGGGCGCGGGAAACCAGCCCCCGAAGTTCCCACGGTCCAGGAGGAGGTAGACCCTGAGGGGGATGCCCTGGAGCCTACAGGGGAACAGGTAGCTGAACTGAGCTGAACCATTGGCAGCAGGAAGGAGGACCCTCCAGGGAGGAGTTCTGTGAGGAGCAGAACAAGTGCCCTTCTCTTGTGGGTTTGCAGCAGCAGGCTGCAGACCAGGCAGCAGGTGATCAGTCTGGATCACATTGGATCTACTGGGAGAATGGTCTCCTGTATACTGAGCCTAAGGTTGCTGAGCCTGCGTCAGCCCGTGTGCTGGTGGTACCCCAGCGCTTCAGAGCCTTCCTACTGGGGCTGGCTCATGATGTGCCGTTAGCAGGACATTTGGGGCAGGACAAGACCTTTGAGAGGCTTGTCACCCACTTTTATTGGCCCCAAATGCGCAGGAGTTCAGATACTCACTGCAGGACCTGTCAGACTTGCCAGGCAAGTGGAAAGAGTGGGAGGAAGCAAAAGGCTCCTCTCCAGCCATTCCCTGTGGTCAGCACCCCTTTAAACGGGTGGGTATTGACATTGTGGGGCCACTGGACCCCAAGACAGCCATGGGCAACAGGTTCATCCTGGTCTTGGTGGACCATGCCACCCGGTACCCGGAAGCCATCCCTCTCAGGAGAGTGACGGCCCCCGTGGTGGGACGGGCACTGATGGGAATTTTCTCCTGTGTGGGGTTCCCTAGAGAGGTGGTGTCTGACCGAGGTACAAACTTCATTTCCAAGTATATGAAGTCCCTGTGGCAGGAGTACGGTGTAACGTACAAGTTCACCACTCTTACCATCCCCAAGGAAATGGGTTGGTTGAGAGATTCAACCGAACCCTAAAACGCATGATTATGGGTCTTGAGGAACCTATGAGGCGTAAGTGGGACGTCCTCTTACCATGCCTACTCTTTGCATACCGTGAGGTGCCACAGAAATCTCTAGGGTTCAGCCCCTTTGAGCTTCTCTATGGTCACCCAGTGAGATGACCTCTGAGTCTGGTCAAGGAAGGCTAGGAGCAATCTCCCAGGAAACCTCCCCAGGATGTGTATAGCTACCTGCTGGCCTTCAGGAACCAGACTAGGCGTTTCAGGCAACTCGCTGAGGCGAATCTGGAAGCCAGCCAGGAGGAGATGAAGCAGTGGTACGACCAGAATGCCACTCTGGTAGAGCTTCAGCCTGGTCAGAAAGTGTGGGTCATGGCCCCAGTGGAGCCTTGTGCGCTCCAGGATAAGTGGACCGGACCATTTGAGGTGGTGGAGCGCAAGAGTCCTGTTACCTACTTGGTGGACTTGGGGTCTCCCAGGAACCCCTTGTGGGTCCTGCATGTCAACCGCCTGAAGCCCCACTTGGAGAGGTCCGAAGTGGGCATGCTCTTAGCGACAGATGCTGGAATGGAGGAGGAGACTGAGCCTCTTCCTGATCTCCTGTTGGCGACAGAGCGAGATTGGTCAGTGGATGGTGTGAACCTCTCTTCCACCCTGACCCCGGAGCAACAGAATGACTGTCGCCAGTTGCTGGGACAGTTTTCTGATCTGTTCTCCATGATTCCCAGTGTCACTGATTGGTGCGTCCATGATGTGGACACTGGAGATAGTCCTCCTGTGAAGCACAAAACTTACAGGGTGACTGACAGGGTGAGAGCTTGCATCAAGGAGGAGGCCTCCAAGATGCTTGCGTTAGGGGTGATTGAGTCCTCTAACAGTCCTTGGGCCAGCCCAGTGGTCTTGGTCCCAAAGGCTGCCGCACCGGGTGCCACGCCAGAACTCCGGTTCTGTGTGGACTACCGAGGGCACAATTCAGTCATGAGGACTGAAGCGCACCCCATCCCGAGAGCTGATGAGCTCATCGATCGGTTAGGGGCTGCCCGGTACCTCAGCATGTTTGATCTAACGTCTGGGTACTGGTAGATCGCCTTGACTGATGGGGCAAGAGAGAGGTCAGCATTCTCCACACCAGATGGGCACTACCAGTTCCGGGTTATGCCCTTTGGGATGAAGAATGCCCCTGCCACCTTTCAGAGGTTAGTCAACCAGGCGTTGGCTGGACTGGAAGAGTTCAGTGCCGCCTACCTGGATGACATTGCAGTGTTCAGCGCCAGTTGGGAAGAACATCTGCGCCACCTCTGGGAAGTGTTGATAGCGCTGCGGAGGGCAGGCCTCATGATTAAGGCGAGTAAGTGCCAGATCGGGCAGGGTTCCGTGGTGTACTTGGGACACCAGGTTGGGAGCGGCCAGGTGGCGACCCTATAGCCCAAGATTGAGGCCATCCTGGCTTGGGAGCCCCCCAAGACCCAGACAGAGGTGAGAGCCTTTTTAGGACTCACTGGGTATTACAGGAGGTTTGTCAAGGGGTATGGCAGCATCGTTGCACCCTTGACAGAGCTGACTTCCAGGAAGCAGCCCAAGAAAGTGATTTGGACTGACACCTGTCAGAAAGCTTTTGAGGCCCTGAAAACTGCCATATGCACGGCGCCCGTGCTCCTGGCACCCAACTTCTCAAGAGAGTTTATCGTTCAAACAGACGCTTCAGAGCATGGTGTGGGGGCTGTTTTGTCACAGATAAATGAGGAGGGCCTAGATCAACCCATAGCCTTCATCAGTAGGAGGTTACTTCCACGGGAACAGAGGTGGAGTGCGATTGAGCGTGAGGCATTTGCTGTGGTCTGGGCACTGAAGAAGCTGAGACCATACCTGTTTGGGACTCACTTCCGGGTTCAGACAGACCAGAGGCCCCTCAGATGGTTGATGCAGATGAGGGGTGAGAATCCAAAGCTGTTGAGGTGGTCCATTTCCCTACAGGGGATGGACTTCACGGTGGAACACCGCCCTGGTACAGAACACGCCAATGCTGATGGTCTGTCCAGATTTTTCCGCCTTAGTGATGAGAACTCCCAGGAGGTAGGGTAGTTCTCCCCCCATTTCAGCTGGAGGGGACACGTGTTAGACCTGGCACCATTGGCGTGGGTCTCCCTTCCATTTTTCGCTGTTGCCTTGTGTGTTTTAGCTGGTTATAGATGCTTTGGGCACTGTGCCACTGCTATTCAGTGCCACAGTGCAAGTGCTCCCTATGGTAAATTGATGTATGGATTAGTGACTACATGTTTGGCCTATTTGATTCACTGTCATACCCTAGTACAGTGCACTGGTTGTGCCCAGGGCTTGTGACTCAAATGCTGCTGGTCGGCTTGCAGCACTGGTTGTGCCACCCACAGAAGCAGGCTGTAAAATGGTGTCTCAGGCCTGCCATTGCAGAGCCTGTGTGCAGTCTGGTACTGCCATGTTGACTGGGCATGTGCACCCACTTGCCAGTCCCTAAACCTTCCCTTTTCTTCATATCAGACACCCCTATGGTAGGCCCAAGGGCAGGGTGCATTGTAAGTATAAGGTAGGACATGCCCTGGTGTGTGTGGCATGTCTTAAAAGTGAATTACAGCCATTTTCGTTTTTCACTATTGCAAGCCTACCTGTTCCCCATAGGCCAGAATGGGCAGTTTCATTATTACATTTTATAATCCTAACTGACCCAGGGAACTAGGTAGAAATTCGAGTTTAGTATGCCTGAACTCAGAATGATAAAATACATCTTTTAGTGAAGTTGGTTTTAACATTCTGTGTTTGAAAATACCACTTTTAGAAAGTAGGCATTTTCTTGCCTAACTATCCAAGCCTGCCTCTGCTTGGTTGTGTATTCCTTGTCTGGAGTTTGAGTGACAGGGGCTGGGGGATTCCAGGAGACAGGGTGAGTCAGCACAGGGCTGAATAGAGAGATCTGCATGTAGATGGGTGGGAGGAGTTGCACCTGGGACCTGAATAGGGCTGTGCCTTCCCTCCACAATGCTGGCTCCACCTCCTGTGGTGCGTCTGATGTCCCTGGCCTACACTGTGAAAGGAAAGAAGGAGTCTTGTCAACAAAGTGCTCCAGGACTGACCAGAACTGGTTTGGACTAGGCAAAGGCCTCTCTGCCTTCAGAGAACAAAGGGAAAATGAGTATAAAAGAGGGGACCCAAACCCCAGAACTTTAGATCACTTTGGGAAACAAGAAGAACCTTTGCTGAGGAGAGGAACCAGAGAAAGAGACTGCAGGAGGAGAATATCCCTATGCTGAGTGCTGTTTGGGGGATTGGCCTGCAGTGGTTGCCTAACTGCCAAAGAAAGGAGAAAGGACTTTGTGCTACTTTTCATTCAACTTGTAAAAGGATCTCCAAGGGCTTGAGAGAGAGCTTGCCTCCTTCTGAAGTCTCAGGGACAACAGACTTCACCCACCAGCTCCCCAAGAGTTCTTTTGAAGTGCCTGCTGTTGTGTTGGGCCTTCTGAGGGACTGCGTGTCGCAAGGAGCTGGAAGCGCGACTCACGAAGAAGAAGCGTGTTGCCGCCGCAGCCGCTGTTGTGGCATCGCTGAGGAAGCGTGTCGCCGCTGCCGCTTCGAAAACACAGAAGCACCTCGCATCACCAGAGAAGAGGATCGACGTCGCACCAGATGCCGCCGCATCATCGGAGAAGCGTGTCACCACTGCAGCCGCTGTCGTCGCATCGCTGAAGAAGGGTGTCGCCGCTGCAGCTGTCGCATCACATCGCCGAAGCACCTCGCATCACCGGAGAGGAGGATCGACGTCGCATCAGACGCCGCCGCATCACCGGGAAGCGTCTCGCAGGGCCTGTCGCGGCTCAGAAGAATCGTTGAGTCGCTGCACAGCTGTCGGGCGTGCACGCATCGTGTCGCATCAAGAAGAAGACGCCATCTTTGTTTCATTGCACCGGATCTTCATCGCATCACGGCGTTGCTGGTCGCATCGCCACGGAAGCGCAGTAAGAAACCGACACATCACCTCCCCACGCCGAGATGAACCGACGCATCCCCTACGCATCAGTAGGGACCCGACGCATCACCGTAATTGCGTGTAAGGAACCGACGCATCACCTTCCCTGCAACACTTTCATTGTATAGTGTTACGCATCCAAAGGTACATTGAACTCAAAGTGTCGCATTTACCATCTTAAGAGAACTGAGCTAATTCTACAATTTTTAAGTACAGTATTGTGGATTTTTGTCGTTTGTGGTCTTGTGTTAAATACATATAAAAGATACTTATTTTTAATATACCACCTGTGTGGTGTCCATCTGTAGTGTTGTCACTGGATTACTGTATGTGTTCACAAATGCTTTACACACTGCCTCTGAGATAAGCCTGCCTGCTCGTGCCAAGCTACCAAGGGGGTGAGCAGGGGTTATTTTAGGAGTGTGCCCCCTTACCCTGACTAGACGCAAGGGTCCCTATTTGGACAAAGGTACCTACCTCTGCCAACTAGAGACCCCCAAATCTAACAGCCATTAGGCTCATTGTCGACATTGCTAAGTTAGCATGGTCAGTCCCTAGCATCTAGACAAAACATGCTAACACAGCTGCGCTACTGGAAACACATGCTTTGATGTTAGGGGGATGCATGTTGTTCTAACACACACTTGGAGAGGGTCCTTTCCAGGGAGAAGAGCTATGCTGTTCCTATGATGTAAAGCTTCCATCTAGGCACTAAGGTATGTGGTCTGCTGACAAAGCCCAGAGATCTTCCTTTATATAATAAACTTCCCCTTACCAAGAGGAGGGTGGTTAGGCCTTATAGTCATTTTTCCACTGTCTGTATATGATGGCATCCCCCTTTATATTCTATGGAATTGTAACAATGCTAATTGTTCTAGGTTTATGCATTTCGCTGCTGGTAGTGGCTCGTATACTGCATTATAGAGCACGATAGTTAAAATAAACATTTTGAACTATAACAGTGACTCTGACCATTCTTATTGTGGACAAGTATAAGTGAGCGAGCGAAAGGGTGTGTCTTGCTACCGCGATTCCTGAGAGAGTTGGGAGTGTTGTGTTCTGGGTTGTCTAATCATTTGTAGCTTCTTGATTATGTAGGAGAATGAATGAGACACTATAGCTAGTCGGTTTTGGGATTTTGGGTACTAAGGTGGTAGGAAGGTACAACCACTATACACCGAGGTCCTGTTTTCCTGCGCATAGTTCTGTGTAAGTGCAGAATCCCCGCAACAGTGGTCTTCTGACCTATCACAAATTTTGTATAAAAGCTGTTGCACAAATCTAGCAAGTTGAAGAGCTACACTGAAATTTACCTCTGTTCTATTGGTACCTTCTGGTTTTGGAGGATTGAGTTTCCTGCCTTTTCAAAGCTGGGACTAAGGCTGAAGCTCTACCCATAGTGCTTACATTTTCAGTCTGGCGCCTATCTACAAGAGATGCCTGATGCCTGAGAGGAAACCAGGGAGACCAAAATGTTTTGCAGAGACTCGTCACCAGAGACGGTGGAGAGAGTACTGGTATACTGAATTGACCCATTGAGCTGGGATTTTACCTGTGAAGCTATGGCAGTCTAAGAAAAGTTCTGTATGATAATATTGTATTCTGTCTTTGTGATAAGTTAATAAAATGTACAATACTATCAAAACTTCATTTAATTCACCTGGCTCTTCTGCTGAATCTCACCCTCACTTTTCTTCTGCCACCTCTTTCTTCATTCTGTTCACTTTGACAATAGATATGGATGTCCAACTTCTTACTGCTCTAGAATCTGGCTCTCCTTGTGACATTTGCTTCTGTTCCCCAACCTTTGAGTTCAAAGGTCAGCCCTTTTGTTTACTGAGATTATCACTCCCTTGTTCTCCTCTGAGAATGTTCCCTCTTATTTGGAGCATAAGACTGTAAGTCCTGAGAATTCAGAATCTAATGATCAGACCTTGTGCAAACTACCTAAATACAACCACATCTTGGAGACATGTTAGGCTAGTCCAGTATCCCAGATTAATTTTTTCAGCAGTGACTGGTCCATCCTGTAATATTAGTCTCGGTAGCCTCCACTGGAATTCAAAAGTTGCAGCTCAGTGAACTAACTATAACTTGCACCTCCGCCATGCATTCCTTATGACCTCACATATTACATCACTCGTGGCATGTTAAATGATATAATTTATAACATCACTGATGACATTTCAAATTATATCATTTATGTCATCACTGATACCATCATCCAAGATACTGATCCTTCAATTACCCCTATAAACCCCTTTATTATTTTAGAACACAAAGTAGGTGATAAAGGGCCCACAGACATACACACTGTAGAGCAATATATATGCACGTGTGCATGCCCAAAATAGAAATATTGTAGTACTGGAGACAAGTGTAAGTCTCTAAGGTAAACGTTATATGGTGCACAGTTTAACTACCAGTAGACTTTTAAGTGCAAACAGTACTTCTTTTAAACAAGGTAGAGACTCTGCGCCACTAGTGTGAGTTGCAGATGAATGTTGCAAATAGGTTGTCTCTTAAATCAAAGTCTTGTTGGCAAAATATGTGGGGAAAACTAAACTTATCCTTACAGACCATTAATCACCTGTGGTTTTCTGTGCACATGCTGACTTCAAAGAGTTGTCATGGTCTGTTATATGCACTTTCTATATAAACTGGTGATTTATAAGGTGAAGCTATTTATTCCCAGAAGTTCAGTGAACATTTTGGCACATTGTTGAAGAATGTGTAATGTATGGGTGACTCAATACCAAATGGTTCAAGTCACAGTATGACTGTCAGCATTGTGTAGGCTATTCTGCTCAATTCAGGAATATGTGTAAGGTATTTTTACAAACTATAGAGGGTTGTGCATAGGACCTGGTTGTGAATGCCTTATCAGTGCTAACGCATAGATGTGAAGCAGTTGACTTAAAATTCCATGTCAGATGAATAGGTCGAGTAACTGGGCAAAGATGGCGGATGACTTACTGCGGCTGTTCCCACCATCTCCCTCAATGGATCTACGACTCGGTGAGCGCCTGCACAGCCTGGGAGTGAACCCGACGGACGGCTCAGATCGCAGCTGGTGGCAGGAAGCGCTGGAGGTTGCACTACGGCTCACCGCTACTTCGCTCGTGTGTCACCTGAATCTGCCTGAGCGGATTTTTCAGCCGCGGCGTCGGCTGTCACAAAGGAAGACATTGAGCCTGTGGATGGCGTCTAGAGGTGGGAAAGCCGTGAGAGGGCGGATTACTGCAGGTTCTGGCAACGGTGGAGTGAATTTAGGCAGCAGCCGGAGAGCAGCGGATTCTTACCCAACTCAAGAAAGCGCGGCGGAGTCGGCAAAACGAAGTGAGAAACCGGAGCCAAGAAACCAGCTGTTGCCAGACCTATTTCATAGGTAGAGGGGGGACCTGTGCAACCTACTGTTCCTCACTGTTTGCAAGCAGGGCAGGGGACATACAGAAAAGAAATCTACCGCAAGAGGAAGGGGGGATAAGACCCTAATAGAAGAAACTGGGGAGAACAACAAGGATGGGAAGGGGGAGGAAGAGGGGAGCTCTATGACTGGTGTACACAAGGGTTTAACCCCCCAGACACTGCAATGGATATATTTCTAGACAAGGAAGCAAGATGTGAAGATCTGATTCAATCAACGCCTAAGGCGCAAGGGACATATACTAAGGAAACTGACCAGGGGAGAAAGTCGTGAGGGAGAAAAAAAGTGCGATACCCCTAGGCTCAGGCTCGTCCAGAAGTACACGTATGCAGGGATGAGCTGCTTGTTGAGAAATTTTACTTGCTGATGGAGGAGTCCGAGGTATCTGAGCAAGAGGACACTTCATCAAGTGGTGAGGCTCTCTCAGATGATAGTACTAGTACCTCAACAGAAGATAAACAACAAACACAAAGTAAAAAACCAACGAATAAAAAGAAAAATAGAAAGGAAAGTTTAAAAAAAAGCACCAGCAATCAATTTAAGTGGGACTACTCAGATAAGCAGATATGGCCCCAGGAGGAGGAAGGAGAGGGGTCGGTAAGGAATGAAGAGCCGTCCCTGACGACTATCTTAACGTCAATCAAACAGGTACGAGAAGAAAACAGGAATGAAGGACATAGAGCGGTGGTTGCCGCAAAAAAAGTCCAAACAGGGATCCGCAAGTAAAATAAAACCTGTGGGGAAATAGTGAAACGCCTAGTCACTGTTGAGACATGGACAGAAGCACTGGAAGTCAAGGTGAAATCTCTGAAGCTGAAAGGCACGGGACAAAGTGCAGCAATGATAGATGTTATGACGAAATTAGAATACCATGAGAATCGCCAGAGAATAAATAATCTGCGCTTCCTAGGGATTTCAGAAGGCCTGGAAGGCAATAACCCTAGAAGCTATATGGTGAATCTGTTAAAAAGTGCATTCCCAGAGCAAACAAACTGGGATTGGGATACAGAAATACAGAGGGCCTATCGTTTTCCCCTATTCATGAAAAAACATCCCCAAGGTTCAAGCGAAAAACCTAGAGTAATGCTGGTCTTTTTCTGAAACTTTTTACTGAGGCAACTAGTATGCGAGAAGGCCCGTCCCAATGCGCCAAAATCTAGCATTGGTGTTTCATTCTTCATAAGACCAGATTTTGCGCACGCTACAGTTGAAAGATGGTGGCGCTTAAGACAACTGTTCTCCCCCTTCCAAAAGCTTGGGGCCAAGGTCTTCCTCCAGAATCCGGCCAGACTTAAAATTATATTTAGAGTAACAACACGCAGCTTTACATCCGAGGTGCAAGCACAGGAATACCTGGAAGAAATTAAGAGGAAAGAAGAAGGGAAAGGACTCCCAAATAAAAGGACAATTGGCATGCCTTAATCTTAGATTAGATTGGTATTAAAAAGGGCTGAGCAGTCAGTAAAAGAATTTAAGGGGCTCAATTATGTCGAGGGGGATGGGGGGGCAGAGCGTCAGTCGCACATCGCTCAGGCTATGCCTGATTGCCTATGTGCTAGGGGGGGTAGGGGTGGGGAGGGAGGGGGCAAAGACACGGTGGCTCACACGAAGGGTGGTGGGGGTGGACAAAGGGAGGCATTGGTTTGGGTGGAGGTTTTAGGTCGGGTGGCAGCTGGGATTTCATGCATGCAATTGGAGCATAAAAAAAAGTGGTAAACAAATGAAACTAAGAGAATGGGAAGATTACGTATAGCCACTAACCCTGGGCGGAGTTCGCGGAGTTGCGCTACGGGAAACTCTGCAAAGTAGAAAAAAAACTGCGCTGTTCTACGCGGAGCTCCGCAAGCAGCGGAGTGCGATAGAAAAATGCAGTTCGCTGTGATTTTCAGTGCCGGATGCTTGTCCGCACTGTGCAATCATCGCGAACAGCACCATTCACAGCGCAAGCGAGCGCTGCTTTCCTTTCTGCCGCTCGAGTAGATTTTTACTCGAGCAGCAGCTTTCTCAACGCGAATGGGCAGTTTCGCAACGCGAGCGGTCTTGAGCATACGCGACCACTCGTAATGAGAAACCCGACCCCCCCGCATTGAGAAATCTCGCCAGGAGGTTTATTTTCCACGCTCGCGCTCGCCAACTAGATGTTGACGATCGCGAACGAGGAAAAATCTCGCCGGGAGGTGGATTTTCCTCGCTCGCCAACTTGACGTTGGTGAACGCGTGCGAGGAAAAAAACTCTGCTCCGCTGCGCGAAACGGAGTTTTTCGGAACTCCGCGAGCTCTGCGTAACGCGGAGTGCGGAAAACTCTGCAAACTCCGCGAGCGGAGCGGAGTTCACCGCCCAGGGTTAATAGCCACATTGAATATTTGCGGTTTAAATGATTTAAAAAAGAGGCAGATGGTGTCACATGGATTACAATCATTACAGGCGGACATTGTCTGCCTGAAAGAAACCCACTTAGATGGTACACAGAAAGACCTGTTGAAATACCTTGGGTATAGCATAGTGGGGGCAACGACTCAGGGAACCCGCACAAGGGGGGTCGCGATACTAGCCCGAAATAAATCAACCCAATTTGCACAAGTGCGTGCAGATGGGCTAAGACGCTGGGTGATCTCTGGCGGTAGAGCCCCAGAGCTTCCTAATTTTACTCTATGCTCCCTATATGGTGGCAATGTGGATGACCCGTCTTTTTGGAGGGGTTATCTAATGAATTAGCCCATTGGTCACTGCTGATAATTCTATGTGGAGATTTTAATATAATCTCACTCATAGGGAATTTTTTAATCACCTGCAAATTAGAGATTATTTACAGAAAAAGGGGGGTGGGGATGAGAACTTTGGAAAGAATGAACTTGTGGACAATTTAATACTGCCCACGCCCTCAAGGATTGAAATTGTCTATAAACTGTTGAATGAACATACCAAAGATGATATGGAAAGATGTACCATTAAGTGGCAGGAGAGGTTAGGGATTACGGGGGCCACCTTCCAAAAAATCTTTTTAAACACCCAGACAATTTTAATACCTGCTAATCTCCAGGCACAGTATTACAAGACCTGTTTTGAGCTTTTTTATACACCGAATAGGATAGCTAAATGGAGCAAGGGGAAAGGAGTACACTGCCCACGATGTGCGCTTTATAAGGCAGATATAGTTCACATGTTCGCAACATGTATAGAGCTTGGGCCCCTGATCAGAGAGATCAAGGGATTTCTTAATGAGAAACTACAACTTCAGGTTGAGGTCGACCCTCCACTAATATTGCTGGGAATATCTAGGTTGAATGAAGAGGAAGGAGGTGCCTTATTAACCATAGCAATGGCTGTGTAGAGGCTATGCATTGCATCAGCCTGGCTTGACCCGGCACCCGCCTCAGTTCAGCAATGGGTGGCTCGCCTATTGTCTACATACAACCTGGAGAAAGCTATATATAGGCGAAAGGGATATAGGGTGAAGAAGAAGGGAATAAGAATTTGGAAGCACTTATCTGATTGGGTTGAACAACCAGATTGCTAAGGAGTGCGATGAGATTATGTAGTATGGTATGAGAAGTAGTGCCACAACCAAGGAACTAAGCTTTAAGGGGAATAATGTTTAGCTATATGACCCATCTATAGTATTTATGGCACTGTTTGCACTTTGCACTTAGCACTTTATCTTTCTGTCTTTTTTCACTTTAAATATTCATGCTGCTACTTAACGAGCTTGAGGGATTTGAATGCATAGATGCACAGCTTTGCACATTTTGCACTCTGCACTTTAAACATGCTAAGTGTACGAGAGTATTTTTTAAGGCTGATGTACCACCATAGGAATGAAATATGTGTTGACTTAAGTGTAGGTTGGTTTAGGGGGAGGGTTTGGGGATTAAAATTGGGGGAGGGAAAAGCTGTTTTCTTTGTCTCTCACTCAATAAAAAAAAAAGAAATTCCATGTCAGATGAGGTATTTAACATGTATATCTTATTTAGGTAAAATTATCTTCAAACACTCTTTTGAACATTTTTCAAGGTTCAATAACTTGCTGAAGACATTAATGTAATGACATTACCAGAGCAATTCACAAAGGTATCTTACACTTGTGAATAACTTACATGTCTAGGTTTACTCTTATATAAGTTGCTGTTTACATTAGTGTCTAAGGATACCTTACATTTCTTACGTACCTGAATACCAGTCAAAAGAGCATAATAGCTACTAAATGTGGGTGATTTCTCAAATGTGCTTCATGTTCTGCATTTTGTGAAAGTTTGCACCTTTTAGCACTAGATGTTATAGAAAATTGGGTCTAGATGTATCTTGCTGAAAACCTTCCAGTATGAAACAACGTGTAGCAAACTGACACATTCACTGGATGATGTCATCAATTATGTCATTTAACGTGTCAGGAGTAATGTAATATGCGAGGTCATAAGCAGTGCATGGTGGGGGCACAAATAATAGTTAGGCCACATAACTATAATTGGCAAATTTCAGTGTTTTCTCTTGTTTTTTTTACATCAGGGGCATAATAACTAACATTTCATACAATGCAGGGCAGCAAGCAAAATTGCTACACTGGGTTATGTGAAAGAGAGACAGCAGAAATGTGCTATACCTGCTAAGATTTGGCACATTTCTGCTGTCTTTCTATGTTCCTCTTTCTAGGTGCGCTGCAGAATGCAGCACATATCAAAAGTGGAAATAACGAGGAGAAATAAACATATTTCTCCTTGTTACACCAGCTTCAGGGGACATCGCTTTATGGCGCAATCCCAGGTTTACTCATCTTAGTAAATCGGAGATTGCATCAAAATCCAATGGTGAATGCATGGGAATGCCCATGCTCCACCCATGAAAGACCTCCTCTACACAAAGTAAGGCAAAGCAGTGTTATGTGCTGCCTTGCGTTTCTTTGTATTTACTAAACCATGCAAAGTGGTTTTGCGTGGCTTAGTAAATACCAAAAAGGATTTTGTGTTGTGGCTGCACCGTAAAAGTGACGCAACCCAGATGCAAAACCTAAGCAAAGCAAATCTGGCCTAGATTTTTACCTAATTTCAGCACCTAACTATAACGTCACTTTAAGCTTTGTTTTTTTCAGTGAATGTCTATGTTTTTTCAGTAAAAGAGAAGACCATGTTACCATACCTCTGTTTTTTATAATCATATTCAGCCAAAGCCCTAGCTGTGCACATTTTATTGGCCCTGCGCAGCGGGAAGTGCAGGGCCAACCTACCTACCTGCTTGTGGCCAACTCAAAGCAGCCTGCCCTAGGTAGGTCTGTAGAATAAGAAATCAAAATGACAATCTTTGAGAGTTAAGACAGATGCGTGCGGAGGAGTCAGAGTGCGGAGCTAGCATACAATTAGCTAAGGGTAAATCTAGTGCCATTGGTCCCAGACAACTAGCAGCAAGTACCCTGAATAATTAATCATCCAAACAATAAAAAAGTTTAACAGTGCCCATCATCATTAGAGGTGGGCGGAAAGTTCCGTTCCGCATGTGGAATTGGCAGAATTTTGGCCACTCCACTTTACTCTTTAACACGAAGGTCTTGCCAAATTCCACGAATCACCAAGTGGAGCAATTTCTCTTCTGCAAGGCTCCAAAATATATGAGCTGGCACGCCCAAGTGAAATTTGGGGTCCCCTAGAGTGATTTTCTAATGAGGGCGGTCACCAGCGTTCATGAGTGGTCACAATCAGAGGGCTGCTGTTTGAGTAGATACTCGAGCGGCAGCAAAATCAAGTTGAATGTCCCCCCGCACTTGCACAACGCATGGTGCCATTTGCGCTGATTTTCAGCACTGCTCACGCTACTGGTGCTAAATTGCAGTGCGAGCAGCATATTTTCCACCCATTGGCGGAATTTCGCTGAATCGCGCAGAGTTTTTCTGCAACTCTGTGGAATTCCGCGAAGTGAAACTCCGCGAGTTTCACCCACCCCTATCATCATGTCCACCATAAGTTGAAAACCATTTAGGATTTGCATCATATGCCACTAGTCTGCAGTACTATATAACCTCTTTCCAGTCCACAGGCCTTTTTGATTCCTCTTTCTTCCTAAAGAAGTAGATAGGCTTTGCTCTTTCTACTGCAGGTTGTTTTTGAAATATGCATTTCTTCTTCTAGAAAGAGACAGACCTGTTGAATAAGAAATGAAAAAAAAGGTTCATTATGAAGTCTATGTAAACAGAGAAGTTGCATAAAAACCAAGAGATGCCAGCGTGCAAATTAATAAAATGCTAATCAAGTAACACTACCAACATTCATCCTGAATCAAATGATCACTCAAGCATGAACTTCCAAGTTTGCATAAGCTTAGTCCATCACATCCGTTACATCGATGATCATTTGGCATTCACCAATGCAAGTTACCTGTTCCACGTGCAATATCATCTACTTTTCCATGCTTCTTTTTTCTCATGGAAGGGACATGTATAAGCTGTGCTGTTCAGTCCTTTGCATTTTCACTTCCAGATGAGCATGGGAATGCAGGGTTAGGTATGGAAGGCAGGCATCCCTTTTTTCAGGAAATATTCTGGCAGCATCCACCGCCAGGATACGCTTGTGGGTGATATAGTGCGCTTTATAAATACAGAGAACATAACATCCATTGTTGACTTAGAAACCACTGATTATTCACTACAAAGGCTGTGATTGTAAGGTTGAATTTATATTCTTTGTCACCGCTCACCAGCATTCAGTTACTGGAGGAAATGGCCATGTTCTCCATGATTGTTTATTGGTGCTGCACACACTGGTCTAAGTAGATATCTTCAGTCAGTCACAAATGCTGTGCTGCATGGTGTGAAAGGGAGGGAGCAGGAGAGCACCACATCTACAGAGATATGGCACTCTCCTCCCCTTCCCCTTGCGCCGTCACTGAACTTTGCCTGGTGTGTGCCACAAACACACCCGTGCACCATAGTGTAAGGGTGTGTGTGAGAGTCTAGCATAGGTTTTGCACTGAAATTCGACTCGAGGATACAGAAGTGAACCCAACGGGAATCAACAATACCTTTAGGAGTCACAGAAAAGAAGCTGAGGGCCAAGGCGAATGATGAAAGGAAGGCTGAGGATCAAGAGAAAGACTGGCAGAATCCAGGGAAACCCCAAGAGGAGGTCAGGAGTGAGGAACACCATGATACAACTACACGAAGCGTTACGCCGCAACCAGTAGTGAAGAATCTTCCCGTTTATAAGTCAAATGTAGAAAGTTAAATCAGGAACAATCCACCCTTCCATACTAGATTGGGTAGGGCTCATAGGAATCCATAGGATGGTGGCCATCTTGGATTCGCTTTAAAATTCCGGCCCAGAGATCCTCACTGAGGAAGCCTTGCGAGAGAAGAAGCCTTCCTTGCACATAGAGGCGCTGAATGAGTTTCTCAAGAGAGACACCCCTGGGAGTAGAGCGACGGATGAGAGGACTTCTCTGCCGAGAGGTAGGTTTATTAAGAGAGACGGAAGACCAGCAGACTCCAACACAGAGGGAGCAGCTCCCTGCACCCGCCCTAGAGGTTATTAGGAGGAGATGGCGGGTGAGACGACAGCCGTAACAACGGAGCAACGCAAACAGTCCCACCTTTGATAGTGCTTGGTGGTCTCTAAAACTGCAGGATCTCTGAAAAAGCATGACCATGATGTTGAAATGATGTCTCTAAAAGTAACAATGTTTGGTGGTAGAATGTTAAAAAGATTTTCAGAAAAAATGCGAAGGTCTGAGCAATGATTGAAATGGTTTTAAGCCTGCCATTTCCTTTATACCTGGTCCTGAACTATGCCTTAGTGGAATTGTTTGTTCTAGCGATCCGAGGGTGGTAGTCGGCATTTACTTTAACACACGTGTGGGTGGCCTTTTTGCTGCGGAACTGTGGGGCATATTATCAAGGGCTTTATCGCCCTATCAGCAAGCTGTCGCTAACAGGCGTTAGCGACAGCTTTCAGGCGATAGCGGCCGGTTTTAACATCGCCTTGCATGCCAGCGATAATTATCGCTAATGACATGCAAGGGAGGCGTTCCCTACCAAAAGCGACTGAAAACAGTCGCTAACACACCTACCCCCTATTAGCAAGGCAGGCGAAGCGATAAAATAAATCACGCTAAGCGCGTTTATCGCTAGATTTTATCACCTGCTACTGAGGATGACTTACCTGTTTACAGTATAGGAGGTGGATTGTAATGCTAAATCCACCTTAGCGTTAATGCGAGAATATCGCTGGTTTCCCAGTGATATTCTCGCATTTTGCCGCTATCGCTGGAAATTTTATCGCTATGGAGATAAACCTTGCTAATAGGGTGTTATCTCAGCAATAATTTCCAGCGATAGGCGGCGTTAAAAAAAAACGCGCTAAGCGCGGTTAGCGATAAATATTGCACTTTCGTGATAATATGCCCCAGTGTTCTTCAGTCCGTATAGTCAGGAGGCAATTAAAATATTTTCCATCACCTCTCAAGTACTCTTTCGCTTCATTTCTTAGCGCAGAGCATCTCACATGAAACCAGTTGTTTCCCTTCATGTTTTACAGGGTAAGGGCAGCTTCTTAATGACACTGATTCCGGTGGTGAAGGGATTTCTCGTGGGGTTTCCAGTCGAGGGCCAGGTGAAGCTTTCAGAACTTGCAAGAAGATTAAAGTGTCTAGAATTAGAGGTGGGCACTTTTTTGTTAGATTCGTGGTAAGGGGATGCGAAACCTCTGGCAATTCCGCCTATTTTTGTTTTCGCTCTTTTTGCATCCGACTACCCCAAGATTTTAAAATAGATAGAATGCAGGCAGAATGTCCTACAGCACATGCATTCCTCATTCCCTGCAGTGAGGAGTGTTAGGAATAAAGAAAACTTGTATAGTCTGGCATTGTCCAGGGCAGTATAATAACCTTAATGGCAATTGCATTAAGTTAACTACGCTACCCGGCCCCTGACAGTGTTTGAAAGCAAGTTCCCCACCAGGGGAGCCCATATGCATACACCCAATTCAGACTCCTCATTTTTTAATAATAATAATACCAACATTTATAAAGCGCGAACAGCTACTTCAAACAGAGGTGTCCCGGCGCTATAGCAGTAGGCGGCACACAAAGAAGCCAAAAAAGCTGGTTACATGAGCACTATCCTAGGCTAAAGAGCCAAGGGGCATATTAACAAGGCGGCGATAGACAATTATCGCCGCTTTTGCGGCCGTTTTCGGCCGAAAAGCGGCGATAATTATATCGCCTTATCAGCAAAGACACGCTATCGCGTGTTTTGCTGATTTTGCTCCCGTTTCCAGCACGCCTGACTTCGCATCGATAATGAGATGCAAAGTAGGCGTGTCTGTGGAAACAACATGGGTAAATATCGCGAAGGCAGCTTCGCGATATTTACAATGCGGGGAAGCGATTATTTGAATCGCGTTAAGTATGCCTTAACGCAGGAATTTAACGTCTGTTAAATTCCTGACTAAGGCATACTTAACATGGGGGGTGGATTCTGTGGCTAAGACCACAGGCCCTATCATCTAGGATATCGCCGTTTTCCCATGGAAAACGGCGATATCCACGCTATCTCTGACATTTTTATCGCCTCAGCGATGCGCGTTGTTAATAACGCGCTAACCGGGCGATAAATTCCAGAGATAGCCGGCGATAAATATGCAAGCGCTAAGCGCGCTTTGCGATATTTATCGCCGGCCCTTGATAATATGCCCCCAAGTTTTTAAAGATTTCCTGAAAAGTGGCTCTGATTCAATTTGGCGAATATTGTTTGGCAGAGAGTTCCACAGCTTAGTAGCCCCCACTGTGAAAGATCTGCCTCCTAAATGAGCTTTCACAAAGCGCGGAGTACAGAGCAGATTTTGGGAATTGGACCTCAATGAACGGTTCTGTTTATATCGACACAACCGTAGTTTAAGGTAACTAGGAAATTTGCCATGTATTTTCCGAAATGCCAACGTCAAAGCCTTAAACTCGATCCTTCTTGCCAACGGTAGCCAGTGGAGCTGTTTAATATGCGGAGAGATATGGTGACGAAACGGTACACGTCTAATAAATCTTGCAGCCGCATTCTGTACCATCTGCAGTCTTCTGACTAGGTGCACTGGCAGGCCCAGGTAAAGGCAGTTTGCATAGTCCAGCCTAGATGTCACAGTGGCGTGGACTATGACGCTGCGACAATCCTCCGGCAGCAGATTAAAACATTTTCTCAGGTTTCTCAATTTACTGAAACAAGAGGCCATCACCTGCCGAATTTGAGCTGAAAAAGAGAGATCTACTTCCCACTTCACTCCCAGGTCTTTTGCCATGGTAGCTGGAGTGGGAGGCGGGCCCATTTCAGCCGGCCACCAAATACCAGCTGCTGGCGGCAAATCCTTGCCGAAGAATAACACTTCAGTTTTCTCTGCATTAAGTTTGAGTTTATTGTTGTTCATCCACTGGGCAATGTCTTTCAGACAGCCCTTAATACTCTTGAAGGAGTCCTCCAACTGGTCTTTAAAGGAAAACACCAGCTGGGTATCGTCGGCGTATGATATCGCCTTCACTCCCCAGTTGGCTATGAGTGAGTATATTATTATTATTTTTTTTTTTTTTAAGCCAAAAATTTATTTATTTTGTCTGTCTCCCACCTGAAGTTGTCTCTCCTACAATAGAAGTCAATGGGAGAAATCTCCTACAATAGAAATCAATGGGAGAAATACATTCTCCCGATTATCCTTTATTAAATCTCCCACTTTTCTCTTCTAAAATGTTGGCATGTATGCATATAGGGGACTTGCCTGCTGGAGTTGCTAGGGGAATCCTGCATGCTGTTGGCGTTTTATATCTCACTATGTATGGTATGGGCTATCTAATGGCATGTATTTTTCACGGGTGAATCGGGACCAGTATATTTTTGGCAAGATGGGACCCGTGCAACATTGGGGACTGATGGCAGGTATTTGAACCTCTTGGACCGGCCCTTACAGACAGGTCTGAGGTCGTTGTGAGAGGAATGTGCTAAATGATTTCAGCACACTGGAGGAAGGCTCATGCTGTGGTTTTTTCAAGAGGCACGTGAAGATGGACTTTTACTGGTAAATCGGGATTAACCTTGGAAAGACCCGATTTGTTTTGATTATACCCACACAGGGACGACAACGAGGTGTGCACTGAGTCATGTAAACTGTATGCATTGATGACTTCACTGCTAAACCGGGTCTAATGTTTTGTTAAAAGGAAGCTCAGGCAAGAACTAGTTGGGAGTACACCCTCATATAAAGTACATGGATTTGCGGATGGATTCATTCAGCTGCACACACTGATCCCAAAGCACAGAGACAGGGCACATACACACTGTTTTAAATATGGCCTGCTTCACATGCACTACGGTGTGGGCCTCAATCTAACATTCTTGAAGTGTTTTTGCACTTAAAATTTTTTTTTATCCGTACCATATCTCTTTCAGAATTCCTTTGAAAGAGTGTTGTGTACTTAACAGAAAAGGATGATTGGGTGATCCTTACCCCACTTTACATACCTTGCGCACCCCGGCTGGAGACAATGAAGACATGGAATATACATTGATGATATTTCGCAGGATGCTCATTTGTGATCCTGTATTCTCTTTTTGGGAGTTGAGTGAACATTTAGGGATCAAACACTTTCACAGCACTGTACATAAGGTGCACTACACTAATAGTTGATAAATATGTTTTTCCATAGGCTGTCCTTTTGGTTTTTGAGTCCTGAGGAAGACCCGCTAAGATGTATAAGCATTAACACGTTATCAGAGGGTCAAAACGTCGGCGTAATTATCCAATGTCCTGCGTCAGCTATCCTACAAATATATAAAGGAAACAATACAAGGATACCTTGAGCTTCACAAGTGTGGACATTTGACTATGTGTGGCTTTTATGTTTTCATGTCTGTATATGTGAACACTGTAAAAAAAAGTTTGGATTTTCCACGTTATGTTAGTTTAATTGATTGTATTATATGTAATCTGTGTGTTTTGGACAGCCAGAATAATACATGTTATAGATACTCTTCAATGTCGTGGTTTGTGGACATTAAGAATTTCGATGTGTGGAGGCAAGTAAGGAATTACTAATAGTAGCTCTCATGCACAGCCTGATAGGGATCATCATTGGACCCTTCATTTTCATGCTTAATAAAAATTATTTTTCACAATTTCTGCCAGGACCACTTGTAGTTTATATTCAAGAGCAGTGTCAGCACTCATGCAGTTTAATTACCTTTATATGATCACAATCAAGGTAGTTGCTCCCAAAGTAATTGTGATGGGCTTTTGGCTTTGGTCTTCTTTATCTGTGGAGCAACCATATTTCCACTCCATAAGTGAAACAAGCATTGGCATAGCCAGTAGGTCACGCCTTTGGGACCTTATAAGTATTTAGCCATGCAGCACATTATCCTGGGTGCTACAACATCTACTGTTCTTTAACGTTGAAGCTTTGACACTAATAGGCACATTAAAGCATTGCATTGAGAAGTATTAATTTAAAGTGTTATTTTGGTACAACTGATAGGGTATCAATGCGTCTTTCCTTACGCTAAGGTTTGTTTTTATCTTAGTGCACTTTTCAAAATATAGAGCAAACTCTACCGGAAGTTTACGGGAGCACTTTACATGAGCACTAGTTCCAATGCATAAGTTCACACACAATTGTTTCTAGGGATGGGGAGATTAACTGATTTGCCCAGAATCACAGGATGTTGAGTCGAGACTTAAACCCGGTTCTCCAGTTAGCAGCTCTCACTGTTACGCCACATCCTGGGTGGAAAAAAGCAGCATTCCAAATCTGAGCTGGGTGGGTTCAGACAGCACACATTCCCACCTCTGCAAAGATTACATCTTGGGGTGCAGGCGGACACCTTTTAAACACGGTAATGCTGATCTTTAGGTAGTACAAGTCTCAATGGGGCTTTCATAACGCACAAAGAAGACTTCAAACTCAATCAGGCACATCAAGTTTTTATTATTGAACTATTGTCAGGTAAAACCAAATACTTATACAGTAAGCCCCGGATAAACCTTAACATTTAATGTTGACAACTACGCAGCATCAAATCACTTAACAGAGCAAAAGCAATTCAGAGTTACGGATCAGATGCAGACTGGTACCGACAAGCAACACTATGCTTCTACCATGCGCAAAGCCCCATCTTCGGTGCAAGTCATAACATAACCCACATGTCTAAAAGTGGAAACATATAGGCATGCTTAATCTCAGTACTGTCAATTCAAGCACAGTGCACCCACACACATAAAATACTCACCTGCCAGCCACAACTTTAATACCTGTATGCACATAGGGGCTTATTTACAACCCCCTTGCAACACTTTTGCGTCACTTTTCCCATGTTAAAAATGACGCAAAAGTGGCGCAAGGGGCTTGTAAATCTGCCCCATAATATTTTAGACAGAATTACTTAAGCAAACTAGCGACGTTTGTTAAACACCACGTTCAAAATACATACTAATTGTCTCCAAACAAAGTTTGACAGTAGAGAGAAAGGATGAAACGTGTTTTTGGCAGCCTTTATATAAACGCAGAGACTGAAATTGCGCATACGTAGCTCTTCAATCTGGAACAATAATTGCAGGGCCAGATGGGTGATGCCATCAATGAGGGAGGGAAATCAGCGGTGAGCGCAACCGTTGGTTAATTTTGACCCCGAATTCTCTCATAGCAGCAGAACGGCAACCCAATGTGACTATCAGGAAAAGGAGGCGTTTTGTGGCAAACTGAGAGCAAGGTTTGAAATGCGACAGAGGCAGAAGCAGGGGAAAAGCCCAGGACAAAAGAGAGTCTCTTCCTGTGGTGAAAGATGGCCCCTGGGAGTAAAATTAACAAATCTCTCACAGGTCCAAACAAGCACTGTTATAACCAGAAAGCGGCACCTGGTAATCATCAAAAATAGATTGAAAAATAAATTGCTATAGCGTGAAAGCAAAAATACACGACTTGGCAAAGAGGTCAGTGGGAGTGGGAGGGGCTAGAAGCTATAGTACCTGCATCACAGTGGATGGGCACTGATCCAGTAGAATTATTCTGTGCTTGGCCAGTGCTCCTCAGCTAGGAACTTAAGTGACGTATCAGGTGCGCGACCCAATTAGGAGGCAATAAAGAAGAGCGACACTAGAGCCAACCTGTGATAAGCAGCAGGCGGGATCAAAGTCATTCACTGAAATCAGCATGTCTTGAAGATAGCGCAGGCACTGCCTAGGCTCAACCTAAAAAATGGTAGATATGTGTCAGTCTGAAATCTTGCTCAGTAGTTTCGCCCAGCTTTATCTGGAATCTACCAACATGTGCTAGGGAAGGAATTTGCTAATGTGCTCTTAGTTTGGGTCAGGGTTTAAATCTGAGTTCTTCTTCTATGAGGAAGATGATCCATGAATGGACTGACCAGGGGAAGGTCAAGCAGTATGCTAGCTGAAGCCCCTGATCAATGACAACAACAAGCTAAATGGGCAAATGCATTTCTCTGATGATTGTCAACCAGCACGTAATGAACATATGAAGATTTCCGGTGTTATACTGAGCAATGGTGAAACTGGAAAAAATACTGAAAAGGTGTTTTTACTGCTTAGCTATTTAGGGGCATATTTACGACTTTTGTAGTACAGGGCAGTGCAGCAAGTCACCTTGCTGCGCTGCCTTGAGTCACAGGGAAAGGGCAGGAATGCGCCATATTTATCCAATAGGGCGCATTCCTGTCCTTCCCCCCTGTGCTGGTGCCATTTTGCAGCCTAGCACCAATGCAGTCACTCTTGCACCCTGGTGCAAGGGTGCCTGTGTTGTAGTCAGGATTGTTTTTGTGCAGTGAAGGGTAACCTTCCTGCATAAAAACGATCCTGAGAAGCTGTGCAGCACACATAGAAAGAGGAAAAAATGAGAAGAATTAAAGATATTTGTCCTCGTTATGCCTCCCCTGAGAAGGCATAAGGTTTTGGGGCAATCCCAGGTTTACAAGTTCTTGTATATCTGGGAATGCGTCAAAAACCATGGGAGTTGTGTGGAAACACTGTTATACCTGCTGCTCAGCAAGTGTAACTGGGGTGTGGAATGTTCATGTGTGTGATGCTGTGGAATGTTGGTTGAGTGAGAGAGGCAGTTGGAGAATGAGCTGCACAGCAGGAAGGCTGCTCCTGGTGGGGCTCTTCATCTTAACATCTATCCTAATAAATCATCTTACATAATCTACATGGACTACTGGACATCTGGACATCTTTCAATCACAACATATTTTGGTGACGATTTTAAAAAGGAACCAAAAAGGAATCTACGCATGTGAACTGAGAGAGAGAAGAAACTATCAAAACAAAATATATATGAAACAAACCTGAGGAAATTACTGAAAGAAGAAGTTTGAAGGACCAATAAGAAACTTGAAGTGCTGAGAAAGACTGTATGCCATCTAGCCCCACCAGTGTCCTAATTCAATGGACAGCCTAACTCTCAGGGCATGCTGGAACTCAATACACTTTCATCGGCGATGCCATTTTATATCAAGGTGACAGAAGATGGCAGCAGTTTTATGCCCAAATTACACCTACTTGTGTGTCTTCGCCAGCAGTGTGTGTGGTTATGGGCTGCTCGGCCATTAAAAGCGTACTGGTAGTGTCGGTGAGACAGAAGAAGCAGATTGGCACTGCTGAGGAAGCGTGAGAAACTAAATCTGCAAGTATGGTCAGTTACATGCTCGGAGTCGGTGGCGAGCAGAGCTGTTTGAATTGTGTGTCAACGCGCATGCTGCCGCTAGAGCCTACAAACATCTTCACTAACAGGTGGGCTTGAGGGTGTGCGTGCTCCCTTACCGTTGAAGAGTCGAAGCGAGGCGGAGCCGAAGCCAGTGATGATGGAGAATGCAGAACTGTGTGGAGCAGGGTCATTTGTGCACGTTTGTGCCTGGAGCGTTTCGGCACATAGCATGTCTGCCTGCCGCCATCTTGATGTTGGCGTAAACAGTTTCTTTTATGGGCCATATTTTACTAACCTGACGTGTCTTCTCCTCATAATTTTTTACCTGTTTTCCTGCCGCATTTAAGCGGCGACAACAACTTCCTTGGAGTTACCCCGTGGGAGCCGCAAGCTGGGGGACAGCTGTGCTTATAGGAGTTGCTTGGTTCCACGCAAGAAGGAAAGTAGAACTTAAATGGCATTTAGGTTTACTCTTGTTGCACGTATGCATCAGTGTGTAGCAGCACAGGTTGGATTCAAGCTGTTTAGGCACCTGAGGGCATCAGCCATAAGCTGCAGTGCGTGCATTGTACTTGGAAAGTGAGGTAGGACTGGATGGCGTCCAGGCAGACTCTAACAAGGACACCAGGTGTACATCGCAAGCTTTCTCCAGTTAAAAGCAGAACTTGGCTAGTTGTTCAATCGTTCTTTGGCACAGACCACGATGACCACTTTATTTGTTTTGTTTTTATTGTTTTCTGGTTGAGAGTGGGGACGACTTCATATGTGATGTATTTTACTGTGTACCAAGTGGAGTTTCGGGTGCGAACTCGCTCACCGGTGATCTTGAATGTTACTGGGGGTTACAGTTGTTCCATTGCCACCCTGTTTTGTGCCTTTATTATTATGCTGCATTGGTGTTTGTTCGTTAAGGGGGTCTGTATCCCTTACTGTTTGTCTGATACATGTTGAGGCCTAGGTGTGAGGGTTCTGAAATTAGGGTCCTGGTCTTGACTTGTGTTTGAAGTTTTTTTGTTGTTGTTCCACCCTTCCTACAGGGTAAGAGTGAAGACAGGCTTTAAGCCAAATTACTTGTGTTGGTAGTGTGAAGTTTTTGTTCCTCCCTTCCTACGGGGAAAGGGTGACAGGCAGAGTTTATGCCAAATTAATGTGTTTGAAGTTTGTTGTTCCACCCTTCCTACGGGGTAAGGGTGAAGGGCAGGATTAAGCCAACTCATGTGTGTTTTAAGATGTTTTTAGTATGCCATCCTTCCTACGGGGTAAGGGTGAAGGGCAGGGGTTGAAGCCAAACCTTCTTATGATTGAAAATTTGTTCCATCCTTACTATGGTCTAGGGGTGAAGGGCAGCGTTTAAGCCTACTCATGGGTGTTTGAAGTTTTTCCACTCTTCCTTCGGGGTAAGGGTGAAGGGCAGAGAGTAAGCCAAATTAGTGGTTATTGTAGTTTTGTTCCACCCTTTCTACGGGTGTAAGGGTGAGGAGCAGCGTTTAAGCCATATTTGACGTGTCTTTGGAGTGTTGTTCCACCCTTACTTTGGGTTAGGGTGAAGGGCATTATTTAAGCCAAATGCTTTCTGCTGGAAGCGTTGTTCCACTCTTACTATGGGTTAGGGTGAGGGGCAGTGTTAAGCCAAGGTTTTCTACCTTTCTTGATGTTTTTTTTTTCTCAGTCGCTTTGGACTGTTCTCTGCTGCGCCTTCGGTGGTTGGTTCCCTGCGTGCTGTCTTCATGTCAGCCTGGCCAGCTGGCATGTTTGTGGCATTAGGGGTTTGATAGAGGATTATGGTGTGGTGGAGTGTATGTTGTTTTCTGGTTAAGAATGGGAGGAGATGAGTGTAGTTTATCTTTATTTTCTGGTAACATTCATGGTGCTTTGCAATTAATATGTAGAAAGGGAGAAGATGAGTGTATTCCAATTTGTTTCTTTGTATAGAAGGGTGTTCTTATCATTTGGTTAATGTATTTTCTTTATTTGCAGTGGCAACGTGCATGGTCCTTTTCAATTAATATGTTATGACATGTTGCTTATTCATTTGTTTGCACCATGTGTGTAATTTTACCCATCTGTTATTTCCATCCACCTCTATTACGCCTTGTTTGCTATAGTACAAATATGCATGCAAGTCATTCTATTGTTATCCTTTGTAAAGAAGGGAGATGTGTTATACCTGCTGCTCAGCCAGTGTGACTGGGGTTCGGAATGTTCATGTGTGTGATGCTGTGGAATGTTGGTTGAGTGAGAGAGGCAGTTCGAGAATGGGCTGAGCAGCAGGAAGGCTGCTCCTGGTGGGGCTCTTCATCTTAACATCTATCCTAATAAATCATCTCACATAATCTACATGGACTACTGGACATCTTTCAATTACAACAAACACCCACGCAATACCCATGGAATGCCTTCCCTGGGCAGAGTAATGAGATGCAGCAATTTGCTTTGTGTTGAGTTCCTCCAGATTTTTGCAGCCACTCAGAGCCACACAAAGTGTCTTTGGAAGCTTAAAAAATCTGGCTTACGGTTTGAGTCGCTCTAGCACCATGTTGCGTGATGCAAGAGCGTAGCAAGCCTCCTTGTAAATATGCCCCGTAGAGTCTAAGTGATGACCCACTCTTCAGTACTGCAAGCATTGTTGTGCCATTTTGAGGAAAGTGTGCCGGGCAAGAACCAATGGACTTTTGGGGGAATAGTAAACTACAGAACATAGGAAGGGCCTGGATAGTCTGGACAAACCTTTACGAGCAGAAATTCACAAGATTCTAAAAGTCGAACTTTGGATAGGTTGCTGGGTATGAGCAAGTGATGGCTACTCCACAGCTTCTGTCTTTTTGGTTTGAATGATGTAGTTTATAAGGAGAATATCAGCATATGCACATGTTCTTCTGCGTGTTTATGTGCTTGATATTGTGTTGCATCACCATACATTTCCTTTCTGACAGTGTACAAATGCTTACATGTGCAGATGTGAGTGTGCAATAGCCGTGTGTGGGTATGGGCGTGCAGCGCATCTGTTTTTGTACCCTCCTATCCCTATCTGGATGATTTGTAGGTGTCCCCTTGTCTACATCTCCCACACTCCGGTGCCTACTAAAATGCATTTCTCTCTGTTAGTGTTTGCAATTGTTTGATTTGCCTAATCCTACATTTTCTTTTACGTTTCCTTTTCCTCCTGCTTCCCTCAGTACCCACTCACTCTTTCGTCTTCCTGGGGTTTATATTCCGCTCCTAATTTTCCTCTCTTGATCCTGACTTCTCTTTCGCTCTGTCTCGCCCTTTTTTCAGCTCAAAAGTAGAAAATCCTCTCTGGACTTTGCTGTCAGTGCAGTCCTTGGTAGGACCCGATCGAAAGCCTTTTCTCCTTTTTAATTGAGTTCACACATCAGTAGACAGCAAAAGGTGCCTAATGCTGAAGAACAAAACCTACACACAGTAAAATAAGGACTTCCCGACATGTGCGCCAAGTACTGGCAAAAGGCTAAATCCTTGCATCAACATACAGCCAGACACAGCACAATGTCTTCAGCCGTGCATAGCGAGATTACACGGAGCGACGGGGACCCGAGCGTCACACACATGTTGTCACAGTGTGGCACAAAGCAGCTTAATCCAGCACCATCGGAAAGCACAATGGCGGATGAGAACTCGCCAGGCGCCGCAGGGCACTAATTCCTTCATTAAGAAGCATGTCAGGATTGGAATTGAGGATGTCAATCTGCCTGAAGAAATAAGGGGCCTGATGTATGAAAAGTGTAATTAGCGATTCGTAAATTGCAACAAATAACTAATAGCAAATTAGGAGACGCCAATTCTTTACGCACTTTTCCTGTAGGCAAATTTTGATTCATGAGCATTTGCTATTTTAAAATACTGAATCGCAATTTACAAATCGGCATGGTTTGCTAATTAAGGCTGTTGCACCTGCGCAAGTTATGACCTCACCCATTTCAGGAAGTACATTTAATTTCAACTGCACATGAGAAACTTAACTTCTTTCCCATTGCAGGACTATCTCTATCAGGCGCGGCCGGTACAGGTAACCGCGGTGGGGTAGGGCGAGGGTGAGGCGGGTGGTGGTGGGGGTGGAGTGGACAGACGACGAGTTAGTGAAAGTAAAACAAAAAAAGAAGTAAAACCACTTACCTTGCGCTCGCACATCGCCGACTGCGATGCAGCGAGCGCAAGGTAAGTGGTTTTATTTCTTTTTTTATTTTACTTTCACTATCCCGCTGTCTGTCCACTCATGCCCAGCCTCACCCCACCGCCCCACTTCAGTTACCTGTGCCAGCCGCGCCTGGCGCAGGACATGCAGCAATTCCCCATGCAGCGCTGTCCAGCACCCAAACATCTTATATGTGGACCCAAGTGTTTGCACCAATTTTAAGACCAGCTATTTATTGGTCTTAAAAAACTGCCTCTAACTGGACTTGGTGGCGGTTTTGGAGGGTTATCGTCGTACGGAAATTTAATTGTAAATATCGTGAAGTGTGGTTAGCGGCAGTTTTTACATGGGAACGCCTATCTTGCATCTCATTTTCGTTAAGTCCTGCTAAACGAAGTGGCGATCCTGAAAATTCCGGTTTACGCTGGAAAGAGCTGCTAACCACAGTTAGTGGCAACTTGTAAATATGGAGATAAACAAAAAAGCTGCTGTACCATCACAAAATTGACACTGCGGCAGCGTTAAGTTATTATATATATGCCCCAAAGGCCTTAAATAAAATGGTATGTATGCAGCAGACAAAGAGAGTGATCCTTTACCCTTGAATTCCAAATGAAAAGTGACCAGGCGATGGACAAGGCACTGGGAGGAGCCTGCTGGACAAGAACAGGAAGTTGGAGTTTCTGGGGCCCTTCCTTCATGTTGAAAAAAAAGTTAAATATAAAAAAGGTTTCTTACACTAAAAAACAAGCTGAACAACTTGGAGTCGAATATTAACTCGAAAACAACTGGAAAACATATTTTCGAGTAGATTTTGCTGCTTCTTGAGTAGAGAATCTGCTCAAGGTGCAGCCGTGGTCACTCGAGCGCGCCAGTGTCACAAAAATGGTGCTGGAAGGCGCCATGGCAAATGGAAGCCACGCTCGCAGCCAGCAAATTTCTTGTGCGCTTGCTAGTGGGTGGCAAGTCTCATCGCTCTCACCAGTGCGAGCCAAAACAAGTCTTGGGCGGGCCAACAGAAATATTATTCCGCCAAGTGCTGAATGGCAGAATTTAGCAGGAACTCCGCATTACATGCATAGCGCAGAGCTCCCGAGTTCCACCAACTCCGCAAGTGGAATTATGTTTCTGCCCAGGCCTAACCATGAGGTATCTTGGGGGTTTAAATATACAGAACCGCCAGGAATTAATAAAGGACAAGTATCAAAGTCTTCCTTTGTTTCCCTCTTCCCTCCCAAAGTCCTTCTTTTATACAATTTATTAATTTTCCTTCTCTCTGCATCCTCTCCTAAAGAATATCAATAAGCATGGTTATGCTGTACAGTTTGTTTGAAACATTTGGTTAAGTTTTTGAAAAAAGATGCACTGTAACTGGTGAAAAGTATGACCAATTGACAATGTGCTCTGTTCTTAACGGAGACAGTAATGTAATAAATGCACTGTATATGGTTGCTGTTTTAAAAATAACAATAAATAAAAATGTGTTTCAAAACAAAAGTATTCATTACCATTAAAATTATTTGTATATATTTAGTACAGGTGCACAGACTTTTAAATTTCCCTATGAATTTCAGCAAAGTCAGAAATCTTGACCCTTCACAAAGTCAGGCAAGGGTTTTCCCACTACCTTTACCAAGTCTCCATTCCCCTGCAACCACTTGCTCAGTTTAGAAATGGCAGAACTTCAGGAGGGCCAGACAGGCCTTTTATTCTACTGGGTATTTTCCTAGTGGGCAGAAGCTCTTGGAGGCTGGCTTTGAAAGCCTGGGCAACTCTTGGTGCCCCGGTCACTTTACCTAGCTCCAAAGATTAGTGGCACCAGGCACAGGGAGGTTTCAAGAGAGAGAGAGAGAGAAAGTGAAGGAGGGAGGAAGAAGAGAGAAAGCGATCAGAGAGGGAGAAGGGAGAGATGAGAGGAGAGAGAGAGAGAGAGAGAAAATGGATGGATAAAAAGGGAGCGCTAGTTGGATGAGGCAAAAGTCTATTTTGAGCATTTTCGCTATGACTGAATTTGGTTCCCCATTCCGGCCCTGAAATTTGGCTGCAGGAAGTAGCAACCTAGGGCCCCTAGCCAGGGTTGTTTTACCTGCTATGACTCAAGACTGCCTTTCGAACTGAGTGGCTGCAATTTGAGTCTGTAACAGCTGCCGCTCACCAGCCAAACACTGATGATTCAACACCAGTTAATAATGCCCGTGATACAGTGGGTGTTCCAGATAGCTCTCCTTGGCAGAAAGGGGAGCATTTTTTCATTTAATTTTATTGTATCATAAAACTTTGTAAACTTTTTACTACACAGAGGTGGTGATGATGAAAAAATCTATGAATTTGCAAGACGCTTGCCTTTGCAATTTTGCACCGCTAATATTTATATCATGTGAATATTCTGAAAAAGTGGAAAGGATCCAGCCCGTCTGGACTGGAATTTGGCTCCTATAATTGAACATATTTTGGGAGGCCACCAGATGAACTGCGAAATGCCAAGGCTTCCTGTTCCTGATTCAGCTTTATGATTCTTTCTTTCACCATCCTATAGTTATTGTTTTTTTAATCTCACTCTGAAGGTTCTATTTATCTCTGCTTTCTTGTCATTTTGTCACTGCTTTTCTATTTTTCTCCTCTGCTTCAACCCTTAATGCCATTCTCATCCTTGCTCTGGGACAAAGTCTAATGATTGAAAATTAGTTTTGCTCCCCAAAAATGAATGCCGGTGCCCAACACCTGCAAACACTGGCATAAATTAAGCACTGCACAGCATGTTTTTTATGCTGTGTGTATTTGTAAAGCACACTATCACACACAAAGGTATTCTGGAGTTGGGTAGGTGTGGCCTAGCCATGCCTACAGTAGGGTCTTCAGCTTCTTACAGAATCCATGTAAAGAGGAAGAAGCTCTGATATGGAGTGGGAGGACATTCCATGCTTTAGGAGACATGTAAGAGAACGCCCATTCTCCTGACCTGGTTCTGTTTATGTGTCGGATGTGTCCAACTATGAGTACTGTGGTGTGACGGTGTCTGGGTGGTGTGTGGAAGGAGATGCGACAGTTAAGATAGGTGGGGCCTAAATTGTGTAGTGCCTGGAATGTGAATGTGAGGAGTTTGAAATTAGTGTGTTAGCGTATTGGAAGCCAGTGGATCTCCCTGAGGTGTGGTATGATGTGATGTGAGTTCTGTGTGGGAGGTATAGGATGTCCGGCTGCCAAATTCTGGATGGTTTATAGTATTCTAGTGAGTTGTTTGGTGATCCTAGCATACATAGTGTTCTCGTAATCTATCTTGCTGGTCATTAGGGAGTGAGTGACCGTTTTTCAAGTGTTGCTTAGGAGCCATTTGAAGATCTTCTTCAGCATCTTCAGGTTCTGGAGGCAGGATGCAGTGATGGCGTTGACTTATGCGGTCATGTCCAGTTTGCTGTCAATGATTATTCTGAGGTCCTGGCGTGGGTGCTAGGTGTGGGTCCAACTTTGGCTGGCAACCAGTTGGAGTTCCAAGGTGAGGTGTTCATGCTGAAGTTATTCTTGCTAAAGATCCCTACTTCTGTCTTGTCAATGTTGAGATTGAGACAGTTGGCTTTTATCCAGTTAGTGACTTTGGTCATGGTGGCAATTAACTTGTTTCTTGTGTTGGGGTTCTTGTACGAGAGGGAGAGTATGAATTGCTTGTTGGCAGCATAGGAGAGAATATTGATGTTTCATTCATGGATGACGCTGGCCAGAGGGATCATGTATTTGTTGAAGAGGGCGGGGCAGAGCGATGAACATTGAGGCACTTCGCAGATGAGTTTGCAGGCTTCCGAGGAGTAAGGTGCCAGTCTGACAGCTTATGTTCTATCCATTAAGAAGGAGCAGATCTGTCAGAGAACGGGTCCTTGGATGCAACTCTCATGCATGCACCTGATGCTGATGGGGTGTAAAACTTTGTCAAATGCTGAAAGGAGGTCCAGGAGAATTAGGGCTGCCAAGTCTCCTCTGTAAAGGATCATGCGGATGTCATCTTTAGCGGTGATGAGTGCTGTTTCAATACAGTGGTTGTGCCGGAATCCAGACTGAATGGTATTGAGTAGCTCGTGGTCAACATGGTCAGAACAATAAAAGAAAGAAAATCAAAGGTAAAGTACACTGGCAAAGAAACAGTCTCTTTGTTCGTGTACAAACCAGACAGCAATCCAGCACCCTATTTTAAGAGTTTTTAAGAGTCAATTTATACACAGAAGATGTTGTGGAAATCGCAGTTAGGCTCAATGATTCATAGCAAAAGTTCACAATAATGTCATTATCTAAAGCAGTATCACTTTGAGCATTACATACCAAATGAGGTGTCAAGTTTCACATAGTTGACATCCAGTTCTTGCTAGTGTGATGTTACATACATGTTAATTTGGTAAGTAATAGCAACATTGTCACTGGTATGTTAAATATGTAAAATTTGGAAAAACGTAATGATCTGCATAAAATAAATATCCTTCTTAATCATCATGCTAAGGAGCTATTCAGCAGCCAAGTATTATGGAGTTAACTGTGAAACATGACAATTGTGAAGCCCTGGATATACACACATTTGCACAGCACGTTAGCACTTAAAACAAAGCTGGTCAAGATTGATAGTTTGCTGATGTCTAGAACTGGAAGCCTAAGCATTGCGCTCAAGCCTTTACTAAGAAAATTCTTATACACTTACCATTGTGCACCATAACACTGCACAAGATAAATTGAAGAGAAAAGACCCACAAATATTTGTCATCTTGACTGGATTTATTAAGATTGAAATTATTTTGCAATGTACAGAAAAACTTAGCATGGACAAAAGTGAACTTAAACAGGGTATCCTCAAAATGGGCAAACTTCACCAACAAAAAAAGAAAAAAACTTCACGCATCTCTAGCTAGAATTAAATCCCAGCTGTGAAGGATAGAAGATGATCTATTAACTAATTAGAACAATGAGCCTTTATAGAGTTGATGATATTAGTGGACCTGAAACCGAATAGGAAATGGGCATCTCGGTCCTGATCTATGTAAAAATAGCAAGTCACAATTCAGTCCCAAACTGATTAGCAAACGCTAAAAACAGGTGTTTTGTATTTCCTAAAAGTCACTTGCAGTGAATTTCTTAAAATTGCACTGCGTCAAATTATTTGTGATTCCTTATTTTTGCAACAGAAAATACTGAATTGTTAAATTTGATTACCAAATAGCAAAACCCTATTTCAATGTACAATGCAAATAGGAAACTTGGTAAAACAAGCATCTTACATTTACAAAATGAGATCAATTGGAAGCAGGTGGTAACCAGGTGCAAAAAGGAGGCAAAAATGCATTACATTTAGGAATGGTAATTGGTATCTCAGCAGTTTCTGCTTCTGTGTGACAGTATGACTCACCAACATCTTCCTTTTCTAGTGGTGTTTCGTGAGTAGGGTGGGCTGGTGTAGATCAAAACACAGTGATTTTTGTTTTAAATTAGTGTTACACATGATTTAGAAATTACCCATAATAATAAGTCAATGTCAAAATTAATGTTTAACGTTACATTTTAGTTATATTTCAAACATATATGCATCATTAATAAGAAATTTTATATAGACCATCAATGTAGAAATGTAAAGAAAACATGTATATAAGTCTTGCTGTTAGGCTGTTACCCACCATGCATTATTGCGGACTCTATGAAATGTATTAATTTCATATTTTCGTACCGTCAGAGACCCTTTCAAGGACTGGTGACAGGGTAGACAAAGTAAACATAATATTGGGTACAGAACTTTCCAAAAACACGCAGGGAGACTGCAGTCAAATCTAAGAAAGAACAGGCACTGAAGAGGCTAATCAACAATCAGAATAACTAATACCCAGGACATGCAAAACAAGCATAGAACCATTACCAATAAAGGGTAAGTAGGATAAAGCACTTGTGAGATCCACACAGTAAGACTGAAGCTTAGCAAGTTCCTCACCCACAATTACTGGTACAGATACTGACTACAAATGCCCACATATAGGATATACATGCAAAGGCAGTATCTGTGGAGCTGATACCTATGGTGATGCTATTATAGTAACCTAAAGACAATACTGACAGTGGACAAAAATGCCGCCTAGGTTATCAGCTGTGCCCATGAATACCGATGATTTTACAGGAACACGCAAGGCATTATTACAAGGGTGAAGAGCTAAAATGTGCAACCACAGTACACAAGGCGCAAGGGAGGGATAGTGCTTTACAGGAAAGACGGGAACACAAAGAAAACAATCAGCAGAAAAAAAAAGATCAAACTACACATGGGAACTGGAAGCTAGGACAGCAGAGCTAGGAAGATAACAAACTAGAAATTGGAAGGAAGGTAAAGGCAGGGACTGGGGGAAGGGTAACTGCAGACGGAGTGAAAGTTCAATGATGAGGGATGATCTAAAATATTGCTGGCTCAGGAATCAGAAATCAAGGTAGCATTGCAGGCAGAGTTAGGTCAAGGAAAAGAGATAAGCTAAGACTCAGAATGCTCTGGAAACAAGGTTTAATAAAAGCTCAGGAACTCAGGAAACAAGGTGACAGTCAAAGACGGACAACACTACAATGATCAATGCTACACTGAAGGAAACTGGGGCCTAAAAGAGCTCACTATGATCACATGTCTCTGGTGAGAGCGGGCAAGCACCTACCAACCACGGGTATGCTGAATTCCTCCACCCATGCTTGGCCTGCTGGGGTGGAGATAACGCAGTGAGCCAGTAGCGGCCGGCATGGCTTGCGGGTGGGGGGCGGCTGTGGGGTGGGGTCGCGCGGAGAGGGGGTCATGCGAGGAGGGAGGGGATCACAATTAAAAAAAAAAAAAAAACTACCTTTCCGCCAGGTCCTGCGTCTTCACTGCTTCTGCTCTACTGCTTTCCTGCCTCCGACAGGAACAGGAAGCAGGCAGCCAGGCTCCCTCCTCTAAGCCAATTGGTCGGGACAGCGCCCAGCCAGGGGCTAATGGGGTGGCCATGTTCTCCTTGCAGGCAGCAATGCAGCCTGCATGGAGAAGGGCAGAGTGCGCATGACTGGTTTGGGCGGCCCGAGAGGGTTGACCAAACAGTCTTTGCACACTCAGGAGTGGGCAAACCAGTCCTCCCCTGCCCTGCTCAAAGAGCAAAGCAGCCCCGCCCACCCGCCCGCAATGCAAAGCAAATATAAAATGGTAATAACTACAAGTTATTACCATTTTATGTTTTGGCTTTCGCACTGAGAGAAAGCAGTGGAGCGACGCTCCTCCGCCCTAGTGGAGGAGCCGCCCCTGTCCTGCGCCAAAACAAAAGATCAGGGATACGTCCTATCAATAAGATAGGGTGCATTCCTGGGCCCCAGTCATGAAAAGTGTTGCATCACGGTGACAAAACAGTGTTGCAACATTTTTCACTGCACCCTCCTTGCGACACCATGGATGCGCCGTATTCAATGAACGGCGCTCCATGTCGCAATCAATGACAGATATGTCTAGAATCCTGAACTATCTGTCAGCGCTAAAGTCACGCATTGCTGCAGTTGTGTTACAAGCATTACACAACTCCAGCAATGCATGGGGCCAGCCTAAGCCTGTGGCACTGCGTCACCCTTACGCCTGCCATGAGGCAGGCTTAAGGTTTTGACGCAGTGGCATCCTACAATTGTTGCAGTGAAATCTGAGAGACGTCACTGTGCCGCTCCTATGAGGCTTTGCTGCGTGGGAACACCCACCCTGCATACATCATACCTGACGCAAGTATATTGTGGCTCAGGGCTTCACAAGGTCACGCATATGCCTAGATGAGTCACTTTGTAAATACGACGCAACGTGGTGCAAGATTCATGCTGCAAGTATGTCAAGAAAATTATGCACAGACGGCATTAAACTGTCGGAAGAGGCTCAGGAATAATCCCCCCTGTCTTTTTCCCCTACGATGATGCACAATGGCTGCCATGCGCCAATGCAGGCACCCTTGCGCCATGGTGCAAGGGTGACTGTGTTGCAGAGTTGATTGATGTTGTGCCTCCATCTCTTCTCGAGATGTCTGCAGGTGCGTCTGGACAAGTGGAGGGTGGGAGTGAACCAGTTGGCCTTCTTGGAGTGTTGTTTGCTTGGTCTCTCCTTGAGGGGTACCAGAGTGTCGGCGCACTTAGAGATCAATCAATCAATCAATCAGGGGTTTGTTAAAGCGCGACTACTCACCCGTAAGGGTCTCAAGGTGCTAGGGGTGGGGGGTGCAGGTTCCATCCATCAAGGAGGGGTCTGTCGAAGAGCCAGGTTTTGAGGTTTCTTGCGAAGATGGGGAGCGATGTTGTCTGTCTGAGGTGGAGCGGAAGGGCGTTCCATGCTTTGGCCGCGAGGAAGGAGAAGGAGCGGCCTCCCGATCTGGTCTTTCTGGTGCGGGGGACCACGGCGTAGGAGAGCTGGGCTGATCGTAGGGTCCTTTGGGGTGCGTGGAATTTGAGTCGGCTGTTCAGGTATGCTGGTCCGGTGCCGTGGAGGGCCTTGTGTGCGTGGGTGAGCATCTTGAAGGTGATTCTCGCCTCAACAGGGAGCCAGTGGAGTGTGCGCAGGTGCTGGGAGATGTGGCAGTGTTTTGGCAGGTTGAGGACCAGTCTTGCGGCAGCGTTCTGGATGTTCTGTAGCTTGCGGGTGAGGTTTTTGTTTATTCCGGCGTAGAGTGCGTTGCCGTAGTCGAGTCTGCTGGTGACCAGGGCGTGAGTGACGGTCTTTCGGTGTTTGAGGGGGATCCATTTGAAGGTCTTACGAAGGAGGCGGAGGGTGTGGAAGCAGGAAGACGAGACAGAGTTGATCTGGCGGTCCATTTTGAGCTCGGAGTCCAGGATGATTCCCAGGTTGCGTGCGTGGTCCGTGGGGGTTGGCGGGTTTCCGAGGGCGGGGGGCCACCAGGTGTCGCTCCAGGCATCGGGGTTTGGGCCCATGATGAGTACTTCTGTTTTGTTGGTGTTTAGTTGTAGGCAGCTGTTGTTCATCCATTTGGCGACGGCTTCCATGCCTTCTCGAAAGTTGCGTCTGGCGGTGTTGGGCTCGTTGGATAGGGAGAGGATGAGCTGGGTGTCGTCTGCGTATGACACGATGTTGAGTCCGTAGGTTCTGACGATGGGGGAGAGTGGAGCCATGTAGACGTTGAAGAGCGTCGGGCTGAGGGAGGAGCCCTGGGGGACTCCGCAGGTGGTAGGTGTGGGGTCCGAGAAGAAAGGGGGGAGTCTGACCCGCTGCGTCCTGCCGGAGAGGAAGGAGCGGATCCAGTCGAGGGCCTTGTCCTGGATTCCTGCGTCGTAGAGTCTGCGTATTAGGGTGCGGTGGGAGACTGTGTCGAACGCCGCTGATAGGTCGAGAAGGATGAGGGCTACTGTTTCTCCTTTGTCCAGTAGGGTGCGGATGTCGTCTGTTGCGGCGAGGAGGGCGGTTTCCGTACTGTGGTTTTTCCTGAAGCCGGATTGGGAGGAGTCGAGGATGTTGTGTTCTTCAATGAATGTGGCGAGTTGGCTGTTGATGGCTTTCTCGATGACTTTCGCTGGGAACGGGAGCAGGGAGATGGGTCTGTAGTTTTTGAGGTCGGTGGGGTCCGCTGAGGGTTTCTTTAGGAGGGGGTTGACCTCGGCGTGTTTCCAGTCGTCGGGGAGCCAGGCGGTCGCCAGGGAGCGGTTGATGGTGTGGCGGAGCATGGGTGCGATGGTGTCGGCGGCTCTGTTAAAGATGTGGTAGGGGCAGGGGTCCGTGGGAGCCCCTGAGTGGATTGACTTCATTGTCTTCAGTGTGTCTTCGGTGGTGAGGGCTGTCCAGTCGTCAATCGCTGGTTTCCGGGTGTCGGGGGTGGTTGGTGAGGGTTCAGTGTGTTGGTTGTCTTCGTCGAAGTTGTCGTAGATGCTCTTGATTTTGTGGTGGAAAAAGGTGTCGCAGAGGTCTTGTGAGGGAGGGATGTCGGTAGACTCGCTAGTGGGTTGGGCGAACTCCTTGATGATGCTGAAGAGTTCCTTGCTGTTGTGCGCGTGGGTGGAGATTCTGTCTTCAATCGCTTTTTTCCTCGTTTCTCTGATGAGCTGATGGTGGGCGCTGGTGGCGGCTCTGAAGTTGTCGTGGGCTTCTGTGGATTTGGTGTTCCTCCAGGCCTTTTCGAGGCGGCGGCATGTGCTTCTGGACTCTCGAAGTTCGGTGGTAAACCATCTGGCTTTCTTGGCGCGGGTATCGTTGTTTTTCTTGAGGGGGGCTATGGTGTTGGGGCTGTCCGAGATCCATCTATGCAGGGTTCGGGCTGCGATGTTGGGGTCGTCGTTTTCCGCGATGGTTGGGGTGGAGTTGTTGAGTGAGGAGCTGAGCTGGTCGTCGGTGATTTTGGTCCAGTTTCTTTGTGGAAGCAGGTGCTGGTGTCTGTGGATGGTGGGTGTTCTGAAGGTGAAGTGGACGCAACGATGGTCGGTCCATGGGAGTTCGGTGGTGTGGCTGAAGGTGATGGAGTTTCCTGTAGTGAAGAGGGGGTCGAGGGTGTGTCCTGCTGAGTGCGTGGGCTCGGTCACGATCTGGCGCAGTCCAATGTTGTGGAGGTTGTCCAGGAGGGATGTGGTGTTGGGGTCCAGTTGGTTGTCGAGGTGGAAGTTGAGGTCTCCCAGCAGGGTGTAGTTGGTGGATGCGATGGCCTGCGGGGAGATAATGTCCGTGATGGAGTTGGCGAAGGGTCCGCGGGGTCCAGGGGGTCGGTAGATGAGGGTTCCTCGGAGTGTGGCGGTGGGGCTGGCCAGTATCTTGAAGTGAAGGTGTTCCATCAGTTCTTTGGGCTCGTCAGGGAGTGTGCTCAGGCGGAGGCTGGATTTCTAGACGATGGCGATTCCTCCTCCTGGGCGGGTGGGGCGGTCCTTCCTGGAGATCTTGTATCCTTGGTGGATGGCGATGGCGATGTCCGGTCCCGAGGTGGTGTTGGTCCAGGTTTCGGTGAAGAACGCTACGTCCGGGGTGGTGCTGTCGAGGAGGTCCCAGATTTCTGTGGCGTGTTTGTGGAGGGATCGGACGTTGAGGAGGATGCATTGCAGGATCTTCGGTTCGGTTGTGTTCTTGTGGGCGGGTTGTGCTGGATCCGTGTTCTTGGCGGTGCTGCAGGTGTGCCGCAGCGGTGACAGCTGAAGGGTCCGTGGGAGTCGGCTGGTGATGCTAGCTTGCAGTTGTTGTTGCGGCCTGGGTTGAGTGCGTGGAGTGCTGCTGGGTCGTAGCGTTGGCGGGGCGGAGGTCCAGGGTTCCTGGCACTGGTCGCGGTCGGGTCGTGGACGGGCGCAGACGGGCTTGCCTTTGACGTGCCTTTGGCGCGCCAGCGGCGCGCGGCCGCACAGCCGGCCGCGCAGTGGCCGCCATTAAGTAGGGGTCGGGGAGGGCTGGACAGCTGGGAGGTGGGAGCGGGGAGGGGAGCTGGATTGGGCCGGTCGCGCTGGGGGGAGGGGGCGGGGGCAGCAGCGGCGGGGAAAGGTAAAGGGAGGAAATAAGGGATAAAGAAAAAAGGGAAAATAGGCAGAAATAAGGCATAAAAGAGCAGAGATGCAGAAAGGTGAAAGATAAAAGAGGGTAGAAAAAACGAGTGAAAACTAGTGAAAGGGCAGAGCGAGAGGAAGGGAAAATGAGCAGAAATAAGGCACAAAAGAGTAGAGATGCAGAAAAGTGCAGAAAGGTGAAAGATAAAAGAGGGTAGAAAAACGAGTGAAAACAAGTGAAAGGGCAGAGCGAGAGGAAGGGAAAATGAGCAGAAATAAGGCACAAAAGAGCAGAGATGCAGAAAAGTGCAGAAAGGTGAAAGATAAAAAAGGGTAGAAAAACGAGTGAAAGAGCAGAGTTAGAGGAAGGAGACAGAGGTCCACTGGACCACCAGGGATGAGGCGCAGGGAAACCTGCGGGTGGAGGAGGGCCTCGATCACCAACACTCGAGAGTGCAGGGGCAGGGGCAGGCCTCACTTAATGGTGGAGCTGCGAGGGTGGGAGAGCAATTTCACTGACAATGAGTCAGTGGTCTTGCTCGCCTGTCCCCGCAGTGGCCGCCATTAAGTAGGGGTCGGGGAGGGCTGGACAGCTGGGAGGCGGGAGCGGGGAGGGAGCTGGATTGGGCCGGTCGCGCTGGGGGGAGGGGCCGCGGGGGCAGCAGCGGCGGGGATAGGTAAAGGGAGGAAATAAGGGATAAAGAAAAAAGGGAAAATAGGCAGAAATAAGGCACA
Source organism: Calotriton arnoldi (assembly GCA_963921515.1). Lineage (NCBI taxonomy): Eukaryota > Metazoa > Chordata > Amphibia > Caudata > Salamandridae > Calotriton > Calotriton arnoldi. The sequence continues at coordinate 5,097 of CAWUFW010013576.1, read as the reverse complement.
AAAGAGCAGAGATGCAGAAAGGTGAAAGATAAAAGAGGGTAGAAAAAACGAGTGAAAACTAGTGAAAGGGCAGAGCGAGAGGAAGGGAAAATGAGCAGAAATAAGGCACAAAAGAGCAGAGATGCAGAAAGATGAAAGATAAAAGAGGGTAGAAAAAACGAGTGAAAACTAGTGAAAGGGCAGAGCGAGAGGAAGGGAAAATGAGCAGAAATAAGGCACAAAAGAGCAGAGATGCAGAAAAGTGCAGAAAGGTGAAAGATAAAAGAGGGTAGAAAAACGCGTGAAAACAAGTGAAAGGGCAGAGCGAGAGGAAGGGAAAATGAGCAGAAATAAGGCACAAAAGAGCAGAGATGCAGAAAAGTGCAGAAAGGTGAAAGATAAAAAAGGGTAGAAAAACGAGTGAAAGAGCAGAGTTAGAGGAAGGAGACAGAGGTCCACTGGACCACCAGGGATGAGGCGCAGGAAACCTGCGGGTGGAGGAGGGCCTCGATCACCAACACTCGAGAGTGCAGGGGCAGGCCTCACTTAATGGTGGAGCTGCGAGGGTGGGAGAGCAATTTCACTGACAATGAGTCAGTGGTCTTGCTCGCCTGTCCCCGCAGTGGCCGCCATTAAGTAGGGGTCGGGAGGGCTGGACAGCTGGGAGGCGGGAGCGGGGAGGGGAGCTGGATTGGGCCGGTCGCGCTGGGGGGAGGGGCGCGGGGGCAGCAGCGGCGGGGAAAGGTAAAGGGAGGAAATAAGGGATAAAGAAAAAAGGGAAAATAGGCAGAAATAAGGCACAAAAGAGCAGAGATGCGGAAAGGTGAAAGATAAAAGAGGGTAGAAAAAACATGTGAAAACTAGTGAAAGGGCAGAGCGAGAGGAAGGGAAAATGAGCAGAAATAAGGCACAAAAGAGCAGAGATGCAGAAAAGTGCAGAAAGGTGAAAGATAAAAGAGGGTAGAAAAACGAGTGAAAACAAGTGAAAGGGCAGAGCGAGAGGAAGGGAAAATGAGCAGAAATAAGGCACAAAAGAGCAGAGCTGCAGAAAAGTGCAGAAAGGTGAAAGATAAAAAAAGGGTAGAAAAACGAGTGAAAGAGCAGAGTTAGAGGAAGGAGACAGAGGTCCACTGGACCACCAGGGATGAGGCGCAGGGAAATCTGCGGGTGGAGGAGGGCCTCGATCACCAACACTCGAGAGTGCAGGGGCAGGGGCAGGCCTCACTTAATGGTGGAGCTGCGAGGGTGGGAGAGCAATTTCACTGACAATGAGTCAGTGGTCTTGCTCACCTGTCCCCGCAGTGGCCGCCATTAAGTAGGGGTCGGGGAGGGCTGGACAGCTGGGAGGCGGGAGCGGGGAGGGGAGCTGGATTGGGCCGGTCGCGCTGGGGGGGAGGGGCCGCGGGGGCAGCAGCGGCGGGGAAAGGTAAAGGGAGGAAATAAGGGATAAAGAAAAAAGGGAAAATAGGCAGAAATAAGGCACAAAAGAGCAGAGATGCAGAAAGGTGAAAGATAAAAGAGGGTAGAAAAAACGAGTGAAAACTAGTGAAAGGGCAGAGCGAGAGGAAGGGAAAATGAGCAGAAATAAGGCACAAAAGAGCAGAGATGCAGAAAGGTGAAAGATAAAAGAGGGTAGAAAAAACGAGTGAAAACTAGTGAAAGGGCAGAGCGAGAGGAAGGGAAAATGAGCAGAAATAAGGCACAAAAGAGCAGAGATGCAGAAAAGTGCAGAAAGGTGAAAGATAAAAGAGGGTAGAAAAACGAGTGAAAACAAGTGAAAGGGCAGAGCGAGAGGAAGGGAAAATGAGCAGAAATAAGGCACAAAAGAGCAGAGATGCAGAAAAGTGCAGAAAGGTGAAAGATAAAAAAAGGGTAGAAAAACGAGTGAAAGAGCAGAGTTAGAGGAAGGAGACAGAGGTCCACTGGACCACCAGGGATGAGGTGCAGGGAAACCTGCGGGTGGAGGAGGGCCTCGATCACCAACACTCGAGAGTGCAGGGGCAGGCCTCACTTAATGGTGGAGCTGCGAGGGTGGGAGAGCAATTTCACTGACAATGAGTCAGTGGTCTTGCTCGCCTGTCCCCGCAGTGGCCGCCATTAAGTAGCGGTCGGGGAGGGCTGGACAGCTGGGAGGCGGGAGCGGGGAGGGGAGCTGGATTGGGCCGGTCGCGCTGGGGGGGAGGGGGCGCGGGGGCAGCAGCGGCGGGGAAAGGTAAAGGGAGGAAATAAGGGATAAAGAAAAAAGGGAAAATAGGCAGAAATAAGGCACAAAAGAGCAGAGATGCAGAAAGGTGAAAGATAAAAGAGGGTAGAAAAAACGAGTGAAAACTAGTGAAAGGGCAGAGCGAGAGGAAGGGAAAATGAGCAGAAATAAGGCACAAAAGAGCAGAGATGCAGAAAAGTGCAGAAAGGTGAAAGATAAAAGAGGGTAGAAAAACGAGTGAAAACAAGTGAAAGGGCAGAGCGAGAGGAAGGGAAAATGAGCAGAAATAAGGCACAAAAGAGCAGAGATGCAGAAAAGTGCAGAAAGGTGAAAGATAAAAAAGGGTAGAAAAACGAGTGAAAGAGCAGAGTTAGAGGAAGGAGACAGAGGTCCACTGAACCACCAGGGATGAGGCGCAGGGAAACCTGCGGGTGGAGGAGGGCCTCGATCACCAACACTCGAGAGTGCAGGGGCAGGCCTAACTTAATGGTGGAGCTGCGAGGGTGGGAGAGCAATTTCACTGACAATGAGTCAGTGGTCTTGCTCGCCTGTCCCCGCAGTGGCCGCCATTAAGTAGGGGTCGGGGAGGGCTGGCCAGCTGGGAGGCGGGAGCGGGGAGGGGAGTTGGATTGGGACGGTCGAGCTGGGGGGGAGGGGCCGCGGGGGCAGCAGCGGCGGGGAAAGGTAAAGGGAGGAAATAAGGGATAAAGAAAAAAAGGGAAAATAGGCAGAAATAAGGCACAAAAGAGCAGAGATGCAGAAAGGTGAAAGATAAAAGAGGGTAGAAAAAGCAGTGAAAACTAGTGAAAGGGCAGAGCGAGAGGAAGGGAAAATGAGCAGAAATAAGGCACAAAAGAGCAAAGATGCAGAAAAGTGCAGAAAGGTGAAAGATAAAAGAGGGTAGAAAAACGAGTGAAAACAAGTGAAAGGGCAGAGCGAGAGGAAGGGAAAATGAGCAGAAATAAGGCACAAAAGAGCAGAGATGCAGAAAAGTGCAGAAAGGTGAAAGATAAAAAAAGGGTAGAAAAACCAGTGAAAGAGCAGAGTTAGAGGAAGGAGACAGAGGTCCACTGGACCACCAGGGATGAGGCGCAGGGAAACCAGCGGGTGGAGGAGGGCCTCGATCACCAACACTCGAGAGTGCAGGGGCAGGGGGCAGGCCTCACTTAATGGTGGAGCTGCGAGGGTGGGAGAGCAATTTCACTGACAATGAGTCAGTGGTCTTGCTCGCCTGTCCCCGCAGTGGCCGTCATTAAGTAGGGGTCGGGAGGGCTGGCCAGCTGGGAGGCGGGAGCGGGGAGGGAGCTGCATTGGGCCGGTCGCGCTGGGGGGAGGGGCCGCGGGGTCAGCAGCGGCGGGGAAAGGTAAAGGGAGGAAATAAGGGATAAAGAAAAAAGGGAAAATAGGCAGAAATAAGGCACAAAAGAGCAGAGATGCAGAAAGGTGAAAGATAAAAGAGGGTAGAAAAACGCAGTGAAAACTAGTGAAAGGGCAGAGCGAGAGGAAGGGAAAATGAGCAGAAATAAGGCACAAAAGAGCAGAGATGCAGAAAAGTGCAGAAAGGTGAAAGATAAAAGAGGGTAGAAAAACGAGTGAAAACTAGTGAAAGGGCAGAGCGAGAGGAAGGGAAAATGAGCAGAAATAAGGCACAAAAGAGCAGAGATGCAGAAAAGTGCAGAAAGGTGAAAGATAAAAAAATGTAGAAAAACGAGTGAAAGAGCAGAGTTAGAGGAAGGAGACAGAGGTCCACTGGACCACCAGGGATGAGGCGCAGGGAAACCTGCGGGTGGAGGAGGGCCTCGATCACCAACACTCGAAAGTGCAGGGGCAGGCCTCACTTAATGGTGGAGCTGCGAGGGTGGGAGAGCAATTTCACTGACAATGAGTCAGTGGTCTTGCTCACCTGTCCCCGCAGTGGCCGCCATTAAGTAGGGGTCGGGGAGGGCTGGACAGCTGGGAGGCGGGAGCGGGGAGGGGAGCTGGATTGGGCCGGTCGCGCTGGGGGGGAGGGGCCGCGGGGGCAGCAGCGGCGGGGAAAAATAAAGGGAGGAAATAAGGGATAAAGAAAAAAGGGAAAATAGGCAGAAATAAGGCACAAAAGAGCAGAGATGCAGAAAGGTGAAAGATAAAAGAGGGTAGAAAAAACGAGTGAAAACTAGTGAAAGGGCAGAGCGAGAGGAAGGGAAAATGAGCAGAAATAAGGCACAAAAGAGCAGAGATGCAGAAAAGTGCAGAAAGGTGAAAGATAAAAGAGGGTAGAAAAACGAGTGAAAACAAGTGAAAGGGCAGAGCGAGAGGAAGGGAAAATGAGCAGAAATAAGGCACAAAAGAGCAGAGATGCAGAAAAGTGCAGAAAGGTGAAAGATAAAAAAAGGGTAGAAAAACGAGTGAAAGAGCAGAGTTAGAGGAAGGAGACAGAGGTCCACTGGACCACCAGGGAAGAGGCGCAGGGAAACCTGCGGGTGGAGGAGGGCCTCAATCACCAACACTCGAGAGTGCAGGGGCAGGCCTCACTTAATGGTGGAGCTGCGAGGGTGGGAGAGCAATTTCACTGACAATGAGTCAGTGGTCTTGTTCGCCTGTCCCCGCAGTGGCTGCCATTAAGTAGGGGTCGGGGAGGGCTGGACAGCTGGGAGGCGGGAGCTGGATTGGGCCGGTCGCGCGGGGGGGGAGGGCCCGCGGGGGCAGCAGCGGCAGGGAAAGGTAAAGGGAGGAAATAAGGAATAAAGAAAAAGGGAAAATAGGCAGAAATAAGGCACAAAAGAGCAGAGATGCAGAAAGGTGAAAGATAAAAGAGGGTAGAAAAAACGAGTGAAAACTAGTGAAAGGGCAGAGCGAGAGGAAGGGAAAATGAGCAGAAATAAGGCACAAAAGAGCAGAGATGCAGAAAAGTGCAGAAAGGTGAAAGATAAAAA